>OY390720.1:15443845-16043845 GCA_959613375.1 Heteropelma amictum | reverse complement strand
CGACACTCACAGTGCTTGGAACAAAGTCCAATGCCTGTACGAACGTGAAGAATTACAATTTGAAAAACTACATGGATATTCGTGAAATGGACAAAAGACATGTTAAGTATTCCGTTCTCGCGATTTAAAATGATTCGGGGGCATTACTAAAAGTATAATTTAGCGAAAAATTCATAATGACAATTCATCAGAGTCAAATTAAATAAACAATCTTCAATGACGATAACGTAATCGTGGTTGGGCATTTTACGAGTACCGAAACACCAAAACAAGAGAAATTCGCACTCGGTCTGTGTTTCCAGTCCAGTACTCTACTTGTGTAAACGGAGCCCCAGTTTACAGCCACAGTCAGCGAAACATTCTTGCGATTAGAGCATTTCTAGCAACATGCCCGTCTACAGGCTGCCAGTCAGGTGGATTCGCCGGAATTTCGTGAGCCGCATCAGGGTCATCTTCCTCTGGCAAAACATCGTTGAACCGCAAAGCCAGGTTGTGCAGCACGGCACAAGCCACGACAATTGAAGTCGAGCAGACGAGCTTCGTCGTTAGCCCTCTTGATAAGCAAGGAAATCGACGTTTCCATACACCGTAAGTTCTCTCGACGATTTGCCTCGTTCGTACATGGATAATGTTGTATCTGAAAGAGAAAAGTTATTAGGAATTAGTCTGAACCTTGTCTGCTGCCAATAGAACAACATATTTCCTTCATGTATTCTAAAAATTTCGGACCCGACATCCAGAAAATTATAATTGTTATTTATAAATTTATCTTAAATAGTATTTCATCATTCTTGTTATTATTGGAATTCATTCCAACAAAAGACACTCATTTTGTAATAATTTTTTGGTTTTTTCTAGGTATTATGTAAGGATTGAATCTCACCTTTGCTGCTCAGGAGTTTCAGGATTTTGTATCGGTGTCATCAGGAAAGGCAAGCACGGATATCCAGCATCACCAACAAGTAGCCCATCGAGTTCGCCTTGGAAATACCTTGCGTACAATCTAGAATTTTGGAATATTCGGCTGTCATGAGCGCTGCCAGGCCATTCTGGCATGATGTCCAAAAATTCCATTCTAGGTCCAACAACAGTCTGTCGAAAATATAATCAAGTGTTTTTAATAATGTGTATATACTAAGTGTTTATGATCAACTGTCTGTTTTATTTTGTCAATTTGTGAGCATCTTAACGTTAACAATTTATAAAATGAATACTTGCCTGTACATTCAAAGAGAAATATCCCTTTCTGTTTCTGAATACCTCATCTATATTGTGAAATCTCGTATGAACCAATCGAATGTGTGTACAATCGATAGTACCATCAACACCAGGGATTCCAATTGCTCCATTCCCATAACCGATCGTTCGAAACCGTCGTCGATTTTCTAGACGTGCTTCGGCGTTATTTGGTATTTTTATCTGCTCTCGCAATAAACTTGCCAATAGTGTGCTGACTCGAAAAACGATTCTCGAAACCGTCGGCTGAGACACTGGTGTACTATCACCAAGAAGAAGCTGTTCGTTAAATATTTGTATTAATTATAATTTGGGTGATAACCATGATAGTGATAATAAATGAGATACATTGAATAAATTCTATGTCACCTGAAAGCTTGCAGTGGCGTAAAATCGAAGTGCCACGAGCAGCTGAAAGACTGGAGGAAGAGGTAATCCTCGGTTATTTAGCTTGGCTAAACCGACTTCAATCAGAGGTAGTATTCCGAACTTGACAATATCTTTGCTAAACCGATATCGCCTTTTGAATTCGTCTTCACTGTAGCACTCAAATGGGTTATGACCATCACGCACATATCGCCTGGGAACGCGGACGTTAATCTCAGCCACAAAATCGTCTATACCGTCAATGTTAATGTCAATATCGTTAGGAAAATCCATTATGGATCAAAATGCACCAAAACGACACAAACTTGCAAAAACGATGGTGTATTTTTCATGAAATAATTCGAATAATCTTATAAACAATGTATTTATACACTGTCACTTTAAATACTATTTATGCTAAAAACTAATACACACTATCGCAAAGAACTCAAACCACACAAATCAATTTGTATCAAGAATTTATTTCGGAGCACGCTTCTTTCTTTATTGAGATCGTCTTAAGTGACCCGAAATGCAGACTTGAAAAACGTCGTCTGCTTTGCTCAAATAGTGAGGTTATGTTAACATGTAAGACACCTCAGAATCGACTGTGAATCTTACGTAGTAAGATCGCCTTATGATGAGCTCAAGAATCGTCTGTGAATTGGTTCTACCTTCGATAAGGTAGAGATTTAAGTTCTGTCTTAAAGTAACCTCAAGGTGTGACTGCGAATCGAAATGCGATATTAAGATCACCTTAAGGCGGACTTACACTTAAGACTCGACTGTGAATACGGCCCATGGTCTTCGAGTAACAAAAATTCACAGAATATTAAAATTTAAACAATCTTCTTGGTTAAAATCATACATTGAATTGAATACGCAGTTTCGTACAAATGCAAATAATGATTTTGAAAAAACTTTATTTAAATTAATGAATAATGCAGTCTTTGGCAAAACGATGGAAGATGTGTTACGTCCCGCGAGAGGGATCGAGTACGAGTCTTGTGACCACCGGATTTGGAGCGCGAAGATTTGAATATCTTTCGCCGGAGAGTCTGTTGGTTGGTCCGCGACTCGCGAAATACAAATTTATTATCAATGTGGGTTTTTATATCCGATACTCTTCGGAGATGTTTCGGAAATTCTGGATCGGAGAAATCCTTGAGTGATTTCCCGAATGAAATATTAGCCGATTTAACAAATTAACAGAGTTTTATTTAATAATAATAATAATTGGGGAGTTTTACTTGCACACCCTTTACGGGTTTTTACAAGCCACCCACCCAACTACTACCCATTCTGTGTCATTTCCTCGTACCTCCTTTTTGCTTTTCTGGGTGGGTGGATTTCCTCCAATAGACCTACTTTTTTACGTGGGTTCCGAACCACGAGAGAACAGTTTAAGACACTTAGAAAAATCCATTGGTGTCGGCGGCGGGAATCGAACCCGGACCCACCGGGTGTGAGCCGGGCGCGTTACCACTAGGCCACTGCCTCTCTTGAGTTTTATTTAATATTTTAATCACTATTGTTTTACAAGTTCGGTACAATTTATTATTTGGATTATCGCGGATTGAGAGATCTCAGTCTCGTCAATCGAGATTTAATAATTCGGTCGAAGTCCGGGTAATTTCTAAGTTAATTTTTGTCTGGATGTTACAAAGTTGTTATTTAAAGTTTGTACATAGAGGTTTCGTTTACAGAGTTTTTTTATAACAGTGGTGCATAGACGCACGCATTGCGTCTAGCAGTCGTTAACCCATTTTTGGCTTCCGGGTGTTTGCTTTTTAAGTTCGAGCATTCGTTACTTTGGGTAGGGGTTATCGTAGTTCAAAAATAAAAGGCAGTACATTACAAAGTTTATGTCGTACTGCGTACTCAGAGGAGGCTTGTTACTACATTTATAAAAGAATTTGTATGCAGTGGCTTTTATATTAAGAAGAGTCTAATAGTGAAAAGTAGAACGTTACACGTGCCGTGAGTTTTTGAACGAGGGGTATTTTACGACTGTCACAAATTTGGGTGCACTTAGTGACTACACATGCTTTGCCGAAAGAAGATACCAATAGACGCGTGCCCTGCAAGTACCTACTGTTGGTATTGCGTGTTTTTTAATGGGGGCTAAAAAAAAGAGTTCGACCGTGAGAGCTGGGACGTAACAGATGTGAAAAATCATGTAGATGTTAGACTTCTAACAGATTGGGATGGTTGTTATGGGGCAGAGGCAATGATTTCGAAACCGAATTTCCATAGCTGTAGTGTTTTTTCGGAAAATCTTGTGGCTATCGAACTACGTAAGCTCGAAGTGAAATTCAACAAACCAATATATGTTGGTATGAGCATACTTGACATATCGAAGACGTGTTTGTATGAATTTCATCACGAGTTCATGAGTCCTCTATATGGGAATAATTCAAAAATATGTACACCGACACTGACAGTCTTATATATTATATCGAGTGTGAGGATGCATATGAGGACATGAAATGTAATATACGTAGATTCGATACTGGTGATTATTCGAAGGATAACTTGTATGGTATACCGCCAGTCAACAAGAAAGTACCGGGTCTCATGAAAGATGAGAATAATGGTGCAATAATGACCGAGTTCGTCGGACTGAGAGCAAAAATGTATGCCCTACGTGTCGATAATAAAAAACATGTAAAAAAGATCAAGGGTGTTAAAAGTAATGTCGTTGCACGAACAATAACGTTTGTTGACTATGTGCAATGTTTGAAGGAGGAAATTGAAATAACATGTCAACAGTCATGCATACGATCAAAATTACATAAAGTGTATACGATTAGAGAGACAAAAATTGCTCTTAGTCCACATGACGACAAGCGGTATATCATACCTGAAACTACAAACACTTTGCCATGGGGACATTACAGGATACCTTTGTAATTATTTTTATGAAAAAAACTATAACATTTCATATGTAAAATAGATGTACATACTTTGTTCAGTAATATTGTATAAGTGTATAAAATAATTTGTAATTAATTCGCAAATATCTTTTGTATACGATTGTGAATAATGATTTTTCTTGTATAATGAATAAAAAAAAGAAATCTTGAATAAAATGGACTACATCTTGGAAAAAATCTCAACATTTGTTTTTTTGAATCTTTAGTATTACCTTTATAGATTTTTCGAAGAAGAAGAAGAAGAAGAAGGATATTACAATATCCATTGCCATGGATTGGTGGAAGGAAAAGAATGAGAGGGAATAAGTTGATTTCTTTTTCTTCTTTTTATTGATCATTTATCCAACTATTGTGCGTGTTGTCAAAACCTAACCATTTAACAAGTAGTCGATTGCCACGTTTTTTTAAAACTTTTTCAATCAAATAAACATCTGGATATTTGACACTTGATGATTCTTGTTCATAGAATCCTCCAGCTATAGGCTCATCTCGATGATCTTTCCGATGATACATCACAGGAGTGGTTTTCCTTACTCTAAATATCGTAAATATCTCGGTTGTCCAGTTTGGTGTATAAGCTTTCTCAAATACATTCTTGAATTTGCGAATCCGTACTTTGTCACCAATTCTGAATTTTGGTAGCATTTTTTTCGCTCTATTTACCGCTTTGTCATAAACATCACGGAATATTTATTTGTCATTTGTAGTATTGACGTCCCTCGGTTTTAATTTGATAGTACGATGCATCGTATTATTGTATCCAGCTATTAAAGTGTCGGGAATGTCAACCCACTTGTAATCGCCACGAAGATTAAATTTTATCCACATTTTGTTCTTTAATGTACGATTAAAGCGTTCACAAATAGATGCTTGTAAATTACTATACGTCGAATACATATGAATATTGAAATTTTTCATCATTGATCTAAAATCTGCATTGTAAAATGCTTTTCCCTGATCTACATGTAAATTTTTCGGGATGCGCCCTTTAGCATGTATGGACTTCATTGCAATTGTTGTATGTTTGCCAGATTTGCTTTTAATGGGTACGGCCCAGGCAAACTTTGAAAATGTATCGATGACGGTGAGTAGAAACTTGTAGTTGAAGTTTTCTCGCGCACATGATGACATATCTACAAGGTCAGCTTGCCAGGTCTCATCCAAACCATAGATATCAACACGTCGTTGTGGGTAATTCCTTCGAGCTGGTTTATGTAGCTCATGAACTAGAACCTCCTTTGTTTTCTCGTCCATCATCATTCTTCAGAGCGTTTAGTGGTTCTTCCAAAAGGCCAATTATTTTGGAATTTTGCACAATCAGTTCTTGCACCGCTTTAAAATCTATCAATCTTCAATCTGTTCAAACTGCTCTTTCACGCGTGATTCTAGACTGACAATCATTAATTTATCATTTTCACTTCTATTTCTCTCGAATGCTCTCAGTCTCTCATCCTGATGAACAATGAGCTGAGAATTACGAGACGAGAGATCTTCAAGTACTTCATCAATATCAATTTGATGTTTCATATGAGTCTCGAGATTTTTTTCATGAGCTTGAATCATTATATCATGATTATTCATAATATTGCGCAGGGATGACGTAACATTGTACACAAGACGAACTTCTTGTTCTATAGCACTTTGCATAACTTTTACAGATACGGCATCGTTTTGTTCAACTGGATCAGCGATATTGCACAATCGTTTATTATTCATGTCATATTGACCATCGAGAGTGAATTTAAATCCTTGATCGGGAGGACCACGATTCCCAGAAATACTACTTCTAATTGCACTTCTTCTCGCCAACTGTCGTCCAAACACGTCAACACTCATCTTTCAAATGTACAAAGTCACTATGATGATGATGTTGGTAAATGATTTCAGACGTGATCCAACCACCACAACTGCCATATTTCAAATGCATGAAATTGTTTCGATGATGGTGTTAATAAATGATTTCAGCTTCACGTAATTCCTCAATAATTGCGATAATTTCATTCGAATGTGAGAGATTTCCAGCGGACTGTGATGCTATAAGTAGGCGTAAACGATCCACTAGTTCATTAGGATCATCCCAATAAACGTAATCTATTTTCATATTTTTCTCAGCAGTTTTGTACATGCCATGCCCACTATGAAAAGATTCTATTTTTGCAATATAGGTCTTGTATTTGAAGCTAGTATCTTTTCGTATCGCACCACTTGCTTCATAATATTTTTTATGTGCATTTGTCGCGATCACGATATTCCCATAATGTTTCAAATCGTCTTTCGTGAAGGTACCAGCGTTGGGCTTCTTTTTAAATAATAGCCCTACCAAACCAACGGTTTTCGGATATTTTTTATCCTTTACACAAATCTCATGAGTATTAAACACTATAGGAGAATCGCCAATCATTATTTTCTTACTTGCAAGCTGACGTACACCATATGAAACATCCAAACCTGCTTTTCTGTTTGTTTGCAGCAATACGAAATATTGATTTATTAATTCATCTACATTGCTATCCATATCATTTTCAGTATTATTATCATTATGATGAATTGATTTTTTGCCAATATCATTGTTATCATCATCAAAATTATCATGGTCATCGACAGCATCTTCATACATTGATTTGAAAGAGACGTCTCCCAGTGCAAAGTCATTCTCCATTTTTTTCTTCCCATAATCATCAGTTGCTTCCTCTTCTTTTTCTTCGGTCTCTGCATCGCCTCCTCTTCTTTTTTAATTCTTTCATCTGTAGTTTCATCTTTAATTCCATCCTTCAGCATGTTTCTGTTTGATATCAGCTTCTCCAATGGTGCTACTATTGGTTTGAAGACTTCACGTCTTATATGTTCAATATCATCTTTGCCCGTTTTTAGCATTCTATGTTTTCGTTTGATTACATCACTTACTTTAACAAGTTGATGTAAGACATTCTTTTCCTTCAACAGCTGTGCGTGCTTCATCTTGTGTGACATACAATACTGCCTCTCTTTGCATGAAACATGATTATTTAATGCTGAGAAAAACATCAAAACCTTTCCTATATCGACCATCAGTGATATCGCTATCCTTATCAATTGTAATAAATCCATACTTGTCAGAATTCCAACATTCCGAGCACAATTTCTTGAATTTTGTATATGTCATATCTGTGTTTACATGATCATTATACACATGCTTAAGGTTCATTTCATCCTGTTTGAATAATACCACGAAATTTGCATTATCACGTATAAGATGTTTAGGAATACGTGCATAGGTTCAACACAGGTAAAAACTGTCGACCATCTCGTGTGGTCCTATGGCAAAGAAGGATCTCATATTATCCTGTTTTGCACAAGCCACATCGTCGAAACCATTATGGAATGGGACCGTGCATCACTTGGCGACACTACCAGTTCATGCTCATTAAATGTATGATATTGAACCTCACTCACTGGTTCGAGAAGACGGTCTAGCAACTTACATTTTGGTTGTCCCAATGATTTAGTGTTACGTCCCGAGAGGGAGATATTGTATGAAGACGCGGTGTGATCAGAGTGAGGGCGCGAACTTTGAATTGCGATGGAGTTTTCCGCGCAAGTGAGGCTTTGGTTGATCACCCGCGAATTCCGAACACAATTTATATTTAATGGGGAGATGTATGGATGTCGATGAGGTGAACGTGGTTCTCTTTGGTGAGAGAAATGAAATAAAACTTGGGTTTTTATATTTAAAAAAACTAACAACATGAGCTTTATTGAGATTAGTTCACTTGTTGAATATTGATTACTTTTGTTTCAACAGTTTCAGGACTTCGATTGCAGTTTACAGAGTATAAGAATTTTTACAGAGTTTGGTTTTCGCAAGAGGTTCGAGTTGTACGGAGATTTAGGATTTCGAGATTTTGTCTCTATGAAGGTTGAACGAGAACTCTCCTGAGTCTTGCAGAGGGTTAACCATTACGCTTCTGCAAGACGGAGTTTGCTCATTTTTAGTTGATTTGATTGGTCTGATTTTTTGTAAGACCTTTTGTTTTAGTAGAGGGGATTATCTCAATCACGCGAAGGTGACATGAGATCGCCACCTCGCTTGGAGAATACCCGTGAGAAAGGAAGTATGGTTTGGAGTTAATATTCGGAGAATAATAATGACCTTTTTTATAACTATGGTTTTTCGAGCAGTGATATCGCACAAGACTTTCGTTAGAAAGAAATATGAATAAAAGAAATTTGAAAAAAAATTGCCAGACAGGATATTCATACGTTGGCAGGATGTTTATGTGTGGTTGCAGTTTCAAATTCTGTAGCTTGGTTGTGTTGGTGAATATTAGGGGCTTTCCTGTTAATCTACCTGATACGCAAGAATATATGATATTATAAAATTAATTAAGAGTTTATGATCGACAAGTGATGGTAAGAGGTGAATGAGAAATGTGTTGGTATGTTATCGGTCGTCGAGAGCGAGATACCAACCGAGCGCGCTATATTGATGTGCATGAATTTGATTGTACCGGCTAGGACGTAACACCTCCCAACCGCGAAGATGGAGCGTCCCGCTCAATTTACGAGACTCAAAAACACCTGTATACCGTGACTCGTCCATTTACATGAGATTCTTATTTTCTATGATAATGAATACAAATGTTTTATAAAATGTAATACAGAGGTAAGTATATATGGTTTATAATGAAATACATGTACTTTATGCATAGTTCACATATTTTTAATTAATAATAGATAAAAGTTTGTAGTTATATAAGCAAAATTATCAAATGAATATAATATTTAATACCGAAGATCGCCAAGAGATTTTAACATCTCGTGCAGAATTTTTGCATGAGTTACATGTCGCATGAATGCTCTGCTCTGCTTGTTTCGCGGAGTTGTTTAACATCTGATAAGAGGTCCATGCGCGTTTCGTTGTCCACGCTCGGCTTTTCGTATTTTGATGTTACTCGACACCCTTAAAACTTTTGCTAGAGCTCAAGATAAGAGGGGATTCTGCTTGGTCTTCGCGAATCTTGTCTCTTATGTGGGGGCTCATTCTCGATACGTTTGGTGCCGGAAATAAAAAAAAAATAATTAAAAAAAAAAAGGATTGTGCAAACGATTTATGACGCAATTGCTTGGTAAGTTTTAATAAAACTTTTCCTTTACTTTTTCTTTATTTATATATTAATTACTCTCTTTATATATATATTAATTGATTGATTAATTATTTATTATTTTTTTTTTTGTTATAGTGTCTGCGGGCGTTTTACGCCGCGATGAAGGACGTGCGCCGAGAACGCTTTTGGCACCGTTATTTGAACACATGGTTGCAGGATGCAGGCACCGGGGAGTTTGACTTCTACGGCATCCGGTGGATGGCGGAGGGGCGATGGGGGCAGGACCACCCCGAGAACAACTGGGGTCACCTTGTCTGGTTGACCCCTTGGGCGGTTCTGGCGGCCTACAACTTGGATTGAGGACCCCCCCCCCCTTCCGTTCTCTCTCTCCCTTTTTTTTTTCAAGAAATTGAAATTGAAATCAATATATAGAATATAAATTTTTTTACATATGTATTTTTTCTTTATTCAAACTTAATAAATGTTGTATTTTTTTTTCCATATAAAAGGGCGTTTGATTTTCTTTATTTGATTCTCTTTAATTTCAGATTACATTTTGTTGGCCGCGGGCTTGCAATGACGAGCGCAGCCCGTGCCCAGATACCCAGATAGCCAAGCGTACCGTTCCCTACAGCGTACCAGTATCGTGCTAGTACTGTACTATCACAGGATATCAGTATACGGTGGTATGGTACAGTATTAGTACGGAAGGGTACGTGTTACTGTCTACGGTACGGCGTACCATCACCGTACCAATATCCCGAAGACCTAACGTATGGTCTCATACGCCGTACCACACCGTACTAGTATTGTACCACCGCGAGATGGCGACGTATACCGCGACAGTGTGGCAGCCATGTCGCATCTCCACTGCCGCCAACATCTCAATGATTCCAGCGAATCAGAGCCGCGCATGCGTTCGACCAATCGGAGCGTTTCCCGGTCGTGAAGAAGCGAGAGAGACGAAGACGAATCACAGTATCTATACTTGTGTCGGAGACTCCACAACTGTGGCCACGAGACGCTTGTCTCGCTATTCGACCACTGTAACCTGACTGAATAGTTAATACATATATATTCTTTATATAACTTCGTCGTTACATTTCTTTACTACGATTATTACTGAGAGTAGACCCCCTCAACAGTACGGAAGGGTAGCAAGCTGCTCACGAACAAGCTGCTCATGTGCCAACTGTCTTGTCCAAGCTGCGCATGGCTCAACTCGCTTCTCGTTCAAGCTGCTCATGTATCAACTGCCTTGGTGTATCAACTGTCTTGAGATCAAGCGTCTGAAACAGGGTCGCCAACCTGCGCAACCAGCGTTTCTCGCCTACGTGTGTACTCCATTGGTGTGAGTGCGAACAGTCAGTGCAAAGAGTCCGTTGACTTCAATACTGCGCGACATCTATCTTATCGACCACGTACAGCACGAGCGCCGCGCTAGATCACTATTTGATCGACCGTTTACAGGCGCGAGTTAATATTTTTCTCGAAACCTTTCTTTTTCTTCGCCGTGCTTATCGTATAGATATTGATAAATATAATTGGACTTTTGCCGACATTTAATTGCAGACACGAATTCATTGAACGAAACGCGAAATTGGAAGCCACGTTGTGAAAATAAAATATGTTGAAAATATTCGAGCGAAAATATTTGGGGACGTTCGATGCTTCGATAACTGGCATCTCCCTCGTTGATTGCGTATACAGGACGCAATATTTGCCTGTTCGTCTATCTTTTATCGCCGGCAAATATAAACAGCTACCGATGTACCGGGAAATAATTGGATTAGGGAGACGAATGATAGGGGAACGAAACAGCATATAATACATGCATCACGACGCAACAACGTTTTTTTTTAATAAAACAACAATGTATTTGAAAAAAACAAGAATAAATAAAATAAATACAATAACAATGGACTTTTCCAATAAAGCTTTCAATAAAACACCCGGAGCGTTCCGGTTCGAGGTGTCCGGCATACAGGACACCTCGGGACGGGATGGAAATCATCCTCCAAATCGATATACGCCCGGCCTGTGCGTACCCTCAGCTGCTCCTCGTGAATCGCATCCATCCGCTCGAGGCACGTTTGGCACAGGCAAAGATGGCCGCAAGGGATGAATGCGATCGCAGGAGGAGCCTCGTAACAACCATGGCAGGTCGCCATTTCACGGCCAGGCGCCACGGGAGGATCTTCGACCTCCGGTAAGTGCGGTGGAGGCTGTGGGACCGGAGGTACATCCGCTCCTATCGGCGGATGTTGAGCCCCCTCCACTTCGACCGGCGGAGGTTGGTCTAAGAGATTTCCCCGTGGATCCTGTTCCGCGCGCACGAATGGCGGAGGGCCGTTTATCTCCGGGTGAGCTGCGGAATATATTTTTAAAAAGCGTTTAAACCTTAAAGCGGCAAAAATGGCATGATAAGAATAAAGAGAATTCGTTTGAATCTTACGAGCTTTGAAATCATTGATTTCCCCCGCATCCCGGCCGGCGTCGACCGCAAACACTGCAAAAAAATTTGACCAATTGATAATGACGTTACATTCATATGGTATATAATTATTGTAGTCATAAATATGGGAATCACTCAATGATTTTTCATCGAAGCAAAAACTCACTTTCATCCACCTGGCCGTGATCATTTATGACTAGACGTCGTTGCGGCTCCACCGCGATTCGCAAGAAATCATCCATCGTGTATCTAGTGAAAGGTGAGTAAAAATTAACGAAACATGACGTGAAACTACATCTGAGTATGAAACAAATTATTTCTCAAACAAGTCAATTCCAATTTTATTCAAAACAATGAAAAATAATGAATTTTGAAAACATATATATTCTTTTCTTTTCGTAAATTTCGAAAAACTTATGACACCTTGGAACTTTTCACGATCCAGAGCAAAGTTCGGGCAAGCTTCGTTTAATACATACAAAAATATGTTAAGCAAGAGTGGAATCAAAAATTATTATTTCAAAAAATGGGCGTTGTTACATATGTGATGGCCCACATATTGACCTTCCCGATGCGAGGTTCTCTTGCGCAGATAAGATCCTTGAATCCTCTGCATTTTGCCGGTTATTGGCCCCGGGGCGCCGCAGCCTCCGCCCGTTTTGCACCCTTCGCCAATTGGTGTCATTCGTCCGTATCATCTTCTTCAGCTGTTCTACAATTAGACGCGAATTTGGAGTTAGTTGAAAATCAAGTTAAATACACACACAGTTAATATAAAAGTTACCCAAGAATTTCCACAAATTGCCGCGGACTCCCCCTAGCCTAGCTGTAATGTAGCGATGAAAAATTTCGGCTACGTTGTTAGTCCGTATGGGGGAGTCCGATACGGACACAATGTGGGCCCGCGGCGTCCATTGCCGTTGTAGGTAGCTGATGAATTGATCGATCGAGGGAAAAAGATCGGCAATGATGTCCGCGACGGCCCCCCGAATCGTTGCGATACCTTCGGCAAAGCGTGCAGGCGGCACCAAAGCCAAACCCATCGACATCCACAATACTTCATCCGGTGGCTGCTGTGCTCGGCGCGGATTCAGACTGCGCCACTTTCGCAGTACGGCCTGAGTAGAAGAAATAATAATATTATTGCGAGGAAATTACAATATTATTATTGAAACAATAACATTAATATTAAATTGACGGTATGGAAAATAGATAGCACATGAAGGATGTATGGTGCGTATTGTCTTAACGAAATCACTCGCACGTAATAAACCGAGCGTAGTAATTTACATTAATAACAATATTGAAAAGTTACCAACAAACTGTTGAAAGAGAAAAATTCTGAAAGTAAACTGTAAACTTTTATTCTTTTCATACTCGTGCAATTATATTCGTTGATGTTTCGAAAGCACTTGAATTTTTTCGAAATTCAGTCGGTATTTTGAGATTCCTTTCTTCCAATATACCGATACCGGCGAAAATTTGAAAAAATTCAAGTGCGTTCGAAAAATAAACGAATATTATTGAGTATGAGAAGGAAAAAAAGTTTACACTTTACTTAAAGAATTTTTTCCTTCAACAATTTGTTGGTAACTTTTCAATATTGTTATTAATGTAAATTACTGCGCTCGGTTTATTACGTACGTGTGATTTTGTGAACATTTTGATACCATTCGAGAGTGTACGAAATTGTCGATTCGATACTTCGATTTTGTTAAGACTATACCTACCATAAATCCTTAATTTTAAATAATACCATCACGATTCAAAACGATAATTACCTGGGTGTAATGGAACCAGCAGCCTCGGATGCTGGTAGTCGGCAGGCATTCGCGTATGGACGCTATCAATGCCTGCTCGAAGTCCCAAATGATTGTTCTAAGATTCACCTGGAAATTTGGCGCCAGCCCGAAAATCATTTCCCATATGGCGACATAAATTTCTGTCGTTCGTGCGTCGCAGAGGACATACAAGGCCGCGAAACCCTGAAAGTGCAACGAAACAAATTATTAATATAATGACAACGCACAAACGACGATTGTACCGATCGAAAAAACGTTGAGCGAATCTCGCATCTTACCGTGTCGGCACGACGCACGTGAATAATCATGAGCTGACTTGCTCGAGGCCTTCGCGGTACGACCTGAAACATTAGGCATATTTTTCCCGTATATAATATAATATAATATATAATTATATGATATTATACCGAATTATTAAGCGTCCAACAATACTATATGAAAAAAAATCTGGCTACATTAAAAGATCTACGAAAAAAGTACCGGGCGGCATGTACAATAACGAATTCTCCGTTTTGGAGTATTCAAATATTGTGATCGGAACGAGTCTATAACGGTCAACATGGAAATTGGCTGTCGTTCTCGGGGATTATTCGGGTCGCTGATCAAGAATTTAACATTACTTTTGCAAAATTAATTTGTTCAAACAAATTATTTACACAAATTTTGACAAAATTTCAAAATCTTACAAGAGCGAAATCTGCGGGGAATAATAGTTAAAAAAATATGTCCAACTTATATTTCGAAGATAATGTTGTAAGTTGTTGTGAAATTATCATCAAAATTGTAAACACATAGTAAGCATATGACATTAAATTGGACACACATTTTTTGCATTATTGTTTCCTGTAGATTGCACTCTTGGAAGATTTTGGAATTTTGTCACAATTTGTTCAAATAATTTGTTTGAATTAATTAATTTTGCAAAAATAATGTCGAATTCTTAAACAGCGACCCGAAAAACCCCCGAAAACGAAAGTGAATTTACATGTTGACCGTGGAAAACTCGTTCCGATCACAATATTTGAATACTCCAAATCGGAGAAAATTTGTTAGTCTATTTGTTGTTATATTGCAGGTATAACGCCGAAGAAACATTTTTTTTTCTGCATATTTCGCAAGTACAACTATCGGGGAAACCTTTTGAGCACTTTATTGGTTGAAAATAACCCGATAAGACTTCCGAAATTCCAAATGAAAAAAAAGTGTCACTGAAAAATCCGTTTCTTCAACTTATTTTGGAAAAATATGATATGCACAGTACCGAGGGATAAAACAGATGAAGATTTTTTAAAATTATTTTTAATGCAAATTTTGTTATAACGAGTGAGCCATCAAACGTGGGTGGAGTCCCGAAAACTGCGTGCGCATGCGGACCAAAAATGGAACCATATTCCTACCCGGAATGTTGCGTCAACGTGGATTTCATCCGCAGCATCGAGCGTCGCCAGCATCAGATCCGAGGCGAACATTAACGTGGTTGTCCCGCTAGGCGTAACCGTCGACCCTCGAAAATACGGTAGCATTGGCTCGTAAGTACCAAGGACGTCCCCCAGTGCGAGTAGAGAGATCGGTATCGCAGGTCGGCCCTGCGATCGCTCACGATTGAGAGAGGTTCTGATTGAATTATACACGATGTCCTGGGCTACCCCGGAAAATCTGGACCCAAAAAAGTTAATCATGCATTTTTTTACATTATTAATTGCCGTGCTACCAACGTTTCCTTTCATTTAATCCTTTTCCGAATGAACAGTGAAAATTTGCTCAAAGTCTATTACTGTAATCGAAATAAAAACCTTCGTTCATTATAGTCCGTTTCGATGGATTTTTTTTTCTTTTCTAGTGCAGTTTTCACTCTTGATCGACAATAGAAAGCAAACAGTAAATTTGTTATTCATTATACTTTATTATGGTTACGATTAAATTTTTAATTGTAGGGCTGTCGCTGACCCAAAAATCGACAGAAAACAGCAAGAGTCTTTGCAATCTGGAAATTTTCGAAAACACAATCCTTCAAAATTTGAAACAATCGCAATCTCTCTATGTAAAATATATAAACTATAAAGTATAAAATATATCGAAAGGTCCATTGATTACGCGTCGATTACGCGCGTTTTTTTTTTTTAAAGAGAAAGAAAAGGAAATATAAATGAAAAGACAATAAATGAATAAGTAAATCATTATTGTCAACGTTATTTCGACCATTTTTTATCTCTATTTTAAAAGATGAAAGAAAATACGCATAAATATTAATGATCGTACGCTGGTTCGCGCGAGACGTAATCGTAAAACTTTATTGAGATGTTTTCGGCGCCGGCTTTTTCCGACAAAAAATTTTCGCGGCTTTCCGCCGAAGACGTTGTGGAAGTAAAAATGGGGATGCGTATACCTGACGCCGAGTGGGGGTGCGTACGTGTGACGTACATAAAAATGTGTTGTGACACCACTACATGCACTATCCGTGAAATATACGTAAAACTGGTACAATATTCGTCGTATGGGCGTAACTTTGCGTCAAGTATACGCATCCCCATTTTTACTTTCGCTGTGTCTTCGGCGGAAAGCCGCGAAAATTTTTTGCCGGAAAAAGCCGGCGCCGAAGACATCTCAGTAGAGTTTTACGATTCGTCACGAAAGCGTCGAAAAGTTTTGTACCTTTGAGAAAAATCGCACTGTTGTTTTTGTTACGTACCATTCTGTTATATTTATTTCAATGAAAAATCATTAATTTATGCACAGAAGGTACTGCATAAGAGCGCAGTTTTGATTTGTGTCCGATCGTGTGCGTGTGCGTGTGTATTTCTTTGCATAAAATAGTACATTACGATACGGGTGACTTAAGTAGCCCATTATTGCACGGGGTGAAGTTAGCACCCGAGCGTAGCGAGGGTGCTAAACGCCGTGCATTAATAGGCTTACTTAAGTCACGAGTATCGTATACTATTTTATAGCTCGTGTGACATAAATCCGCCAAGCTGTTGACGCGTAAACCAATTTAAATCTGAGCGAGGGGTGGCGGCGGCGGCGAGGGGGGGGGGGGTAGGCACGGGGGGTTGGGGGGGCGCAGCCCCCCGACAAAAAAAAGAAAATTTTGAAAGTAACATAGAACATAGTATCATACTATTATAATCTCATGCAGTTACACGCCGCAAGTCAAGTCCTGAAAAAAAAAAATTAAAAAACTGGTACACCAGAGTAATAGTTTCGATGATTCATGTATTTTCATTAAATAGTGTACATATGAGTAGGTAAAACAAGTGGAATCATATTCATTTTTCAAACCCATATAATTAAAACAGTAGTTTCACAAACTTTAACGTTTTTTTTTCAATCGCTTTCGTCGGTTTGCACGGTCATACTTTGGGTCGTGCGTGTTCGTTTGACATTGCAATTATTAAAAGTAAGATTGCCAGTAAGGCCATTTATGGTTATATTACAATTATTGAAAGTATAATTCGGCCTGGGTGCCGCCACATCGGTTGAATTCTGGAAATATAAGCCGATGTCCGGATGATACAAATAAGCTCCTTTTGGCTGCTCGGATTGAGTTGTGTTCGCTTTTGAGATTGAAGCAGTAGATGAGTTGGAACTCACAGAATTCTTTGCATCAGTTGTTGTATCTCTACGAGATATCCCCCTACTTGTTCCCAATAGAGATGTATCAACTCTCGAGGTTGAAGTTGTACGCTCTTCATTTGAGGCGCTATTACATACGTTGACCCCAAAAGTTGATGGTTTGCTTATCTCCATCCCGTCAGTGATTTGTTTACAAATCTTTTTCTTATTTTGAATGGAGTCAGCAACATAGCCCAAAGCAACCGTCGCCGATTTCCAGCCTCCGTGTCGCTGCAATGATGTAATATCGGCACCAGCGTCAACTAAGAGAGTTGCCGAAGTTCTACGAAAGCTGTGGCCGGTGAAATTATGAGCGTCGGGAAGATTTAAATACTCGGCAATTTCTTTTGGCATCGATCCAAATTTGTTAATTCCAATTGGTTGCTGGATGCATGTCCCTTTCGTGTACCGAAGAAAAAATCTATTGACGGAACAATTTTCCGGTCTCGCCTGTAGATATTTCCAGCAAAAGTGGACTAGTTGATTCGTGATTGTGAAAGACCTTGGGACGTAATTTTTGGTTTTTGGTATTTGAACGAGAAGTACATTGTCTTCCACTTTTTTAACGTCGTCGACGGTGATATTCATTAACTCTTCTCTTCGCAATGCTCCAGAAATTCCGAAGATGAGAGCTACCTGAACATAATTTTTAACAATAAATAACTCGAGTTACTACATAAATTTGAAGATGTATATTGTTAAAGTTCTACTTACTTTTTCGCATAAATATACATCATCGGGTGCTTCGTTTAGAAATTTCGAAATGTTTTGTTGTGAAAAAACTTGGGATTTTTTTGGCCGATGTCCCAAACTTTTTTTTTTTAAAAACGCCGTCAATTTGTTGTAAGTAAGTGAATAAGGCGGGTTCTACCCCGGGTCCTCTGAGGGGGGTGCGGGGCGCGGGGAAGCGAGCGCGGGCGGGTGTGCGGTCCGAGGGCTAGAGTGTCAGTGTTGGAGAGGGGATGGAGTGTCCACTTACGGGAATAATGGGGGGTCTGAGAGTAAGCTGTTGGAAAGAGATGGAGCGAGTGAGACCCAAATTATTTCTGTCTCTTTCCCTACCACGCACCTACATTTACATTTTTTCAAGATGTTCTTTTTTTTTATGAGTGTGTGTGTGTGTGTGTGTGTGTGTGTGTAAGACAATGGGGGGAAATTTCATGGTGGTTCATACATAGAAAAAACAGTTGTGAAAATGCATGGAATGCATAGCAGAAGTGTTGAGACGAAATTTATGGCTGGAAATTCGTAGAGACTGTTAGTTGATATCCCGACGTCAAGATGTATGCAATTCATCCTGTTAAACACGTGCAGGACATGACAGAGAGCGAGTTAGATTCTATTCCAAAGGCTCTGCTGTTAAAGTATTGGTGGCGTGAGATTCATAGAGTGTGGCATCGTTTACCCGAACGCTATCGAATGGACAGTGAAATAAGGTCGTATCTTCCATGCTATGAGCATTACAATACGCCTGAAACCGCGGATCACATCGATGGAACCCCACCAGCACGTCGAGCGTGTTATAAATGTTGCTTAGCCATGACGAATAGAAACATCGCTTGATGTATTTTTTTTTTTCGGAAAAGAGTGGGGTAGGAAAATATAAAACCTGGCGATGCCAGGAACCCCTATGACATTACGACACGACGAGCGACGCAAAGAATTACAATATAGAAACTTTGAGAGGAAAAAATCAGTCGTCTTTTTTCCTCCCAACAAATTTTAATAAAAAGTTACGTGGGGCACTTTCATAAAATCATCTTGCTACGATTGCGTGAGAAGTACAAAAAAGTTTCATATACACTATACTGGAATAGATCTTTCAAATATCAACAAAGTCAGTCTTATGACTGAGTTTCTGCCAACGAAAAAATTGACTGATCTACCAGTCCAAGCTGATTATCCTATATCGAACCTGAGAGCGGTTCAAACTAAATTTGGAAGGAGGTATGTCGCGGATATCGCTCGGGAATTTTCCATATTCCTGCCAGCTAGGATCGGAACAGCCTTCTACACGGATCTCACAATGTTTGAGAGCATTTTGGCTTCAGCTCTCAGCGGAAAACTCTATATGAATTACTTTGGAGGAAGATTCAACAGCATCGAATTCAAAGAAATATAATTTTCTTATTTCACATGTAATCAATGTATTATTATTACGAAGGATGTATAGGAGGAGGAGGAGGAGGAGGAGGAGGAGGAGGAAGTATGTGAATAAAAACGAAAAGATGTATATTTTGAAACAAATTGTGTATTTATTTTTTTCATTCGAAAATCCCTCGATTCCATGTTGCTTGATATACATTTAAACGGTTTTTTTCAAATGAGCTTGACATTCGTGCAATTGAAACCTCGTAGATCAACGATGACATCCATTTTGAGCGAGCCGCTTTTCACTCGTCATTCAGATCTTATACTAATTTTCTTACTCCACCACTGATTGGATTGTACTCAACGATTCGATCATGCAGAATCAAACAGTATGCTGATGTCTGCGATGGAATATTATTTTTCATTTCAAATTCAATGCGAACATCCACTGGTCCAGATTCCAGAGAATCATTTTGCTTTGCACAGTCAATTACAACTAGCGGAGCATACTTCAAAAATTCAGATTTGCTTAGCCACGGTTCTGGCTCCTTACTATAATACGTACATTGGAAGTTGGCATACATCTGATAGAGCAACGCATACTGATTTCGATCAATATTCAGATTTAAATTCCCATATGGATAACATTGAGAGTTTAGATATAATTTTATGTCTGTCAGGTTACAATGATCGAATTTACTCGCATTTTTGTCTTTCTTATTTTTTCGATTGGTCTGAAAGCCGAGAATGACGTATAGCGGTTTCTCCAGCTGAGTAGATGTTTTCACGGACCACACATGTTTGGAGGTGGCGGGAAGTAATGGATATTCATATAATTCCCATGTACGATAACTCATAGGAATTGGCGTATCCTTAGCAATAAATTTCAAAAGCTGAATTTTTCGTTGATCCGACACGGTTACATATGGCACAAGCCATTCTATTTTTTGCAAAACAAGTTTGAAGTCTTCATTGGCCGTTTGTACAATCGCATTATCATCAGTTTTTGATCTCGATAGAATTAATTCATGCTTCGCATTTACCACAACTTTTCGATAATCTTCAGCAAAACCAAGTAGCATGCTCAGCGGTATACATATGTCAAAGTTACCAGACACATCTATAATTTGCTTCGTTTCGTCAATATCGAGCCAGCCTGTATTCTCAAGCATGGAACTTTTATTTGGACTCAATGAAGAATAACCCTTCAATAGACTTGTAAGACCAACATTTTTGTTTCGATCAATTTCTACAGCATTGAGCTCATAACGCATCTCTTCAAACAAATGACAAATGGCATTGTTGACTAGGCTTGTAGCAGTTGTCGGTTCACCATTATTTTTCGTCAGTTTTCCCGATATATGTAACGAGCTCTGGCTGGGAAGTATGCATTGATCTTGATTTCGCACGGAAATACGTATTTCATCGCTATTATTGAATGATGTTGATCCATATGGCTGATGAGCATGAATCTCGCAGTGTGTTATAGATTCATCAAACACGATGGGCGTGTTAGTATTCACTATCTCTTCCTCCATTTTCTCGTATACAGCAGATGCAGACAATGCAGATTGAATAATCTCTTAAACACCTTTTCCACGCACTTTCAGGCCCAAATTCTTCAGAAATTGAATGTTTTGAGGTGTTATCGCTTTGCGCGTCGATTCCCGACTGGCTATCCATGTTGACTTATTTGGATTTTTATTACTCCTGTTAAAAACGATTCCCATTGCTTTTTATATGCAGACGAATAGTGATGACTTCACCACGAAAATTTACCAAATCACCGTCCTGATCCACAATTCGAAGCTGTATATTGTCTATTATTCGACTTGTGATTGGCAGATAAATAATATGCGATGGCACTTCGACAATTTTATAACCAGGCGGTACAGTAGGAAAAAATTCATGGATTGTATGTACTCTTTGCTCATTGACGTATGCACCACTCGTAATGCTACACTCGACACGCAGGGCGTTTACTTTGAGAATGGCGACTGGAAGATCAGACTTGTGTTTTTTATTCGCTTCCAGTTTACGTTTTGTAAATCCTAACAAACGTCCAATCGAATCATCGGGAATGAAATTCATTTCGCAATCACATTCAATTTCACTGCACAAAGTATTATTATTGGGTTTGATGGAAATTTTCTTATCCAACAATTCGGATTGTAAATACGCCTCAATATTCTCTATTTCATAACTACCAGTAGGTATCGTTAATACGTCATTTCCCACATAAAACTTATTATTTCCATCATCTATATTTGGTATGGAATTAAAGGTCAATAATTCAACCAGCCCAAGAGTATAGTTTTTACTTGGTGATAATTCGATTGGTGGAAAATATTGAGCATCAAGTATGGAAGATGTTCCAGATATTGTCAGTGTAAAACTATCATCCATGATGGCAAATTGACAACTGATCGCATAGTATCACTGTATCCTACATATATAGAGCATACTTATTTTTACGATCTAACTGCTTACAGAGAAATTTCAGACACCAATGACCACATTCAATACCATCATAATCTTGATATCTATTATAATTGTATCTAACGCTACCAACATCGAAATATTTCAAAAGTTCTGGTGGTGGTTGAATATTGCCGAAACTGTGAAAATAAATTACTTTTTTGCCCGACTTTTTGTATGCGACCCAGTGTGTACCAGGTCCAACATATTTGTCTAGATTCACAATGGCTGATTCACATTTGAGAGGTCCACTTGATGGTAGTCTATCGCGCATAAACACTCCGCGAAAATGTGGAATCTTCATGATCATTGCATATTTCAGTAAAATCTATGTCGGATAGTGGTTGATGAGGTAGCGTCACTTCACGTTTTTTGACGGCGTGATATAAAGACCAAGCCCTCGCTTGTATGGTTTTAAATGCAATCCCTTGCCCAATGCTATAGCCTCAATCGTTCGATTATGTCGCTTAGTCTCATCCAATTCTCTTTTGGCAGCTTGAGCGGCTCCAACAGCTTTAGCTATACTAGCTACACCACCAGTCAATGCGCCAGCAGCACTGAGTCCGGCAAATATCGGTATGAGAAATGGCAAAAAACCTCCAATCTTCTTAGGTACAGGCAAAACACGAGGTGTACGTAATTTACGTTTCATGACAATTCATCTCTTGACAATTGTTCTTGCACCTTTGAGAGCACTTTTAATAATTTTCATTGGATCATTGCTGCGTACCATTGTCTTCTTCGCAGCATTGACAACGTTTTTCCAGTCCATTTTCTCGTGCCCCATACCAATTTTCTTTTTGGTCTTCATAATGTTTGTCACAGCCCAGGCACTCGTTTTCTCACCGATACTTGCGTCTCTAGCGTTGACTCTCCGCCAAGCTTGTTCACTTAATATTTTATCGGCTAGATGTCTTGCTTCGAGATCGTTAGGATGTTTCGAATATGCAATGTCATGTTCCTTGCAAGCTTTATCCAGAGGATTAATTCCGGGGTCACCGCGTGCTAGACGTTTACCCAGTTTTGTGCCAGGCCCACAGTATTGATAACCGGGCAAATGTAGCTCAATCGGAAGTCTATTAATTAAATTGTTGATCAGACCTTTTCCGCGTTTGCTCATGCTCGCACAAAGTCTAGTACTCGACTAATGGATAAATATTATAAAAACAGGATCTTATACAGTAAGGATGTTAGTTACGATGAAGAAGGGGTCGAGAGTAGGCCAACTGCCTGTTATGAATTTCGATGAATTTACGCGTGGTGATGGGAGGGAAAAAAGAAAACGTCATGGTGAATTATTGCCTAATACCATTCGTGCTATATTCTGTGGTCCATCAAACTGTGGCAAGACAAACGCATTGCTCACTCTCATAATACATCCGAATGGGCTGAGATTTGAGAACATTTATCTTTATTCTAAATCATTGGGACAGCCAAAATATAAGTTGCTGGAGCGTCTTCTCGAACCAGTGAGTGAGGTTCAATATCATACATTTAATGAGCATGAACAGGTGGTGTCGCCAAGTGATGCACGGTCTCATTCCATAATGATTTTCGACGATGTGGCTTGTGAAAAACAGGATAATATGAGATCTTTCTTTGCCATGGGACGACACGAGATGGTCGACAGTTTTTACCTGTGTCAAACCTATGCACGTATTCCTAAACATCTCATACGTGATAATGCAAATTTCGTGGTATTGTTCAAACAGGATGAAATGAACCTTAAGCATGTGTATAATGATCATGTCAATACAGATATGACATATACAAAATTCAAGAATTTGTGCTCGGAATGTTGGAATTCTGACAAGTATGGATTTATGACAATTGACAAGGATAGCGATATTACTGATGGTCGATATAGGAAAGGTTTTGATGTTTTTCTCTGCATTAAATAATCATGTTTTATGCAAAGAGAGGCAGTATCGTATGCGACACAAGATGAAGCACGCACAGCTGTTGAAGGAAAAGAGTGTCTTACATCAACTTGTTAAAGTAAGTGATGTAATCAGACGAAAACATAGAATGCTAAAAACGGGCAAAGATGATATTGAACGTACAAGACGTGAAGTCTTCAAACCAATAGTAGCACCATTGGAGAAGCTGATATCAAACAGAGACATGCTGAAGGATGAAATTAAAGATGAAACTACAGATGAAAGAATTAAAAAGGAAGAGAAAGTCGATGCAGAGGCCGAAAAAATAGAAGAGGAAGCAGCTGATGATGATTATGGGAAGAAAAAAATGGAGAATGACTTTGCACTGGGAGACGTCTCTTTCAAATCAATGTATGAAGATGCTGTCGATGACCATGATAATTTTGATGATGATGATAACAATGATATTGGTGAAAAATCAATTCATCATAATGATGATAATACTGAAAATGATATGGATAGCAATGTAGATGAATTAATAAATGAATATCTCGTATTGTTGCAAACAAACAGAAAAGCGGGTTTGGATGTTTCATACGGTGTACGTCAGCTTGCAAGTAAGAAAATAATGATTGGTGATTCTCCTATAGTGTTCAATACTCATGAGATTTGTGTAAAGGATAAAAAATATCCGAAAACCATTGGTTTGGTAGAGCTATTATTTAAAAAGAAGCCCGATGCTGATACCCTTACAAAAGACGATTTGAAACATTATGGGAATATCGTGATCTCAACGAATGCACATAAAAAATATTATGAAGCAAGTGGTGCGATACGAAAAGATACTAGCTTCAAATACAAGACCTATATTGCAAAGATGGACTCTTTTCATAGTGGTCAAGGCATGTACGAGACTGCTGAGAAAAATTTGAAAATTGATTACGTTTATTGGGATGATCCTAATGAACTAGTGGATCGTTTACGCCTACTTATAGCATCACAGTCCGCTGGAAATCTCTCACATTCGAATGAAATTATCGCAATTATTGAGGAATTACGTGAAGCTGAAATCATTTATTAACGCCATCATCGAAACAATTTCATGCATTTTGAAATATGGCGGTTATGGTGGTTGGATCACGTCTGAAATCATTTATCAACATCATCATCACAGTGACTTTGTACATTTGCAAGATGAGTGTTGACGTGTTTGGACGACAGTTGGCGAGAAGAAGTGCAATTAGAAGTAGTATTTCTGGGAGTCGTGGTCCTCCCGGTCAAGGATTTAAACCCTGGATTTGACCCTCGATGGTCAATATGACATGAATAATAAACGATTGTGCAATATCGCTGATCCAGTTGAACAAAACGATGCCGCATCTGTAAAAGTTATGCAAAGTGCTATAGAACAAGAAGTTCGTCTTGTATACAATGTTACATCATCCCTGCGCAATGATATCGATAATAATGCTATAATGATTCAGGCTCTTGAAAAAAATCTCGAGACTCATATGAAACATCAAATTGATATTGATGAAGTACTTAAAGATCTCTCGTCTCGTAATTCTCAGCTCATTGTTCATCAGGATGAGAGACTGAGAGCATTCGAGAGAAATAGGAGTGAAAATGATAAATTAATGATGGTCGGTCTAGAATCACGCGTGAAAAAGCAGTTTGAACAGATTGAAATAGATTTTAAAGCGGTGCAAGAACTGATTGTGCAAAATTCCAAAATAATTGGCCTTTTGGAAGAACGACTAAACGCTCTGGAGAATGATGTCGGACAAGAAAACAAAGGAGGTTCTGAGCTACATAAACCAGCTCGAAGGAATTACCCACGTCGACGTGTTGATATCTATGGTTTGGATGAAACCTGGCAAGCTGACCTTGTAGATATGTCATCTTATGCGCGACAAAACTTCAACTACAAGTTTCTACTCACCGTCATCGATACATTTTCAAAGTTTGCCTGGGCCGTACCCATTAAAAGCAAATCTGGCAAACATACGACAATTGCAATGAAGTCCATACTTGCTAAAGGACGCATCCCGAAAAATTTACATGTAGATCAGGGAAAAAAATTTTACAATGCAGATTTTAAATCGATGATGAGAAATTTCAATATTCACATGTATTCGACGTATAGTAATTTAAAAGCATCTATTTGTGAACGCTTTAATCGTACATTAAAGAACAAAATGTGGATTAAATTTAGTCTTCGTGGCAATTACAAGTGGGTTGACATTCTCGACACTTTGATAGCTGAATACAATAATACGATACATCGTACTATCAAATTAAAACCGAGGGACGTCAATACTACAAATGAAAAACAAATATTCCACGACATTTATGACAAAGCGGCGAATAGAGCGAAAAAAATGCTGCCAAAATTCAGAATTGGTGACAAAGTACGGATTAGCAAATTCAAGAATGTATTTGAGAAAGGTTATACACCAAACTGGACGACTGAGATATTTACGATATTCAAAGTAAGGAAAACCACTCCTGTGATGTATCATCTGAAAGATCATCGAGATGAGCCTATAGCTGGAGGATTCTATGAATAGGAATTATCAAGTGTTAAATATCCAGATGTTTATTTGACTGAAAAAGTTTTGAAGAGACGTGGCAATCGACTACTCGTTAAATGGTTAGGTTTTGACAACACGCACAATAGTTGGATAAACGATCAATAAAAAGCTAAAAAAAATCATTTTGTTCTCTCTTATTCTTTTCCTTCCACCAATCCATGGCAATGGGTATTGTAATATCCTTCTTCTTCTCTTATTCTTCTTCGAGAAAGCTATAAAGGTAAAATTGAGGATTCAAAAAGGTTGACATTTTTTCCAAGATGTAGTCCATTTTATTCAAGATTTTTTTTTTTATTCATTATACAAGAAAAAAATCATTATTCTCAATCATATACAAAAATTATTTACAAATTATTTACATATCATTTTATACAATATTACTGAACAAAGTATATACATCTATTTTTACACATGAAATGTTATAATTTTTTTTCATAAAAATAATTACAAAGGTATCCTATAATGTCCCCATGGCAAAGTGTTTGTAGTTTCAGGTATGATATACCGCTTGTCATCATGTGGACTAAGAGCAATTTTTGTCTCTCTAATCGTATACACTTTATGTAATTTTGATCGTATGCATGACTGTTGACATCTAATTTCAATTTCCTCCTGTAAACATTGCACATAGTCATTAAACGTTATTGTTCGTGCAACGACATTACTTTTGACACCCTTAATCTTTTTTACATCTTTTTTATTATCAACACGTAGGGCATACATTTTTGCTCTCAGTCCGACGAACTCGGTCATTATTGCGCCATTATTTTCATCTTTCATGAGACCTGGTACTTTCTTGTTGACTAGCGGTATACCATACATGTTGTCCACCGAATAATCACTAGTATCGAATCTATGTATGTTACATTTCATGTCCTCATATGCATCCTCACACTCGATGTAATATATGAGACTGTCAGTGTCGGTGTACATAACTTTTGACTTATTCCCATATAAAGGACTCATGAACTCGTGATGAAATTCATACAAACACGTCTTGGATATGTCAAGTATGCTCATACCGACATATATTGGTTTGTTGAATTTCACTTCGAGCTTACGTAGTTCGATAGCCACGAGATTTTCCGAAAAAACACTACAGCTATGGAAATTCGGTTTCGAAATCATTGCCTCTGCCCCATAACGACCATCCCAATCTGTTAAAAGTCTAACGTCTACATGATTTCTCACATCTTCCATCGTTTTGCCAAACACTGCATTATTCATTAATTTAAATAAATTTTTTCAAAATCATTATTTGCATTTGTACGAAACTGCGTATTCAATTCAATGTATGATTTTAACCAAGAAGATTGTTGAAATTTTAATATTCTATGAATTTTTGTTACTCGAAGACCATGTCGTATACACTGCTGCAAGTTACGATAATGAATTACATAACGCTTTTTCCCATATAGAGTCGCAAGTAGTTTTGTTTGACGCTTGGTGGGGGGTTTTTCATGTGTTGGACAAAACGGTAAATCCATGTGAGAATCATGTAAATGTTGTGGATAATCAATGTCAACTTCAAGGATATAGCCGGTGGGGGAATCTAGCGAAATTGTCATTACATCAAAGTAGGAAACATTCTCGACCCAGTGAAAACTGGAGTATGGCAATGGTTGACACATTGCCCATCCATACAAATTATTCACATCAAAGTACATCAAGTATGATGACTTTTTCGATGGATCAAATGTTTCCATGTACTTGTTATTAGCCTGTGCATACCTGCCGGAGCATTGACTTAAACCACCGCGTATACCACGTTCCACAAATAAAACCATGTCAATGTCAGTCAATAATTCAAATTGAATATTTGTATGTTTTAACATAGCATCCCATGTATATCCTGGAAGTGTATAGTAATACGCGGGGTCAAGTCCATAACTTTTTATACAGGTATCACGAAAGTTTTCAAAAACGTCTGCTAATAACAAGACATCCGTTTTCAGATACAAATCACTATATTCCCCAAGCGTTTGAATGGTAAACCGTTGCCAGACGTTTTCAGCGTGAGCATACTCACTCTCGCTTATCATGCAACCAGTCAATGAACTATAGAAAGATTCTAGTGGAGGAAGGCAGGTGTCATCCAACTTGCTAATACTATCGATATACTCATATGGGAAGACACCTTTTCGAGTTAACAATGCAAAGTCATTGGCTGGTAAGTTATCAAATTGTGATTTTAAAATTTTTAGCTTATTAATCGTTAAAAATGATGATAATTTATCAAGACTAGTATTTAAAAATTTATATGAATCAATGAAGCGCAATTTTATCTGATGTCGGAAATCATTCGATGTGTGAACTGTTTTCGTAAAGGAAATATATTTTTCCTTTGTTATTGGTAGTACGTTAGTTTTCCCTTCAAACGCTGTAGCAATATCCTTGATAATGAAATGTGCATCATAGCCTGATAAATTATGAAAAACTATTGGAATAAAAAATGATTGCTTGTAATTAAGGTTACAATCGGAATGTGCTGGGCCTCTGTAATTTCCAGTCAGATGACAATGATCGCGTACACGTACTTCAAGAGGCTGAAATGGTTTTTCACATATATGGCAGGTAGGGAAGGTTCGGAAATTCTCCCATTGATCGGGTGTTAACTTTGTCATGGGGACATTTTTTGACAATACATCATTAACACGAAAAGCTAATTTTTTTAATTCTCCAATAAACCATTCCACGCAATCAGCACCGCGATAAGAATAATATGCTGATTGAGCATCATCGTAGGTACACTTTACAAAAAACGCTACGCTAAATACCTCATGTCGCTCATACAAATTTTTCTTAACCGCTTGTTGATCAGTCTTCGCCAAGACACATTCAAGATCGGCATAGACAATAAATGGGAGCCGCTCTTTATTAGTCACGTTCTTGAATTTGAGCCATTTGTCCTCTTGACTCGGCAATACAATTGCGCAATCGTTCATTTTGCTGCAATCGATCATGTGAGTTGAGAGTTTATCGTTACTCCTGAAGTAATGTAAACAGCTGTGGAAGATAAAAAAAGAAGCGTTATGCAGTGTTTTTTTTTCGACATTATTCCTCTCTTTTGTGCAGAATATTTTTATAAATTTTGAAAATCTTACCGATGGCAGATGAACAAATGGCGCTTGCCTTTTGTGAGTTGGGAGCCGATTAATTTTGATAAATCTTTGATCCAGGCAAAATGGCCGATATTATCATTTGATGGAATATGCAATAAGTTAACATGCCGATTCTTCTTGCAGTCCGTGAGATGAACCGGAAAAATAGTGTCCTTTTCTCCAATTGTATATACATTAATTGAAAACTCATTTTGAGACTCAATTTTTTTAATATTATTTACACACACAGGGAACTCAATTCCTCGAAGGTTTAAAACGGTTGACCAATGCGGATATTATGATTCGCGTTCTGCATGGTTATCCGCGGGGTACAGTGCAGCAACCACTGCCCATGCAAAGCATGCATTGTCCATCGATTGCACATTTACGACAGCTTTTCTCAATGCAATTTTTCGCGGAATTTTTATGTGACATCCAGCACGCATTGGATTATATTTATTTACATTTATCATTAAATTGCAAATCTTCACCAATGACCACCCACTGTCACGTTCTTGAAATTCCTCCAGTGCTGTTAAAGTGGGCTCAACTACGCATAACTTGTACCACTCGTTCAAGTCTGATGTATGAAACAGTTCCTTATTTCGCGTATTGATACTTTTATTCAGTCGTTTATCACCTGTTACGAATTCACCGTTGAGAATTGTGTTCACTTTGACACTTTGATGATTCTCTATAATGTCTTTCACGTGTGAGCATACTAATGAATTGGCATCCTCCAAAAATTGTCGCGGATCAATATGGTTTTTATTCAGCACACATCCTGTCAGTATGCGACCTTCAAACGCTGAATCAATTTCACGCCATAAAAGTTCATCATCAACTCCTGCACCCGTATGTATAAACTTTCCACGTGTGGATCTTTTCAATCCTTCGAGACGAGCTATTTGAGCGATGAGCGATTGTTGATTCCCTGTAGATAATCGCGGTCGTTTAATTCTCGCCTCATCTTCCAAAGACTCAATAAGAGCATCACATTCCCATTCCCATGAAAGATATTATTGTGTCGAATTAATTCGCACTAGCTGCTCACACAAATTTTGCACTGTCGGAAGATTTTCCATATTTACGGAGGACAAAAAAAAAATCGGTAAAACACTTTTACGGCAAAAAGAAACCTCAGTAGCGCAATCGTTCGTGTAGTAAGGGAATGGAAAAAAAATTTCCGTCACAAAAAAAGGGTCCTCACGATGTCAACAAGTCAACTGCTGGACTGAAAATGGTTAGTTTTTATGGATAGAATCGAGAATGCTGTAGAGAACAATTGTTGTCCTTTTCCATACAGCATCTCTCTACAGTCTTAGTTACTTTCCATCAACTCTAGAAACCATTTTTTTTTTTTTTTTTTTGTGGTTTCAAGATGACATTCTCTATAGGGGATAAAAGACGCGTCCCAAAATCTGAGTTTTCCTTAAAACTCAAAGACAATTTTTTTTTCTACATCCGGTTGTGAAGTCAACGTGGATGACTCCAACATCTGCATGGTGTACTGAAGAAAATTCAAGTGGGCCTTGCATGCTTCAAGCCCTTTTTTTTTTGCTCCAAGAAAAAACATCCCCAACTTTCGCAAGAGACAAAAATGGGGAAAAGGCAAAACGACAAAATTGTAAGAGCTTGGAAAAATTTCTGCATAGTTGTGAAACGAACGTTGAGCACGAAACATCCGCAAGTGTAAAATGGCTGAAGAAAACCAAGTGATGGATTTTGAACAGTTTGACGATAACATGATTGAAGACTCTGGTGATGAGAGTGCTCCAGCAGACTCTGATTACGAGAGTGATGAGACACGATCCTATAATATGCGGCGTGGTAAAATAATGCATCGTACTGAGTTGCAGGATCACCCCGACAACAGAACAGTTTGTGCGATTGTGTTTTATTACTATGCTGGAGGTGATAAACGTTTTTGTGCGTCATGTTTTCATGAAATGAGTGACATGTTCGAATGGTTTGAAGCAGTCAGTACACACAAGACTTCAAAATATGATAGGATTCGCGATCGCCGGTGCAAAGAGTGCTCTAAACCTCTCTATACAATTATACCCGAGAGAATGTGTCAAATTTGTGTACCAATATAATGACAAATTCAACGTAGTCTGAGACTTTTTGTGTGTTTTATGTGTGTAAAATAAGTAATAAGTGTATAATATTCAATAAGAGACATATTAATATTAGTAGTTAGTACATAGAGACATATATTGAAAAAAAAAATGTGAAAAAAATGGACGAACATAAATTTACATTTCATCAATCATATGGTAAGTTTTTCTGTATCATTTTTAAAATTATATCCCCCCCCCCACTCTACCTGTTTTTCTTGAACGCTTTTTTTCTTCAGCTCTCTTAAACTCCCATCTGTAAAACATTGAAATGCAGGAGCATGGTAGAGAGAGAGAAAATATGGGTTCTGTCTCTTTATCCCTACTCTCACTCTCTCCAACTCTCACTCTCTCTCTCTCTCACGTTGACCCATTTTCCTCTTTTTTTTTAAATTATGCGGGTTTTTATGAGTATTTGGGAAAACTCTTCAGAGTCATAAAAAAGAACATCTTGAAAAAATGTAGATGTAGGAGCATGGGAGGGAAAGAGACAGAAAGAATTTGGGTCTGTTCATCTCACTCGACGCTCCATCCCCTCTCCAACACTGACACTCTAGCCCTCGGACCGCACACCCGCCCGGGCTCGCTTCCCCGCGCCCCGCACCCCCCTCAGAGGACCCGGGGTAGAACCCGCCTTATTCACTTACTGTTGTAGCGACCAATATCGATATGATCGTAAGCGTTGATTGTGCTTTTCAACATAGAATATGTTGCCCATAAACTCGGTGGTGCGTACTTTTTCGATAATTGCGCAAAGTACGATAAGAGTACATCCTCGCAAAATGAATTTGATTTGATTTCTTTTCGCCATTTCTTAAATGCGTTATACGCTGCGGTATATAATTTCTTTGATTTTTGAGGCAACAAATCTAGGGTCACCGATTTTGCTATTTCTTTTATAGCGTCCGGGACAATTTCATTGGTGCAATCGTCACTGAATTCACTTTCCAAACTGACCATTTCCGAATAAAAATGCTAATTTTCGTACAAACTATAGTTCATCAGTGTTTCGTTGTCACCTTTTCTACAACATGAAACTGTTTTGAAGAGAATCACTAACCTATCCCTCTCTTGTCATTTGTTTGTCGTCAATTTTCAAGCTTCAAATGACATTTAAAAGTATTTTCTTTTATTTTTTATGCATCTGTGAAGTTAGTTGACTGATTTTCGCACGGTGTAAAAATAGACTACTTAGGTCACGGAAAAGCATGGCATAAATGCGGATTTAGGTCACACAGTGCTATAAACAATATTTGTCTGTTTGTGTGTGTGTATGAGCGTGTATTTGGGTGTGTGTATGTGCGTGGCTGGTGAACATTGTGTTTATTATAAATAAAAAGACGCTTTGCGACAATAATTGTAACGACGACATCGGCTGATAATATTATATCGATGTAAGTGATTAATTCGCATGATAATGGTATCACATGAATAGAGATTTTTCACTGAAAACCATGGGCCTTTATTTATATTCTTTACAACAGTACATTCCTCAATATTATCCAACGATCCCTATTAAACTTCTTTAAGCTGCAAATTAAAGAACAATTGTTAATAACCACGTATGAAATTGTGAAATTGTATTAAAGATGATTCGTGTACCCGGTCAAAGAGCGAATACCTATCGGTATATTTATCGGGGATATTCGTACCACCGACTTGGCGCAACATCCGAGTACACCTGTACACTGCGACCAGCCGGTGTACCAAGGTGTTCGGGAAAAGCCATAGTTCGGGATGATGGCCAAATAGAATTGGTCGGGATCCACCATCATGGTGCAGATCCGTTGATGCAGGAGCGCGAAGGGATGAAGGTGGAAATGCGCCGTCGAGCGCGCGATTCTGCGGTGCCGCTGAGAGAAGTGTTCGACGACGTCTCGCGCGAACCAGCGTACGATCATTAATATTTATGCGTATTTTCTTTCATCTTTTAAAATAGAGATAAAAAATGGTCGAAATAACGTTGACAATAATGATTTACTTATTCATTTATTGTCTTTTCATTTATATTTCCTTTTCTTTCTCTTTAAAAAAAAAAACGCGCGTAATCGACGCGTAATCAATGGACCTTTCGATATATTTTATACTTTATAGTTTATATATTTTACATAGAGAGATTGCGATTGTTTCAAATTTTGAAGGATTGTGTTTTCGAAAATTTCCAGATTGCAAAGACTCTTTGCTGTTTTCTGTCGATTTTTGGGTCAGCGACAGCCCTACAATTAAAAATTTAATCGTAACCATAATAAAGTATAATGAATAACAAATTTACTGTTTGCTTTCTATTGTCGATCAAGAGTGAAAACTGCACTAGAAAAGAAAAGAAAATCCATCGAAACGGACTATAATGAACGAAGGTTTTTATTTCGATTACAGTAATAGACTTTGAGCAAATTTTCACTGTTCATTCGGAAAAGGATTAAATGAAAGGAAACGTTGGTAGCACGGCGATTAATAATGTAAAAAATGCATGATTAACTTTTTTGGGTCCAGATTTTCCGGGGTAGCCGAGGACATCGTGTATAATTCAATCAGAACCTCTCTCAATCGTGAGCGATCGCAGGGCCGACCTGCGATACCGATCTCTCTACTCGCACTGGGGGACGTCCTTGGTACTTACGAGCCAATGCTACCGTATTTTCGAGGGTCGACGGTTACGCCCAGCGGGACAACCGCGTTAATATTCGCCTCGGATCTGATGCTGGCGACGCTCGATGCTGCGGATGAAATCCACGTTGACGCAACATTCCGGGTAGGAATATGGTTCCATTTTTGGTCCGCATGCGCACGCAGTTTTCGGGACTCCACCCACGTTTGATGGCTCACTCGTTATAACAAAACTTGCATTAAAAATAATTTTAAAAAATCTTCATCTGTTTTATCCCTCGGTACTGTGCATATCATATTTTTCCAAAATAAGTTGAAGAAACGGATTTTTCAGTGACACTTTTTTTTCATTTGGAATTTCGGAAGTCTTATCGGGTTATTTTCAACCAATAAAGTGCTCAAAAGGTTTCCCCGATAGTTGTACTTGCGAAATATGCAGAAAAAAAAATGTTTCTTCGGCGTTATACCTGCAATATAACAACAAATAGACTAACAAATTTTCTCCGATTTGGAGTATTCAAATATTGTGATCGGAACGAGTTTTCCACGGTCAACATGTAAATTCACTTTCGTTTTCGGGGGTTTTTCGGGTCGCTGTTTAAGAATTCGACATTATTTTTGCAAAATTAATTAATTCAAACAAATTATTTGAACAAATTGTGACAAAATTCCAAAATCTTCCAAGAGTGCAATCTACAGGAAACAATAATGCAAAAAATGTGTGTCCAATTTAATGTCATATGCTTACTATGTGTTTACAATTTTGATGATAATTTCACAACAACTTACAACATTATCTTCGAAATATAAGTTGGACATATTTTTTTAACTATTATTCCCCGCAGATTTCGCTCTTGTAAGATTTTGAAATTTTGTCAAAATTTGTGTAAATAATTTGTTTGAACAAATTAATTTTGCAAAAGTAATGTTAAATTCTTGATCAGCGACCCGAATAATCCCCGAGAACGACAGCCAATTTCCATGTTGACCGTTATAGACTCGTTCCGATCACAATATTTGAATACTCCAAAACGGAGAATTCGTTATTGTACATGCCGCCCGGTACTTTTTTCGTAGATCTTTTAATGTAGCCAGATTTTTTTTCATATAGTATTGTTGGACGCTTAATAATTCGGTATAATATCATATAATTATATATTATATTATATTATATACGGGAAAAATATGCCTAATGTTTCAGGTCGTACCGCGAAGGCCTCGAGCAAGTCAGCTCATGATTATTCACGTGCGTCGTGCCGACACGGTAAGATGCGAGATTCGCTCAACGTTTTTTCGATCGGTACAATCGTCGTTCGTGCGTTGTCATTATATTAATAATTTGTTTCGTTGCACTTTCAGGGTTTCGCGGCCTTGTATGTCCTCTGCGACGCACGAACGACAGAAATTTATGTCGCCATATGGGAAATGATTTTCGGGCTGGCGCCAAATTTCCAGGTGAATCTTAGAACAATCATTTGCGACTTCGAGCAGGCATTGATAGCGTCCATACGCGAATGCCTGCCGACTACCAGCATCCGAGGCTGCTGGTTCCATTACACCCAGGTAATTATCGTTTTGAATCGTGATGGTATTATTTAAAATTAAGGATTTATGGTAGGTATAGTCTTAACAAAATCGAAGTATCGAATCGACAATTTCGTACACTCTCGAATGGTATCAAAATGTTCACAAAATCACACGTACGTAATAAACCGAGCGCAGTAATTTACATTAATAACAATATTGAAAAGTTACCAACAAATTGTTGAAGGAAAAAATTCTTTAAGTAAAGTGTAAACTTTTTTTCCTTCTCATACTCAATAACATTCGTTTATTTTTCGAACGCACTTGAATTTTTTCAAATTTTCGCCGGTATCGGTATATTGGAAGAAAGGAATCTCAAAATACCGACTGAATTTCGAAAAAATTCAAGTGCTTTCGAAACATCAACGAATATAATTGCACGAGTATGAAAAGAATAAAAGTTTACAGTTTACTTTCAGAATTTTTCTCTTTCAACAGTTTGTTGGTAACTTTTCAATATTGTTATTAATGTAAATTACTGCGCTCGGTTTATTACGTGCGAGTGATTTCGTTAAGACAATACGCACCATACATCCTTCATGTGCTATCTATTTTCCATACCGTCAATTTAATATTAATGTTATTGTTTCAATAATAATATTGTAATTTCCTCGCAATAATATTATTATTTCTTCTACTCAGGCCGTACTGCGAAAGTGGCGCAGTCTGAATCCGCGCCGAGCACAGCAGCCACCGGATGAAGTGTTGTGGATGTCGATGGGTTTGGCTTTGGTGCCGCCTGCACGCTTTGCCGAAGGTATCGCAACGATTCGGGGGGCCGTCGCGGACATCATTGCCGATCTTTTTCCCTCGATCGATCAATTCATCAGCTACCTACAACGGCAATGGACGCCGCGGGCCCACATTGTGTCCGTATCGGACTCCCCCATACGGACTAACAACGTAGCCGAAATTTTTCATCGCTACATTACAGCTAGGCTAGGGGGAGTCCGCGGCAATTTGTGGAAATTCTTGGGTAACTTTTATATTAACTGTGTGTGTATTTAACTTGATTTTCAACTAACTCCAAATTCGCGTCTAATTGTAGAACAGCTGAAGAAGATGATACGGACGAATGACACCAATTGGCGAAGGGTGCAAAACGGGCGGAGGCTGCGGCGCCCCGGGGCCAATAACCGGCAAAATGCAGAGGATTCAAGGATCTTATCTGCGCAAGAGAACCTCGCATCGGGAAGGTCAGTATGTGGGCCATCACATATGTAACAACGCCCATTTTTTGAAATAATAATTTTTGATTCCACTCTTGCTTAACATATTTTTGTATGTATTAAACGAAGCTTGCCCGAACTTTGCTCTGGATCGTAAAAAGTTCCAAGGTGTCATAAGTTTTTCGAAATTTACGAAAAGAAAAGAATATATATGTTTTCAAAATTCATTATTTTTCATTGTTTTGAATAAAATTGGAATTGACTTGTTTGAGAAATAATTTGTTTCATACTCAGATGTAGTTTCACGTCATGTTTCGTTAATTTTTACTCACCTTTCACTAGATACACGATGGATGATTTCTTGCGAATCGCGGTGGAGCCGCAACGACGTCTAGTCATAAATGATCACGGCCAGGTGGATGAAAGTGAGTTTTTGCTTCGATGAAAAATCATTGAGTGATTCCCATATTTATGACTACAATAATTATATACCATATGAATGTAACGTCATTATCAATTGGTCAAATTTTTTTGCAGTGTTCGCGGTCGACGCCGGCCGGGATGCGGGGGAAATCAATGATTTCAAAGCTCGTAAGATTCAAACGAATTCTCTTTATTCTTATCATGCCATTTTTGCCGCTTTAAGGTTTAAACGCTTTTTAAAAATATATTCCGCAGCTCACCCGGAGATAAACGGCCCTCCGCCATTCGTGCGCGCGGAACAGGATCCACGGGGAAATCTCTTAGACCAACCTCCGCCGGTCGAAGTGGAGGGGGCTCAACATCCGCCGATAGGAGCGGATGTACCTCCGGTCCCACAGCCTCCACCGCACTTACCGGAGGTCGAAGATCCTCCCGTGGCGCCTGGCCGTGAAATGGCGACCTGCCATGGTTGTTACGAGGCTCCTCCTGCGATCGCATTCATCCCTTGCGGCCATCTTTGCCTGTGCCAAACGTGCCTCGAGCGGATGGATGCGATTCACGAGGAGCAGCTGAGGGTACGCACAGGCCGGGCGTATATCGATTTGGAGGATGATTTCCATCCCGTCCCGAGGTGTCCTGTATGCCGGACACCTCGAACCGGAACGCTCCGGGTGTTTTATTGAAAGCTTTATTGGAAAAGTCCATTGTTATTGTATTTATTTTATTTATTCTTGTTTTTTTCAAATACATTGTTGTTTTATTAAAAAAAAACGTTGTTTCGTCGTGATGCATGTATTATATGCTGTTTCGTTCCCCTATCATTCGTCTCCCTAATCCAATTATTTCCCGGTACATCGGTAGCTGTTTATATTTGCCGGCGATAAAAGATAGACGAACAGGCAAATATTGCGTCCTGTATACGCAATCAACGAGGGAGATGCCAGTTATCGAAGCATCGAACGTCCCCAAATATTTTCGCTCGAATATTTTCAACATATTTTATTTTCACAACGTGGCTTCCAATTTCGCGTTTCGTTCAATGAATTCGTGTCTGCAATTAAATGTCGGCAAAAGTCCAATTATATTTATCAATATCTATACGATAAGCACGGCGAAGAAAAAGAAAGGTTTCGAGAAAAATATTAACTCGCGCCTGTAAACGGTCGATCAAATAGTGATCTAGTCCGGCGCTCGTGCTGTACGTGATCGATAAGATAGATGTCGCGCAGTATTGAAGTCAACGGACTCTTTGCATTGACTGTTCGCACTCACACCAATGGAGTACACACGTAGGCGAGAAACGCTGGTTGCGCAGGTTGGCGACCCTGTTTCAGACGCTTGATCTCAAGACAGTTGATACACCAAGGCAGTTGATACATGAGCAGCTTGAACGAGAAGCGAGTTGAGCCATGCGCAGCTTGGACAAGACAGTTGGCACATGAGCAGCTTGTTCGTGAGCAGCTTGCTACCCTTCCAACAGTACGGTGCTAGTACAAAGCGGTACATGGTATGAAGCATTAAACGCATGCGCAGGGTTTGCGCGCGGTAAAAGCGTCGGGTAGAATTTAATTCTCTTGTTATTGTGGAACGAGAGTGATCGAGTGTGCACGGACTTATTGTCGCCATCAGCATCCTTTTGCCGAAAAATTCATCAACGAAATTATTTAGCTTTTCAGAGGTAAGTCATTTTTCATTTTCTTACACATTTCTTACAATATTATCGCGAACTATGTCGATTTGATCACGCGTTTTTTATTCAGCGCATTGGGTTGCATTCTTTCATAAAGATTCCCGCAAAGTGCTTTGTTCTTTCTTAACTTCGCACGTGTTCCATATTATTCGCTACATATTTCAAATATGAAATGTACAACATTATTCCGTTTTAAACCATTTTATTAATCGATTTCGAAACCTTCCTGTAACCATACCACACATTTAGAAATATGAAAAGTGTGCAATGGAAATGCAGTCTTCAACATCAGCGGAGATGATTTATGTGAAACAGTGTCCGCTGTACCCATAAAGTGTGTACACAAATCATCTCCGCTGATGTCGAAGACTGTATTTCCATTGCACATTTTTCATTTTTTCAAATATCATAAATATTAAACACCCGAAGCTGCTTTCTGCATCAAGGACTCAACAAGGACAGCCGCGTCAAGCCACTCGATTTTCTTCTGTTATTGCTATAGTTCAATTACTCTACATTATTTTATTGTTTTTTTTCGATCGTTTGATAATACAGGATTTTCTAGTAATCAGCATAGGTTTTTCACCATTTTCTGCTCCGTTAAGATTATTAATTTTAAGCATCGTATATCAAATACTTGCATTTATTTCTTCAAACCGTTTTAAATTAAATTTTCCTCGTGATTTGCGTAGACCATTCGATTTCTCTCTTTTCCAATCGTTAGCTCAGCTTTTGTATAGAATTTCATTGAATTTGCTTTGAGTGTTTTTTGTACACATTGGGATTTCTAGTTGACTAAATCGGTTTCTCTCGGGTTTCTATTTCGTAAAGTTCATTCATTTTAAGCATCATTGCATATTTTCGATTAATTTCTTTTTCACTTGTTTTCTTACTAAACTCCCCAACATGTCACGTTTAACGAAAAGACGCAGTCGGAAACCATATGAATTACTATCTCGAATCTATCGTCGTCGCATAGAAAGGTTAGAAGAAGCTGCACGAATAGAAAATGTCGATATAGAACTGCAGGATCTAAGAATTGATGATACCTCCATTTTGAGTGCACATTTAAATGCTGTTGGTGGCAGAGAAGTCGATGTAGATTCCATTCAGGGTGAAGCAGATAGAGATTCTCGATCATCGCATGAATTAACGAACAATAGGCAACTTTTTTCGGATGACAGTTCTTCTAATGATACTCAATCCAATTCAGATCCAAATGATGCAGTACATTTACGGACTGACGATTGTATCCAAAGTTTTCAACAGCAACTTGCTGAGGCCTTTGTGCATACTGACATGACTCACACACAAGTCAATGCTGTATTACGGGTTCTCCGAACCCATGCTTGTTTATCAACATTGCCAAAGGATTCTAGAAATATTTTAAGAACTCCGAGACACAGTCATCCGACTTTCAACATCGCAGGAGGTAAATATCTGCATTTAGGATTCGAGGCCGGAATTATTTCAATTTTATATAGATAGATTTTAGCACGGATGGCGCGACATTAGATCAACAGGGAAAGATTCAAATGTGGCCGATACAGATAAGGATAGCAAATATTCCCCGAAGCAAACCTGAACTTGTAGGAGTTTGGAGAGGTTCATCCAAACCGGCGAATGCGCACGAATTGCTCCATCATTTTGTAGAGGAGGCTAGAGAGATATTGAATCGTGGAATCGTTTTCAAAAATCAAAATAGAGTCATCGAATTGAGATGTTTTCTTGCGGATTCCCCAGCGCGAGCTTTTGTACTAGGCCATAAAGGCCATGGTAGCATTTTCCCATGTTCTAAATGTTGGATTCGGGGAGATTGGTTGCGTCCGGGGGTGGTTGCTTATCGCGGCATTCTTCATCGACTTCGTACCAATGATGAGTACAGCAATCGTATCGATGGTGAACATCATACAGCGAAGTTGTCCGTCCCAGTAGACCTTGGGTATGCCCTCTACTTTTTGTTACCCCCACTGATAGCTGTCAATTTCAAAATTTGAATACTGCAAAATTTCATTTATCAGTCAAGAGTCAGGATAACACCGTGGTTTTGAGGAATTCGACTATCGGTATTATCCAAAGCATAATTTCTTTCCGAGGTCAGTATCAGTTGGCGCTAAAGGAGTTTGTTAGGGTTGAACCGTATTACGATGTTGGGCTGCCATCTTCATCCGTCGGCGTTTTTCGATGTTCCTCATTATCCAATCAAGTCGTTATAGTGGATTTAGATGAAGTAGAAAGGAAAGGTTTTCGTATGCCATATTCTCACACGGAAGGGCATAGAGACCCCATCGATGGCGTATGGGTTGTAGCTATCATTTTACATAGTGTAGATTAGGAAACCACGATCTTCATCCCGTGGTTTAATTTGCCTTCAGATGAGTCAACCAAATAAGGAGAGGGAGAAGCAAGCGCGGTTAACGAGCAGGTCGACGGTTCAGGGGCTTCAGTTGTTGAATAGGGATATCGAAAGATATCGCTATTTAACAACGAACCCCGGAGAATCGCAACAGCGAAACACATCGAGCGCCGGAAAACACATACATACGCCACAACACACGACCTCACACACAGTTACAAAAAGACACACAATGACACTATCACAACCACTCACACAAAAACCTCCCGCTTCATCACACAATTTTCCAAAAACACAGCCCCAACAGAAACAAAAAAAACAAGCTTCCACGGCACCAATCACTAAATCATTTACACACCATTCCACCTCCAATTCGCGACCGCATCCGACCTCTAGATCAACGGTGTCACCGTTGAGTACACCGAGGTCCCCAATCCCATCCGGATCCACGCAAGACTGGGGCGAAGGAAATGTATCGGACGTAGTTGAAATATTGAAGTAAGCTCTATGTAAATAATCACGATGCGATTTTACATAACATTTCATACTGAAGACAATGAATTTGATTTCAGAACGATGTCAACGCAGCTGTCTCGCATGGAAGATCGTATTATTTCGGTTGCGAACAAAGTCGAGTGAGTTTCGATGAGGGTATCAATAAATAACGAGATACTTTTCGTGAATGATTTTCCATCCCCTCATTTTCTTCAGCGAAAACTCAAAAGCGATAGCGCAGTTGAAAAAGGACCGCGCCGCGGCGCCCGGCGAAGTCACCTTAACTGTCGTTCAAAACTGTCGAAGACTTCTTGGCTTTCGAAGAAGTCGATGATAAAGTTTTCAACGATTTGGTAAGAATTTTTCATATTTTCAAAACAGTTTCAAAACATTCATACTTGTGTGACGGTACAAGCTTTGAACCATTATAAAAATTCACCACCGGAGGATAATTTGACCTCGAACATTCATTCGTAAATCGGTGTTTGATCGAATTCTTTTTCCCAAATCGTATTTTAAGATATGCCTTTGAAAAGATATTAATCTAAAACAATCTTGTTGCAGGTGGGTTACTTCGTGTACTTGGGCCGTGGGAATCCATCAGATTGCGCAGCGGAGTACTTCCGGAGCATCTTCCCCGACGATGAAGATGTATCTCCATTTTTGACCGTTAACGGAAAAAATGGAGGTATTTGTAAGTTGAGGGGCAGCCGCTTTGCCCTCGCGTGCCAAGGTCCATGACGCTATCGAAAAGGCGCTGAAAAGCCTTAAGACCAGGAAGTGGCGGCACTCCAGGAAACAGCTCCGAATCGCTGATGAAGACGAAGAGCATCCACCGAATCGTCGCAGACGCATGCAACCGGAGGTACAAGACGAACGAGCCGGATTCCACGATGAATCACGTGAGGAAGATGAAGAAGCTGCGGAACGTGGCTCCGACGTCGATCAGGCTGAAGATACTGCCTCCATCCTGGATAATTCGCTCTTCGATCTTGCGCCTGATGGAGACATCGATGGCAATATGGGTGGTATTGAAATCTTCGATGACAGGGGCGAGCCAGTAGCTTTCGTACCCTCCGTCGGAAGATAATTGTATTTTAGAAAGTTTTATTTTACTCAGGAGGAGCAGAATTTTAATTTGGTCGTGCTCCACGGTTAACGGTGGGGAGGTGCCGTTTTCATTAGTTTTATTGATTTTTCTGTTTCAGGAGTAAACTTCGTTTATGTTTTGTTTTAAATTTTATTTTTGGAGGGGTGAGTTCCTTCCTTCTTCTTTTTTTGGAGAAGCAGTTTTCAATTTGGTCGTGCTTCACAGAGTACGGCGGGGCGGGGCCGTGCTCATGATTTAATTGTTTTTTTATTTTCGCAGGTACTGCATGGAGGGGCAAACTATTTGGTTGAGCCTCACAGAAAAGGGCGGGGTTGGGGCCCTTTTCATTTCATATATGTTTGTTTACTTTCCTATTTCGTTTAAGGCCTTTTGTTTTTGTTTTACTTCGGAGGAGCAAAGTGTTTATTTGGTTGTGCTCCACGGACAACGGCGAGGAGGTGCCGTTTTCACTCAGTTCATTTTTTTTTCTGTTTCAGGAACAGTTAACGTATAAAAAGTATACAGCCCCTCCTCAACTTCATCGCTCATGTTTTATTTTTAATTTTATTTTTGGAGGGGTGAGTTCCGTTTTTTTTTTTAATTTTGGAGAAGCAGTTTCCAATTTGGTCGTGCTTCACAGGGCACGGCGGGGAGGGGCCGTGCTCATAATTCAATTGATTTTTATTTTTGCAGGTACTGCATGGAGGGGCTAACTATTTGGTTGAGCCTCACAGAAAAGGGCGGGGTTGGGGCCCTTTTTATTTTATAAAAAGATTTTATGCTAATGTTTTTATTTTTTTTTTATTTTAGGAGCAAAGTTTAACATTGGTCGTACCTCACGGAAGATGACAAAGATGGATGGTGACTTCCAGGAACCGGTCGTCGAGAGTTCGAAACGTTTTAGTTGTCACTCTGAAAGGTACACATGCATTTTACTTCTTATAAATTTGTTTTCCTGTTGACAACGTACCTTCACTGGATAGGGTACTCCTATGTACTGATGAGGTGATTTTTGTAAAATCGCTTTCGCTGTATCCACAGTCGAAGACTGTATTTCCATTGGACATTTTCCATATTTTCAATTGTTATAAATATGAAAAGATGTAATAGGTTGAAAATGAACAGCTTCACACGTTTGATATTTATAACATTTAAAAATATGGAAAATGTTGAATGGAAAAACTGTCTTCGACTGCGGCAGAGACAATTTATGTAAGAATTTTATGAATACAGCGAAAACGATTTTACACAAATCACCTCCACTGTTGTCGAAGATTGCATTTCCATTGCATACTTTCCATATTTTCAAATGTTATAAATGTTGTGACCCGGAATTTCCCTATTTCACAACATCGGTCAGCGACCGAACTGCGGTCAATCACCGACCGAATAAAAGAGCATTCAACTGCTTACCGAAGCAGAATTGGGCAATTTACAGCAAATAATTGCAACCATGCTTCGTCAGACTATTGCAAAAGATCGATAGCCGTCACCTTTCGAGCGACGACGTATCGATCCCGAAAGTCAGTCTTGATCAGGGCAGCGACGGGTTTGGTTCGAAGGCAAAACCATCAACTTGTACTTCTTGTTAAACCTTTTTTAACCAACCTAGTCAATAAACTTTACAAGTATTTTGTAGCTGCTTGAGTTGGAGTTTAACTCGTTTGGCGTAGATCCCAAAACCTTCATCCCTATTTTCACGATAGTCTCTATCTTGAAATATCGGGACACAACATTGGTGGCAGCGGTGGGATCGCCACAACTCAATTATTGCTTTAAATCACAAAATACTATTGCACACTTGTGTATCGCGAACGGAGTGACCGAGTCACCTCGCGTGTGAGAGTGCCTGCATCGACCGAGTCGAAAAATCACCCACGGAACGTGCTGCGACCGAGTCGAGCCACGTACGAGAAATCCCGGATCCCGAGGATCACCGGAAGGCCCAGCTGCATCAAGGACTCAACAAGGACAGCCGCGGCAAGCAAAGGAACGCGAAGAGGACGAAGATCCTGTACGAGAAACGTCACGAGAATCGTCATGCAACTTGCGATCATCTACCTGTAAGTGACGGAACATTTTATTTTTCTGAGATCCTCCAAAGCCAGAGAAATTAGTTAACTCGTATGTCGGACGACGAACAGTATAACCGCTTATGTTTGCGAGGTAACCGTCATTTATCGCGGTCCCTAGATTCATTTTTCGAGTCACGGGTAGTATATGAGCTCTCAGACGACGAAGAGCAGTCCAAAAAACGCAGACGCGAAACTAGCAGCGCGGAAAGTTTGTATCTATCACCGGAAACTTTAGCGAAACTTAAATTTCCGAAACGCGTACGTTTTTCCAACCCGGACGAATCTACGACCGACGGGTACGAATCTTTTAGCCCCGTAGATACAGAGCGCACGTGTGAAATAAATCTCGACGATTTCTCGTTGCTGAATCCGCATACAGCAAACATGCCAAATACAGTAGAGTACATGACAATAAAGGATGCGAGAAATAGTCTCCCTGTGTTCGACGCCTCCAAACCGGAGCTCGTCACAGACTTTATTAGAGCGGCAAAATACGCTGCAGATTCGGTGGATTCCGCGAACAGTTCGAACCTTCTCACAGCCATATTAAGTTTAAAAATACAGGGCCGAGCGGCCGCAGACTTGCGCTTTTGCGATCTCCAAACCGTAGAGGAGCTAATAGAAGAGCTACGTACGTTATACGAAAAACAACGTACGGTTCCCGCGCTACAGGTCGAGTTTAATACATGTCGACAACAGCCCGAGGAATCAGTGCAAGCATACGCGCATCGTGTAGAAACTATAACTATGGAGTTAATTGCCGGCTGTACGGCAGAAATCACCCACGAAATCGGGAAAAAGGCCGTTGAACAGTTACTCCGTCAGTTCGCCCTTAACAACTTCGAGCGAGGGTTACGCAGGGACCTTCAGCTCTTAGTAAGGTCTGGAGGCTACAAGAATCTCCGAGAAGCAATTAGAGGGGCGACAGAGGAGGAAAAAGGCATCGAAGGGACGCGAATAATCGCGAAAAGGTTCTCCCATGGAGGGGAGCGAACCCAACAAAAATACCAAGGGCCACCATACTCCTCGTTCAGCGACAAACGGAAGTCCTGGGGAGGTACACAGGTAGCACAGGCCACTCAGGGCCAGTCGTCAGGGCAAGGGCGGCAGAGCCTGCCTGCGCAGTCGAAAACAATCCAACAGTTGGACATTATGTGCCATTATTGTAAAAAGAAAGGCCACAAAATCAGAGACTGCAGAGACAGAGACTGAAGGTTCCCGTACAAAGGGACACCGGAGAAAAATTCAAGCTCCGAAAATCAAAGGACGATAAGCTCTCTCGCGGTGGGAACGCTAACCGCGACAAAAGTCGTAACGCGAGAGAAAGTCAAAAAGGAAAAACAGGGACCCCGGCGATGTAAAACAATCGGGGATCTACAGCACGGCAAAGCCGAGGCACAGTGCGTCAACGCCCCGGCAAGAATTTGCCAAGTCAGCGCTTCAGGCCCGAGCATCCACCCTAGTCACCTGCATTCGCTCGTCACAAGCGCGTGAGGGACTTCTCACGTTACGCTGCGATACAGGTGCACAGTGCTGCATAGTACGGGTCAACGAATTGCTCGACGATACTCCTATCGTCGATGAGGTAATTGAACTCCACGGTCTCGGAGGAACAGCCTTCCGCTCACTATGCAAAGCGGAACTAGAGATAAAGACCCCTGCATCCGTCATCAAACACGATTTCCACGTAGTCAGCAAGGACGTACCTCTGGAGGTCGACGGGCTGCTGGGAATGGACCTCATCGTAAAATACAAAGCGAACATATTGGGCGGCAGGATATTCCAAATTTTTAGGGAAAAGTTACGCTTCGTACGCGGATCGAAGCAAATAAAAATACCTGCCCGGTCAGAATATATATTATGGGCCAGGACGCCAGGGGAAGGCGCTGGTTATGTGGAAAAACAGGAAATCCGCCCGGGAATAACACTTGGCGAAGGGATAACGAGGTCAGAGACGCACTCTTGTCCTGTTTTAATTATGAACGCCCTAGAACAGGCACAAACAATGCTAGAGGATGGAGTAATCCGGCATAGTACGAGCCAATGGAATGCTCCGTTGCTCGTCGTGCCCAAAAAGGCAGATACCGATGGCACAGTTCGGAAAAGAGTCGTCGTCGACTTTCGCAAACTAAATCTCGCGACAGAAGGCGACTCTTATCCACTGCCCAATATCAACGAGATATTGGATCAGTTGGGAAAGGCAAAATACTTCACGACCTTGGATCTCGCCTCAGGATTTCACCAGATCCCGATGGCTGAGAAGGATAAAGCAAAAACCGCTTTTTCCACGCCCCTGGGTCACTACGAGTACAACCGTATGCCATTCGGATTAAAAAATGCACCTCCAACTTTTCAGCGACTGATGGACACGGTATTAACCGGTTTACAGGGTATAAAATGCTACGTTTACCTCGACGACATCGTGATATACGGAACCTCACTCACCGAGCACAATAATCGCTTGAGAGAAGTGTTAGCGAGGCTGAGGACAGCGAATTTACGCATACAACCGAGAAAATGCAAATTTATGCGTAAGGAAACGCAATATCTCGGTCACATAATAACCGAGGTCGGAGTAAAGCCCGATGAAAGCAAAATCGAGGCAGTAAAAAACTTCCCAACACCGAAAAATATGAACGACGTACAATCGTTCCTGGGACTGGCGGGATATTATCGCCGATTCATCAAAAACTTCTCCAGTATTGCGAAGCCTCTGACCGACTTAACAAAAAAGGAGGTTAAATTCGCGTGGATGGAACAATGTGAGGCTGCGTTCGAACGCCTGAAAGAGGCCTTAACCACCGCCCCGATACTACAATATCCCGATTTCTCGAAGCGTTTCGTTATTACGACAGACGCATCGGATAAAGCGATCGGAGCGATATTGTCTCAAGGGAAGATCGGTGAAGATTTGCCAATTTGTTACGCTAGTAGAACGTTAAACAAGGCCGAAACAAATTACTCCACTACCGAAAAAGAGCTACTTGCAATTGTGTGGGCTGTTAATCAATTTCGACCGTATATTTACGGAACGAAATTTACAATCGTAACAGACCACAAGCCATTAACATGATTATTCGGGGTAAAAGATCCTGGATCAAGGTTAATGAGATGGAGAATTAAATTAGAAGAATACGACTACGAAATACAGCATAAAGCTGGAAAAATAAATACAAACGCTGACGCGTTAAGTCGCATCTACGCGCTCACTCGAGCGCAAGCGAAAGAAAGAGAGGAAAAGGAGAACAGGCCCGAGCCACAAGAGGAAGAAGGACGGAGAGAGCGCTCTCGCACGGCTAGCGAGCCCCCTAGCGTGCTGGCGAGACGGCCCGGGGAAGCGCGGTGCCGGGGGAAACTCTGCGTGCATCGCGCGGGCCGAGCGACGGCACCGACAGCGAGAGCGAGGAGGATGGCTGCAGCATAGGCGTACCATGCCCCGACGAGCGTGAGCGCCTCGAAATCATGAGGGAATACCACGATGCCCCTCTAGGTGGGCACCAGGGCATCAAGCGAACACTGCAGAGGATACGAGATAAGCATAATTGGCCTGGAATGAAAAAGGACGTCGCTACCTATATACAACGGTGCGACAAATGTCAGAGGAACAAGGTAGGAAAAAAGGCAAAGGCCCCGATGGTCACCACAAACACACCGACGCGTGCTTTTGAAAAATGTGCCGTCGATATAGTAGGACCCCTACCGATCACGGGAAAAGGGAATAGGTATATACTCACCTTTCAGGATTTACTAACAAAGTACAGTCTAGCGTTGCCTTTGGAAAATCAAGAGGCGAATACAGTCGCAAAAGCCATGAAATTATTTGCAAATTCGGCGCTCCGGCAATAATTCTGTCGGACCAAGGGACAAATTTTCAACCAACCCAGGGATTTATTATGAAGAAATAGGAACTTTATCCGTAACCAGCGACACATGGAAATTAATCATAAAAATGGACCTCGGATCGTTAGAAAAACAAGAAAGGGAAATAAAAAATACATTTACAAATCTAACAGGGCTGTGTACTTGGGCAGCTACGAAGGACGTGCTGTGCAATACGATTGCCGACACAGCAGCAAAAATGCTACAGAGGACCGAGCAAGAGCTTCGAGCGATCCACGATATAACGGGTGGCAAATTAATACGTCACCGTAGAGGCATAATTAACGGCCTTGGCTCGATTATCAAGGCAGTCACGGGAAATATGGACGCACAGGATGCTGCGGAAATCAACGAACAACTCAACAAATTGGGGACCAATCAGAACGCTTTAGAAAACGCCCTTAGCGAAAACATTCAAATTCTCGAGTCGACATTACACCTGTTCAACAAATCAACAACACGGTTGGAGGAAAATCAAAAACAATTACAATCACTCGTCGTGAGGGTACGGGACAGCCTGACAAACCGTCTGGACAGGTTAGATGAACGACAACAAATAGACGAGAAACTTACAACAATGGGAATGATCACCGAATCTCTGTTGAGCGAAGTCAGACAACTGACAGATTTTATAGCAGGATTATCAAAAGGATTAGTTAATCCAAGCATATTGCCCCCGGGGCAAATGGCAGAGTACTTGAAAAACGCCATTACGTACTTGCCGAGAGGTCTGTCGTTTCTGACGCCCGTGCGGCCAGAGGAAATGCCAAAATTATTAGAAATTAGCGAAATAGGTGCGTATTGCGTAGGGACGGAACTCGTCCTGGTCATCAAAATTCCATTATAGTCCAGTCATTTCGTCGGAAAAAAGGGCAAATAAATGCAAATGAAATAAGACAGCTAATTTTTTAATATGTTGTAGGGGATACTTAGAAAAGCTTAACTTGAGATTTTCGACCAAGATTTCCGGGACGTTTTCACCGATATTTAAAAAAAAAGGGTAAAATTTGTTTTTTGGCAATAACTCGGCTATCCGATGAGATACGAAAATTTTTGAAAGGAACTTTTATGTATCTTTTTTTGTGCTCTACAATTAAGTCTTAACCATTTTTCGCGTATCATGCATCGTTATCGAGATATCGATCGAAAAAGTCAAAAATTTAGGACATAACTTTTGTTTTTTGCAATTTTTTTTTTTTTCGTCATAAATATCGAAAAAATTGTCGAAATGAAACTTGTAGAGCATATTCAGACCTACAATTACTTTTTTTATTTTTTTATTTTGGACAAAAATTACGATCTCCAGCGCGCCGCAAAGTCGCTGAATCCACGCTCAGCGTCGAGCGCGCCGCTCGCTCGGTTGTATCTGCATTTCGAAACAGATGGAAAGTTGTTAAGGGAATTAATGCGATAAAAAATAAGTAAATACAGCAACAAATTAAGGATCACACACAAGAAATTTATTTAACAAATAATTGTTTTTTAGTAAAAAATTTAGAAAATGAAATTTGGTTTTTGCAATTTTTTTTTCTGGTAATAAGTTTCGAAAAAATGTCCGCGGTGAAACTTGTAAAGCGTATTCAGCCTTACAATTTTGTGTTTTATTATTTTGTTTTGGACTAAAGTGACGATCGTTAACGCGCTTCAAAGAGCGCACCTATAGAGCGTCCGTTCGAGTTTAAGAGCGTCGCAATCATTTCACCACTCAAGCATTTTTGTTCGAAAGATTGTAGTTGTCGCATCATCATTAAAAACGTACTACTCTATTCCATTAACAGTTCCATTAAAGTACCTCAATGAGAATCTTATTACTAAATAATTTAACACAAAGGGTCTCATGAATAACTAATAAATCTCACAAAGGGTCTCATAAATAACTAATAAATCTCACAAAGGGTCTCATAAATAACTAATAAATCTCACAAAGGGTCTCATTAAGATGTTTCTCGAACACGTAAATTGCCTACGTCTTAATAGCCGATATTTGCAGACAACGAATAACTGAGGCGCCGATTTTTATTGGCAGTACGCACTGGTGGGCAGTACGTACAATAATTAATGACATTTTCAGCAAATCGGGCAATGCTTTGCATTCCCACTCTTAAGGACCGCCCTTCGAACCGAATTTCCTTCGTCAAGGAAATTCCACGATGCAGTTAGTCTATCTTCGAGCGCGCTCAAGTTAGTATCGTATCGTATCGAGTCTTTGCTGTGTATAGTGTAAATCGAGGAGTCCGATATTCTCGATAAAAATTTCAACATCTAGTGTGTTGGAGTTTGAGAGGACAAGTATAAAGGGACCCTTTTTCGGGTCTTCGTGTTGAAACAACTGCTCCTTTTCGTAGCATCCCTGTCAGTTGCCTCGAGTCTTTCGAAGTGAGCATATATATTTGAACAATTTTGTGACCATGGAAGACTGTTTTATTTGTAAAAAACCGTTAATCAACGACATTTACGTTGCTAAAAAAAAAGCTGTTCGAACTCTCTTAACGGCGAGTGAGAAAAGAGGGCATGTGGACGATCAACGCCTGCTACAAACTGTCGATTCTGTGAGTGTGCATAATGCGTGCTATAAGAATTATGGGAACCAAAGACTCGCGTCGTTTGCCTCTCGTCGACCGAAATCAGTCTCGGAAGAACATGAACCTCAACCTGAACCGGAACCGGAACCCGAACAACAACAGCAGCTCGAACACCGTTTCGATTTTAAAAATCAATGTTTGTTTTGTGGAGTATCGTTATCCGGTGAAACAAGAAAATCATTGCATGAACGACAAAGAATTGTTTCGGTTCGGGAAAAATCCATGAAAGATAATCTTCTAAAATATCTGCTCGGACGTAACGATGAATTTGCCGCTTCTATCGTCAAGCGTGTCTGCTCGGTACCTGATCTCATCGCCGTAGAAGCTCGCTACCATCGCGAATGCATTTTTCGTGTGTACAACCCGCTACCTGACGAGGGTACGAAAAAAGGACGACCGACAGGTAACAAAGTCGACGAGGCAATGGAAGGGATTTACTCGTTTCTGAAAGAAAATTCCGACGAATGTCAGTTTTCAATGACTGAATTAATGAGTCATGTATATGGAAATTTTGTTCCGGACATCAGAACAATTAAAACACATTTACAAGCCAAATATGGCGACGACATTCTGATTATCGAGAAACAAAAGCGAGATTGTGTCGTTTGTTTTCGAAACACCTAATTCAAAATTCTTGCGGATAAATGGTACGAGGAAAAAAAGAAGGACTCTCACGAGGAAAGACTCCGAGTTATTCGGGAAGCTGCTGCCATAATCCGAGAGGACATAAGAGGTGTCGTTTACGACAAAAATAATTACCCTCCCTCGGATGCATTTGTACGAGATGTTGAAGCCGCTGTTCCGGAATCTCTACAAGTTTTTCTTTCAACAGTAATAATGAAAGATAAACGTGGCGCACTGGACTCGTGGAAAAAAAAATGCACATCGATTGCTCACGCCATAATTACGGCTGTGCGTCCTCGTTCTTTTTTCTCTCCGCTGCAGATCGGTGTTGGAACTTATCTGTATAAGAAATTCGGTTCCAAGAGCCTCATCAACATTTTATCGGCAATGGGGTTCTGTGCACCGTATCGAGAAATAACGATTTTCGAGAATTCGTGCATTCACCGAGCTGAAAGTGAAATTCTGGAGAATTCATTCAGTCAATTCGTATTTGATAATGCGGATTTCAACATAAACACTCTCGACGGCCATGGAACGTTTCATGCAATGGGGGGAATCCATTGCGTGACTCCTTTCACGGCAATTGACCGTGAGAAAGAAATTCCGCGTATTGTCGAAATTAAATCGGCCTCAGAGATTGCACAATTGGGCATGGTTCCTGTACTGTCTTACAGCCAACATAAATTGGCAGGCTTACAGTCTGTAACTGTCGCCGAACCTCTCCGTCAACTTTCGAGCGACATGTTACCAACGATCCCAGATTTCATTTGGCTATACGGAAAATGGAGTTGCTCCACCGGAATTCCAGGATGGAATGGATTTATGGAAAGTGCAACAGAGAATATGCATTACGATCGCTCAAAGGTTATGTGCCTTCCGTTTATCAACGCACCGCCATCTGATTACGAGACGATCTTTACATCGCTTCTAGAAGCTGTACGGAACAGCAAACGCTGTAATCAAAAAACGACCATCGTCACATTTGATCAGCCGTTATACTGGAAAGCTCGCGACATCGTGGGAGCCGCTGATCCAACATCGGAGTTAAAAGACGTTGTTGTAAGACTCGGTGGGTTTCATCTTCTGATGTCGTTTATGGGAACGATTGGTGCGATCATGTCGGGTAGTGGAATCGAAGATCTTCTCAAGGTGATCTACGCCAAAAATTGTGTCGAAAAAATACTCTCCGGTCATGCATATGAGCGAGCTGTCCGTGCTCACATTTTGGCTCACACAGCGTTGACAAAAATTGTGTTGGACTCGCTCGAAGTCGATGAAGAGGAACGTGACGAACTCGATTACTACGCGGAAGATGTTTTTAATCGGCCGACCATCCTGACAGCCGCAGAAAACAACGGAGTGAAAAACGCATGCGAGAAATTTGCGAAAGCATTGAATGCTATCGAAAACCGAGGTCCGACGGCGAAACTATGGGTACAGTACCACCGAATGGTTTCTCTGGTGAAAAACTTTCTGGAGGCAGAAAGATCGGGTAATTGGGAACTTCATCTCGATACCACCCAAAAAATGCTTCCGTTTTTTCACGCAAGCGGTCACTTCCTGTATGCAAAGTCTGCTCACTTATACCTACAGGATATGCGAGCTTTGCATGAAAAAATACCCATGGAAGATTACATAAAGTTCACTAGTCGTGGATATTTTACGATTCGTCGCACGGACAAATTTTGGTCTGGGATTATGTCAGACATGACGATAGAGCAGACTCTTATGCGATCCATGAAGACAACAGGAGGACTAACTCAGGGACGGTGAATTACGGACAGCACAATAGCATCGTGGACTTTGGGTATGGTTCAGCTTCAAAACATTTGTGAACAAATTGAAAACTTTTCCGGAGTATCTTGTTGCACAACCGAACAGCACATTGACATGAGGCCTTCGCGAATTTCTCGAGACAATTCTGACATTGAGAAACTGGACATGTGGCTCGCAGGTCACAATCCTTTTCCTCAACAAAAAGAATTGACGTCTATCGGGACAGGAGTTATCGCAAACAAGGACATTAATTGTCATCGTGCATACGAAATTGGTTGCGACATGATGACTAAAATCGTCGGAGCAGATTTCGCATCCTTGTCGTTCAAGAGAAAGGATAAAGTGCTTCCCATATCGGCAGTAACTACCAGCATTAAAGTCGACTCGTCACCAGTTCCAATCAACCCACTGTTACTTTTCCAAAGAATGTGCATTGCTAAGAATTCCGAGACTGACCTGAAACATTTTCTGGCATACGAACTCGCTCCGTTCCCGTTGTCGCTGTTCAGCGAAGAAGGAATGCGGAAAGGAACAAAGTCATTATTATACGATGCCTTTGAACCTTTGACGGAAAATTTACAACGTTGCGACAGACATCATTGCATAATCGACGGTGGATTCCTTTTGCACAAAGTTGTTTGGGGTCGAATCGAAACGTTTGACCTTATCTGCCAGAAATACGTCAGATACGTACAACAGAACTTCGAGGGAAATGATACAATCATATTCGACGGTTATCCGACTGATATGAGACTCGCAGGAACCAAAACTTCAGAAAGAGTACGACGTTCGAGAAAAAACCAATCGCCGGAGTTCACATTCGATGAAACAGCTACTCCAAAAGTTAGCCAGGAGAAGTTTCTTGCAAGGGACCAAAACAAGAACAAACTGATACAAATGCTTTGCCGTTATTTTACAACTACCGAAATAAAAGTGGAGCAGGCTTTTGAGGACGCGGACACTCTTATTGTGACCACGGCAATTAAAGAAGCGGCGAGTCATGACTCCGTGGAAATCGTCGGCGAAGATATCGATCTTTTGGTTTTACTCGCCGGGCTTGCACAGGATAAAAATAATATATTTTTTCGCAAACCAGCAAAAGGAAATACGCCGGCAAAGTTGTACTCGCAGCACAGTTTCAAACACGATAAGTCAGTTCTGGAGAACATTCTTTTCATTCACGCTTTTAGCGGTTGCGACATGACATCATCTTTGTATAACATCGGAAAATCGAAGTTCATTAACACTCTCGAGAAGAATCCAGAGCTACGGTCGTCGGTGGAATTATTTAAAAAAGAAAAGGTCGATCCGGAGGTTCTAACTTGCGCGGGAGAGCAATTCCTTATCGCCCTATATGGCGGTAATAAGCAGGAGAAATCAATAAATATTTTGCGATTCCATCGCTTCGCAAAGTCAATGACTGCGAATAAAATTAATCACCTCGCACTACTCCCGCCAACGAAAAGCGCTGTGCGTCAACACATTTTCCGGACATACCTGCAAGTTCAAACCTGGCTGGGATTTTTCAAAGACCCACAGGGATGGGGTTGGCGACAGACTAATCGAGGGCTCGAACCAATCACCAGCACCGCCGAACCCGCTCCGCCTGAACTATTGAAACTCATTTCCTGTAAATGTAAAGGAAATTGTGAGGCCTCCTGCGGGTGCAGAAAAGCAGGAATTAGTTGCTCGGTTATTTGCCTGCACTGCAGTGGGCAAACATGCAATAATGTTGCCAGAGTCAACATTTTGCTTCACGACGACGATGTTTGTAACGATGATGATGACGATGCTTTCAACGGATCAGCATCATTTCCAACGTCTCAACAGACACAACAACCCGAAGAGTGTACGGAGAACGAAGATCTTTAGCCTGGACCATCCAAGCGAAAAAAGAAATGAAAAAAGCCCATCGTTCGTGTCTCGAGTGCACAAAAAATTAATCAACAAAAATCCCATGCGTTTTTTTTATTCCATATACATTTATTTTGTATCGAAAAAATTTATTGAAAAACCTGTCATCTGTTTTAACGTGTGTGTTGCATTTTTTTTATGTAACGTGTGTTTTGTAATTTTTTTTATCGCTGAAATGTACTGTACAACCTTTTTTTATTGCAAAAATGTATTGTAAAACCTTTCATCAATAGTAACGTGTTTTGTATTTTTTTACCACCCAAATGTATTGTAAAACCTTTTATTCTTTTGAACGTGTGCATACAACCGAAGTACGAAATATTTGGACGAAATATTCAATCCATCTACCATTTTTTTACTGCATAAACAAATTATTTGTTAAATAAATTTCTTGTGTGTGATCCTTAATTTGTTGCTCGATTTACTTATTTTTTATCGCATTAATTCCCCTAACAACTTTCCATCTGTTTCGACATGCAGATACAACCGAGCGAGCGGCTCGCTCGACGCTGAGCGTGGATTCAGCGACTTTGCGGCGCGCTGGAGATCGTAATTTTTGTCCAAAATAAAAAAATAAAAAAAGGAATCGTAGGTCTGAAAATGCTCTATAAGTTTCATTTCGACAATTTTTTCGATATTTATGACGAAAAAAAAAAAAATTGCAAAAAACAAAAGTTATGTCCTAAATTTTTGACTTTTTCGATCGATATCTCGATAACGATGCATGATACGCGAAAAATGGTTAAGACTTAATTGTAGAGCACAAAAAAAGCTACAAAAAAGTTCCTTTCAAAAATTTTCGTATCTCATCGGATAGCCGAGTTATTGCCAAAAAACAAATTTTACCCTTTTTTTCAAAATATCGGTCAAAACGTCCCGGAAATCTTGGTCGAAAATCTCAAGTTAAGCTTTTCTAGGTATCCCCTACAACATATAAAAAAATTAGCTGTCTTATTTCATTTGCATTTATGAATGTATATAATGACTGGACTATTAATAAATCACGAGGAATACATAATAAATAGAGCGTATCCATTGCCCGCGAAGATCGAAGGAAATCACTTTCAATTTATAGAGGTAACAAATGCAATCGTCATTGTTGAAAAAACGCGAAGATCTTGTTTAATGATGGACGAGAGCGAGCTGCGATCGTGCAAAAAATTAAAAACTCATTATCTATGTAGACCTAGACGCGCTATATTAGCCGCGCACACTTGCACATCATGCGAAACAACGATGTATATCACGCATAATGTTAAAAACGCGGAATGCCATCAGCGCATCGTACAGTTAAACAATACGCTAATAATTGCATTAGAACACCGTGGTAAATGGTTATACGTAGCGCCGGAACCTGAAACCTTATTAATACATTGCGGAACGCGACAATTGGAACACGCGACATTAATAGGGACAGGGACTCTGGCTTTGGACGGAAAATGTTCCGTCACCACTCCTAATTTTAGAATCGAAACCATAGGAGAAATAAAACAAACTGTACACAACGAATTTTTACCTTACATTTTCAAATGTTATAAATATCAAACGTGTGAAGCTGTTCATTTTCAACCTATTACATCTTTTGATATTTATAACATTTGAAAATATGGAAAGTATGCAATGGAAATACAGCCTTTGACTGCGGCAGAGACAGTTTGTGTAAAAATGTTATGGATACAACGAAAGCGATTTTACATAAATAACTTCCGCCGTTGTCGAAGATTGCATTTCCACTGCATACTTTCCATATTTTCAAATGTTATAAATATCAAACGTGTGAAACTGTTCATTTTCAACCTATTACATCTTTTGATATTTATAACATTTGAGCCACGTTCCGCAGCTTCTTCATCTTCCTCACGTGATTCATCGTGGAATCCGGCTCGTTCGTCCTGTACCTCCGGGTGCATGCGTCTGCGACGATTCGGTGGATGCTCTTCGTCTTCGTCAGCGATTCGGAGCTGTTTCCTGGAGTGAACCAGTTCCTGGTCGTAAGGCTTTTCAGCGCCTTTTCCATAGCATCATGGAACTCGGTGTTATTAGGCGCTGGAAAGTGCCTGTTCGCGTTCATGGCTTCAGCAAGTGCAAGTGAGACAATCTATTGAAAATGCGTACACGTAGATAAAACAAAGCATACACTTCGGCGTTTTTTACATACGAACCTTGGCACGCGAGGGCAAAGCGGCTGCCCCTCAACTTACAAGTACCTCAATTTTTTCCGTTAACGGTCAAAAATGGAGATACATCTTCATCGTCGGGGAAGATGCCCCGGAAGTACTCCGCTGCGCAATCTGATGGATTGGCACGGCCCAAGTACACGAAGTAACCCACCTGCAACAACATTGTTTTAGATTAATATATTTTCAAAGGCATATCTTAAAATACGATTTGGGAAAAAGAATTCGATCAAACACCGATTTACGAATGAATGTTCGAGGTCAAATTATTCTCCGGTGGTGAATTTTTACAAAGGTTCAAAGCTTGTACCGTCACACAAATATGAATGTTTTGAAACTGTTGTGGAAATATGAAAAATTCTTACCAAATCGTTGAAAACTTTATCATCGACTTCTTCGAAAGCCAAGAAGTCTTCGACGGTTTTGAACGACAGTTGAGGTGACTTCGCCGGACGCCGCGTCGCGGATTCCTTTTTCAACTGCGCTATTGCTTTTGAGTTTTAGCTGAAGAAAATGAGAGGATGGAAAATCATTCACGAAAAGTATCTCGTTATTTATTGATACCCTCATCGAAACTCACTCGACTTTGTTCGCAACCGAAATTCATTGTCTTCAATATGAAATGTTACGTAAAATCGCATCGTGATTATTTACATAGAGCTTACTTCAATATTTGAACTACGTCCGATACATTTCCTTCGCCCCAGTCTTGCCTGGATCCGGATGGGATTGGGGACCTCGGTGTACTCGACGGTGACACCGTTGATCTGGAGGTCGGATGCGGTCGCGATTAAAGGTGGAATGGTGTGTGAATGATTCAGTGATTGGTGCCGTGGAAGCTTGTTTTTTTTGTTTGTGTTGTCTCTGTGTTTTTGGAAAATTGTGTGATGAAGCGGGAGGTTTTTGTGTGAGTGGTTGTGATAGTGTCATTGTGTGTCTTTTTGTAACTGTGTGTGAGGACGTGTGTTGTGGCGTATGTGTGTGTTTTCCGGCGCTCGATGTGTTTCGCTGTTGCGATTCTCCGGGGTTCGTTGTTAAATAGCGATATCTTTCGATATCCCTATTCAACAACTGAAGCCCCTGAACCGTCGACCTGCTCGTTAACCGCGCTTGCTTCTCCCTCTCTGTGTTTGGTTGACTCATCTGAAGGCAAATTAATCCACGGGATGAAGATCGTGGTTTCCTAATCTACACTATGTAAAATGATAGCTACAACCCATACGCCATCAATGGGGTCTCTATGCCCTTCCGTGTGCCAATATGGCATACGCAAACCTTTCCCTTCTACTTAATCTAAATCCAGTATAACGACTTGATCGGATAATGAGGAACATCGAAAAACGCCGACGGATGAAGATGGCAGCTCAACATCGTAATACGGTTCAACCCTAACAAACTCCTTTAGCGCCAACTGATACTGACCTCGGAAAGAAATTATGCTTTGGATAATACCGATAGTCGAATTCCTCAAAACCACTGTGCTATCCTGACTCTTGACTGATAAATGAAATTTTGCAGTATTCAAATTTTGAAACTGACAGCTATCAGTGGGGGTATCAAAAAGTAGAGGACATACCCAAGGTCTACTGGGACGGACAACTTCCTGACCAACATTGACAGCTTCTTGTGAAACTTGAGACTTCTCGAATCTCCTGTTTACAATTTGCTGCAAGTGTAGATGAGGCTTGCGGCATGCTTGGCGAAAATATCTCATGTTATTCTCGAAAGGAAACATCGATAATTCGTCGAGCGGGCCAAAGCTGCTCACGTCATCTACAAGATGTACAAGACAATGCATCGCATACGAAAGAAATTGTGGACCGTAAATATCCTCTTCTCTTTTCACAAAGATATCCAAAATTGCTTTCGCAAAATCGAGGTATTTGTTGGACAAAGACGAACTGACTAGAATACGAATGGCGCAGTGCAATAGAAGAAAATGTTTGTATGCGCTGGGATCTACGATTCCGTGGAAGTCTACTGGGGCAGTGTATAGTAACAGTTGCCCTTTGAACCCTAACAGCTTTGAACCCTTTGCATTTTTTAATCAATTGGGGTTTGCGCGAAAATTCCCTAGGACAATATGCCGAAATTCTTTCAAAACGTATGGTTAAGACTTTGAGAGATGCAGTGGATACCTTCAAGTTCGAGTAGTATTTTCCCTCTATTAGAGCTTCGAAAACTTCCATAACGACGCCAAGACAAACCGAATGCATGTAATTGAATACAGTTTGAGTTACGAGCCCCATGCCCAATGATAATAGCACAGAGTCAGTATCTGTATGATGTTCACCATCGATACGATTGCTGTACTCATCATTGGTACGAAGTCGATGAAGAATGCCGCGAAAAACAATCACCCCGGGACGCAACCAATCTCCACGAATCCAACATTTTGAGCATGGGAAAATGCTACCATAGCCTTTATGGCATAGTACAAAAGCTCGCGCTGGGGAATCCGGAAGAAAACATCTCAATTCGATGACTCTATTTTGATTTTTGAAAACGATTCCACGATTCAATATCTTTCTGGCCTCCTTTACAAAACGATGGAGTAATTCGTGCGCATTCGCCGGTTTGGATGAACCTCTCCAAACTCCTACGAGTTCAGGTTTGCTTCGGGGAATATTTGCTATCCTTATCTGTATCGGCCACACTTGAATCTTTCCCTGTTGATCTAATGTCGCGCCATCCGTGCTAAAATCTATCATCAAACGCGCCTCTGGAACGGGAATCAGTTCGGGCGCAGTTTGAGATAAAATTGAAATAATTCCGGCCTCGAATCCTAAATGCAGATATTCACCTCCTGCGATGTTGAAAGTCGGATGACTGTGTCTCGGAGTTCTCAAAATATTTCTAGAATCCTTTGGCAATGTTGATAAACAAGCATGGGTTCGGAGAACCCGTAATACAGCATTGACTTGTGTGTGAGTCATGTCAGTATGCACAAAGACCTCAAAAAGTTGTTGTTGAAAACTTTGGATACAATCGTCAGTCCGTAAATGTACTGCATCATTTGGATCTGAATTGGATTGAGTATCATTAGAAGAACTTTCATCCGAAAAAAGTTGCCTATTATTCGTTAATTCATGCGATGATCGAGAATCTCTATCTGCTTCACCCTGAATGGAATCTATATCGACTTCTCTGCCACCAACAGCATTTAAATGTGCACTCAAAATGGAGGTATCATCAATTCTTAGATCCTGCAGTTCTATATCGACATTTTCTATTCGTGCAGCTTTTTCTAACCGTTCTATATGACGACGATGGATTCGAGATAGTAATTCATATGGTTTCCGACTGCGTCTTTTCGTTAAACGTAACATGTTGGGGAGTTTAGTAAGAAAACAAGTGAAAAAGAAATTAATCGAAAATATGCAACGATGCTGAAAATGAATGAACTTTCCGAAATAGAAACCCGAGAGAAACCGATTTAGTCAACTAGAAATCCCAATGTGTACAAAAAACACTCAAAGCAAATTCAATGAAATTCTATAGAAAAGGTGAGCCAACGATTGGAAAAGAGAGAAATCGAATGGTCTACGCAAATCACGAGGAAAATTTGATTTAAAACGGTTTGAAAAATAAATGCAAGTAATTCATACACGATGCTTAAAATTAATAATCTTAACGAAGCAGAAAATGGTGACAAACCTATGCTGATTACTAGAAAATCCTGAATTATCAAAGGATCGAAAAAAAAAACGATAAAATAATGTAGAGTAATTGAGCTATAGCAATAACAGAAGAAAATCGAGTGGCCTACACAAACTCCTGAATTCGTAGAAAAAATTAAGTTAAATCGAGTCCAAAAAATAATTGCAATTATTCTATAAGCTATTCTTGAAATGAACAAACGACAAGAATAGAATCAATTGCAAGTATATGCTGTGACGTTGCGTCACAGGTCGCCCCGACCTGCCCCTCGCAAGTCCACCACGCACGTCCCCCCCATCCCCTTCACTCGCGATTTTCCCCCGTACCGCGTTGTTTAGAATTAAGTCGTCCAAAAATGTCGCGCTAAATCGTAAATTCGCAATTATATCACCGTTAATGCCGCCCAAAACAGCACCAACAGCATCGTTTTCGCCCCCCCCCCCCTCTCCCCCCGCCCCAGCGCAGCATCAACGGTGGACCCCAGCACCCGACGAGATCACCGCCCGGAGAGAAAGCTATCCCGTCACCACCCCCCGGGGGTGCATTATTATGTACGCGGAGGAGGAAGTCGCCTCCCCGCAAGAATCACCATCACCAGCACGGAGGAGAAGGCCCATTCCCCGTGAACCTCGTGAAATGGAAATTGAGCAGCCGCCACCACCGTCTCTGGTTTGCAGTCCCCAAAAATCTCCAACCCCAATTGCATCGACCCCCGGGGAGGATTATCATTCGACACCTCATCTCCGCGGCCTGAATTATCATGGATCAACGATCGATCAGGAGTCACCGTGCTGCCATCTCTCTCCCGTCCCAAGTATCGCTGTTAGAAATTTCTCCCATCCCGCGTATTAGCCCCCCCAAAAATCTCTCCCACTTTCCCTAATTGCGCGAAGAACCCGGAAGCCGCAAGAGACTTTACTTGCGAGCGAGGCGTCAAACCGAGCGTTTAAAGTTATCCTTTTGCGATATTGCGTTCTGATATTTTTCTATTGCGTTTAAATTTGTCCCCCCTAATTGTCTTCCCTCTGTCCCCCATCGCGTATTAAATAGTATCTATTGTTTTTATTAGTCCGTTTGCGAGTTCGCGAGAAAACTCGCTGGCGCCCACCCATTGTTTTTTTTTAGAATATATTCGTCTTTTTTTTTTGTGATGGTCGAATACGGAATGAATAAATGAATGATAATCGGAAATAAGAGTAAGAGTTGAGTGTTTATTGATTGGTCTTTACGGTTGAACGGGTGGAGATGAACTAAGGATTAGGACTAGCGCTAATGAAGTGGAGGAAGTGTGAAGTGGAGGGGATGGTCAAGTTGCATTGTTCTGGACCGTGGGACCGTGGCCCAGGGATGCTGTGTGGCGAAATTGGAGGTGCTGATGTGTATGGGAACGAAGTGATAACAGGGTTGCTGTAGGTGTAAGGTGTTGTGTGGGAAAGGGATGGTTATAGGATAGGGCCGTTACACTCCCCCTCTTTGAGGACGATGGTCTCCATCGTTTACAATTTTTTGAACAAGAAATTTTTGGTATTGACTTTATATAATACGAATATTTTTACATTGATTTCAGTTATTTAAATGACTCGATATAATCTATTGAATTGTTTTTGTGTATTTTCTTTGTTCTTCTTCCTGCTGTTGATTGAGGTGTGAACCTTGGTGTATGTATTCGGTCACGGTACTGGGGCTGGAAAATGTTATCCTATTGGTGTCTCCATGCTACTTGTTGATGTCTTGTCGTCTGGATGTTTCCGTTGGTTTTAATTCAGCAGCTGGTGATTCTGAAACTAACTGTAATTGATTACGTATTGTGTTAGTGGGATGAGGTCTGTTAATCGTGATGGGTTTGGTTGTGATAGTAGTGAAAGTGAAGCGTTGATTGTCTCATTTGTTTTGTTTTTCCGTGTTCCGAATTGTCTGTGAGTCGTCTGGATTATTGCTTATTGTTTTCCTTTTTCCATGTCGCTAATTTGCCAGTTTGGGATTGTTATAGTCTGTCATTGTTTCCTTTTATTTGTTATTGTTGTTCCTTTTTATTCCATTACTTTATTATTGTTCCTTAAGTTTCTCTGTAACAGTCTAAGTTCTGATTAGTTTCGTGTTAGTGGAGTGTGGACGTTATTGTGATGTGGTTGGATGTGGCTGTGCGTGTCTGGTTGATCGATATGTTGTTTGATGTGATTGATATAATTTTAATGTGTAGAGAAGAGAAAAGAAAAAAAAATGAATGTCATAGGGAAATATAATAATGTAATAAAGTGTTATATGATAATTAGTAAAAACCGTAGGAATAATAGATAATTGTAAATGTTTAACCTAGGTCTTTAATTTACATTCATACCGCATTCATACTCCGTCGGAGTTTGTCTTATTGATATTTTTTGTTTCGTGTTTCGTCAGTTTGTCGTCTATTATTCGTGTTACTGTTTCTTGTATGTCTCGTAGTGTCCGGTCTGATTGTGTGTCCAGTAATGTCAACAATTGCGCTAATGCATTGTCGAGCGTAGTGTCGTTATATTGTCGTTTCCATAGGAGTGGGATCGGTACTTTTAGGATTTTTAGGGTTTTCGGGATCGTAGATTCTCGCCCAATAGGTTTGTTTTACTGTTTTCAAATTGATGTCGCAAGTTTCTAGATTTTGAAAATGTGGGTTAATCGATAGCTGTATCTCGCATTCAGCTCCATTAACTATTCGTTGTATTGGATTAATTTGTTTGCATATATACAAAGAATTCATCGGTTTGCAATTTACTAAGTTATGTAAGCTAAAGTGATTTTCGAAATTCTCGGCAATCGCTGTAAAAGATTATGCCGGTTTGATGAATGCGAAATGTGTAACTGACGGGGTCTGATGCATTGGGACGCATGTGTTCGTACAATTTAAACGGGGTTACGTGGGAATGGTGAGTTTTCCACTAGAATGCCATTGTTCATAGCGGCTGTGTGATATCTGCAACATGTGCCATTTTGATTTTGTCTACGTGTACTATTTTTGTTTTGTCGTTGCCGATTTGAAGTCTAATGTTATTATTGCTGAGTATTTCCAAAATGGTGTATGGCCCGATGTAATTGGGGTCTAATTTTCTCTTCCGAGGTTCTTTTAATAAAAATACTCGTTGTCCGGTTTTGAAATTTTGAGATTTTGTCTTCCTGTCATAATACCGTTTCGTGCGTTCCTTTTGTTCCAATTGTCGGATTTCTTTTAAATTTCTGTGTAGTGTTAGCAGATAGTCGTCGTATGTCGCTAGTTTTTCAGGAGGTGGGAATTCGGATGGTAGTGAGGCTGGTTTTCCGAAGACTAACTCGAATGGTGTGTACCCTGTGCTTTCGTGGACACTCGTGTTGTGAGAAAGTGCCGCGAATGGGATTAGTTCGTGCCAGTTTTTGTCCATATCGATGTAATGTTTGAGGTATTCGACGAGACTGTGATGGCTTCGCTCTAACGCTCCGTTGGACTGTGGGTGGTAAGTTGTCGTTTGGTACTGTTTGATTTTGAACAGTTGAGCGAAAGATGCGAATAGATCTGACATGAAGTTCGTACCCTGGTCGGAAAGTATCGCACGAAGTGCACCGAATGTCGTTATAAAGCTTGTTGCTAGTGCTCTAGATACATCGCGAGCTGTTGTTTGTTTAAGTGGAACCATGACGCTGAATCTGCTGAATAGATCGATGATCGTGAGGATGTATTCGTGACCGTCCTTTGTTTTTGGAAGAGGTCCGACGATATCTATTGCGATTTTCTCGAAAGGCTGAGTTGGAGTGTCTGTTATTATCATAGGTGCTCTGTTTTTTACGCGAACGAGTTTGTTCTTTTGGCATTTTTGGCAGGTTTTAATGAATTCCGTGACGTCTGCTTTCATGTTTTTCCAATAGTATCGAGCACATATGCGTTTGCGAGTTTTCGAGATGCCTTTATGTCCTCCGATTGTTGATTCGTGTGCTTCCTTCATTATGGGTTGCCGGTGTAACTTCGGTGGTACCATGATAATTCGTTCGCACAACGTTATTCGTATTTTTGGCTCAACCGTGATTTGTTTAATGTAGGTTTTGATGTTGTCCCAGAGAAATTGATCGATAATCTCAGGGTCTTTGGCCAGTGTGCATGATTCGAGTTTTTCCCTTGTCAGGATTTTGATGACTGTCCCGATGCACTTCTGGACCATATGCCAGTCGGTGTTATCTGTGCATTTCCCTTTGCATATCATGGTGAAGATCCGTTTGGTTCCACGGCGCGTTATAAATATGTGTCCAGCCCTTGGTTTCTCCTTGCGAAGGTCTTCGCAGTTGATTATGTTTTTCTCTACGAGGATTTGCGATATTGTTGTGTTCGTAATACAATCCGCTGCGAGAAAATGAGCGATGTTATCCTTTTGTGTGAGAATACTTTTCCGGCTAATTATGACGTTGCTGTTCGATGTCATTTGTCTCTGATTTATCTCGGTCGTTGGTGTTTCCGGATCTTCAGATTGTTCTTCCCATTCCGAGGTCGTTGCGTTACCTTCGTCCGATATTTCTGTGTCTTCGGTGGACGATTGACGTTCGGCATCTTCGGTCTGAGTCATGCGTCTTGTTTGCAGTGTCGCTTTTGGTAATGCCGGGCGTTTCCTGTGGTATTGTGATGGCTCGTACGGTGGATCTCCGTCGGATTCGTTTCCGTGCGTTTCGGTTGCGAGATTACCGTAATTGTTCGTTACCGCTGAAGGGGATTTGTCCGTTGTCACGTCATTTTTCCTCGGTCGGCCAGGTCGTCGTTTTTGTGTTGTTACCGGGCTGTCTTCGTCGGTCGACTCTGGTGGGCGAATCGGTGGTTTCGGCGTACCGTTGTTCGTTTGGTACTGGCCTGTTGACTGCTCTCGCGATTCCTCCGATATCTCGCAAGTCGAGTCATAACTCGTCTGATTGTCATCGAGTTGTGGCGGCGAACGGAAATTTGGTTCGGTCGCCTTGTCGCCTGACGTTACTGGTGAGCGGAAGTTCGGTTCCACTTCGGGGCGTTTTGTGGTACCCTGTTCGTTCGCTGTTGGATGTAATTGGGACGTCGGTCTGATCTCCGATGCTTCGGCTGTATTGTCTCCCATATCCGGCCTGTTGACCGACTCGTGTGCCTTTGGCTCACTCCTCCCGTCGTTAATTTCCTTATTGCTTGCTGTGTGTTCGTTTTCTTTACTTTGCTCGTTTGATTTTTCTTGTTTCCGTTGTTCCCTCATATTATATTCGTTAATTAGTTTTGTTAATTTATTTTCTTCGCTTGCATTCTGCTTCATTTGTTTTAAATTATATTCGTCGATTAGCTTTGTTAGCTTATTTTCGTATGCTTTCGATGCTCGCTCCTGTTTAGCGTTGTGTTCGTTGATTAATCTGTTTAGTTTGTTTTCTTCATTGTTTGTTTCCATTCGTTTTCCTTTTTCATTGTCTGCCGGGTTCGTGATTCCTTCAATCGTTGAACTTTCGTTTGGTTGCCGAGTCGTTTTCCGTTTGTCTGTCGTGAGTTCCTCCTCTTCCGTTACCGTATCGCAGTTGTTATCGTCGATAGATGGATTTACTTTTTTGTTTGTGCTTTCCTTCATCGTTCTCCGTGGTCTCCTATCTGAATCTCCGTTTTCGGTGTCGGTGCCTGATGATTCCGAGTTGCTGTATATTGTGACGCGTTTTTTCCTGGGTGATGGATTTCCTGATTGTTCGTCTGACGTTGACCTTCCGCGCGTATCCGGCTGGTGTGTGGTTTTCGCCTTTTCGTGTCGTGATGTTCGTTGGTCGATGATTCGCTTCGTAATCGAATCGGTAGGATCTTCGATGGGTTCCTTGACATGGCGTCCGCGACGACGTTGAGTTTTCCAGGTTTATGGTGGATGTCGTATTCGTAATCACTTAATAGGGCTTGCCAGCGTTGTAATTGTTGTGGTGGGTTAGGTTTGGTTGTGAGGTATACAAGTGCTCGATGATCTGTTACTATTGTGAAACGCTTTCCGTAAAGATAATGTCGAAAGTGTTCAACCGCTTTTACCACTGCTAACAGTTCTTTATGTGTGGTGTCGTACTTAATTTCGGCGTTCGTGAGGGCTCGAGAATAAAATGCTACTGGGTGATGGAAATTTTCGTGTTTTTGGCTCAAAACTGCACCGATAGCATAGTTAGAAGCGTCGGTTGTTAATGTGAATCGCTCGTTATGATCTGGGTATCGTAAAATGGGTTGGCTGATAATTTTATTTTTTATTGTTTCGAAAGCTTCTTGGCACTCGGTTGTCCAATTGAATTTTTCGGATTGTTTTAATTGTTTCGTCAGAGGAGTGGATATTTTTGCGAAATTTTGAATGAACCTTCGGTAGTAATTGGCTAGCGCGTGGAATTGTATGATCGTCTTTTTGTCCGTTGGGGTTGGAAAATTTTTGATCGCCTCGACTAAATCTGGTTTTGGTTGTACCCCTTTTTCGCTAATGACGTGACCCAAATATGCTACCTCTTTGCAGAGAAATTTACATTTGTTTGTCTGCAGCGTCAGACCTGCGTCAGTCAATCGTTTCGCGAGTCGCCTAAATTTTTTCTCGTGTTGTTCGAGATCGGTTGCGTAAATAACGATATCGTCCACGTAAACGAACAGATCTGCACCCTGGAGTCCGGATGGTATCGAATCCATTGCTCTCTGAAATGTAGCTGGTGCGTTCCGCAATCCGAATGGCATTCGATTGAATTCGTAATGTCCACCCGGTGTGGAGAATGCTGTTTTCGGTTTGTCTCGAGGGTGCATCTCAATTTGGTGGAAGCCGGATGCGAGATCAAAAACCGAGAAGTATCGCGATTTGCCCAATTGGTCGAGAATATCTATGATGTTTGGCAACGGGTACGCGTCGGGGATGGTTTTTCCGTTGAGTTTCCGAAAGTCGATAACCATGCGCCACCTTTTTTTTCCTGAATCGTCTGATTTTTTGGGGACTATCCAAACCGAAGAGTTATATGGAGACAGGGATGGTTGTATAATGTCTTTTTTCAATAGGTCCTGTACTTGTTCGTTTATTTCGGATTTGTGTACTTGGGGGAATCGATATTGTTTGGTGTTAATGGGTGTAGCGTCGGTGGTATTAATTTCGTGTTTCACTACAGTCGTGTATCCAAGTCGTTCATTAGGCAGGTTAAACAGATGAGGATGTTCCGAAACAAGCTGGTATACACTGTCTTTCTCTGTGTCATCTAGATGATCTAGGCGCAAGAGTGACTTTACCGTTTCGGACCTTTCCTTGTTTCCGTCTGTAACTGCTAAGCAAATTGCTGCGCGGTGCTGGTCCTGAGTATCGCGAGAATCGCTTTCAATGTCGACAGGTGTTTTTGATACTTGCTCAATCGGCTGCAGTTCAACAATTGGGATTGCGAAAGAGATGTCATGGCTGATTGTGTTAATCGCCCCTATGTACGCTATTCCACCACGGTTTGTTACGATAGCGTTGCCGAGAAACAGACCTTCGTTCGTTTCGATTTTTGGTATAAAACCCTCGGATAAATCGGTGTCTTTTATTCGGATTGATATCAGAGTTTTTGATCTGGCAGGGATGTTAATTTCTTCCTGGGTCTCGAATGGTATTATGGAGTCGTGAAATGTGATGCAGGATTTTGTGTATAATATATCGGCGGGTGTATCTTTGAAAAATGCATCTCCGAGAATTGCATCGTATGGGATAGGGATAGTGTCCTCGACGACATGGAATTCGACGTTAATGTTTTCGATTCGGATGGTATATTTGCCGGTTGTGTATAATATACCTTCGGTAATTCCTGAAAGTTCGTAGATTATCTGCGGGTCGATTTTATTTTTATGCCGTATGATGGAATTTTTAACCAAATTTATCTGTGAACCTGTGTCTACTAGAAATCGGGAGTTCTGTTTGTTTATATCGGTTGAATTAATGGCGACTGTGGGTGGTTTTCGCCGTTTGGTGAGCCCTAGACATATTGTCGCTTTTCTGATTTCCGGGTTACTTGATTTTACTGGGTCGACGTTGATGCGCGTTCTCTCGAGGGGCTCCGCGTCGCGCTGTTCCGCGGAGCTGCACTCCCGTTTTTTGGCGCGAGATCGTTAAGGTTGTCGCGATTTTCCGACCTTGTGCCTGAGTTGTCTCGGCGGCTCGCGTGACCGTTTCTATCCTGTGAGTTCGTACGATAGTGGTCGCGAGAGTTATCGCGGTGTCGATCGCGAGAATTATTTCGGTATTGGTCATGGGCGTTGTTTTGGTATCGGTCGCGAGAGTTGTGACGATATTGGTCGCGAGGGTTATTGCGAGGATCGTCACGGGAATTATCGGGATATTGGCCGTAGGAGTTGCGATATCGGTCGCGAGAGTTATTTCTATATCCGTTCTGGAAGTTTCTGTGTTGGTTGTCACGGTGATTGTTGTATTGGTATTGCGTGTATTGGTTTCGTGGGTTATAATTGTTATAATTTCGCGGATTATACTTGTTGTAATTTTGCGGGGTGTAATTGTTATGATTTTGTGTTCCTTGACCGAATTGATTCTTATTGGGGTTTCCGAATTGTCTTGGTTCTTGGCGGGTTTGTCTCCATTTCTCTCTCATTTTCGCTAACGTTATGCATTCTGATGTTTCGTGGCCTCCCTGTTGGTGAAATTCGCAATATTTTCCATTTATACTCCTATTTGTTTCCGCGAATCGGACTCTAGCTGTTTCTGTAATCGTTTCCTCTGGTTCGGCTACGCGTGATCGATTTTGGTTCACTGTTGCGCGCCTTTGCAATTCCAATTCGATATTTGTTGCCTCGTCTATAGCATTGTCTAGCGTTTCTAAGTTTCGGTGAAGTAAGAGATTCGCGATTCTGTCCAAGAGACCTCGTACGAAGGCTTGGATTACGGCTTTTTTCTCTTCTGCCGTTCTTTTCCCTAGGTACGCCCTGTCTTCTGCCGCTGCATATACTTCCGATAGTCTTTCAATGATTTGATTCTGCAAGACTTTTACTCGAAGTCCGTAATCGAGGACTGATTCGTAGCATTTTTGTGACGTTGATTTTAGTTCGAGTCCTAAGTCTGATAATTCTAGCGGTTTTTTGTATGCCCTTTTCAGATCTGCGAGAAGCGCGTCTAATGTATCGTATGTTTTCCCATCTGTTAGGTCGTATGCTCTGCCAGTTAATCTAAATATTATTGCGTTTATTAAATATCGGTAATTTGGGTCCGGAGCGGTTTGCTGTACGCGTTTACACCTGCTAATGAAACTTTCGATTGTTATATTTCCATCGCCGAATTGTGGGATTACCTTTGTTAGGTCGTTATATGTCGCGGGGTTCTGAGGTGCGGGGTTAGCCATTTCGGTCTCGTCGCTTTCGCTGTCTTGGTCTGCCAGTACGTGTCGATAAAATGTATTGGAGGTGTTTTGGCGTTCTATTCGGCGCCTAGGTGGGCGTATTGGCCTAATCGTGTATCGGTACGTCTAAATGAATTTTATTAAATTTGGAACAGAGCGTTAATTTCTATTTTTGCCGCGGAGGTTTGTTTCTCGGTGATTGTTATTTCGTTTTGTCGCGAATGGATGAAGAGGAGAAAAGAAGAAATTAAATTTAAAAAAAGTTTCTATGTTCTGTTATTTTATTTGTTCGGCTTTCCCTGTAATTTCTATTATCGTTATTGTTTTATGAAAATTATGTTTCGTTGATGAAAGGTGGAAGTTGCGAGCAAGATTGTTTCTGTTGTAAGTTTATTGTATATATATATAATATAGTTTTATTTGCACAACTTTTGGTTTTTCTTTTTCAATTTGTTTCGTTCTCTGTTATTATTGATATTGTTATTTTGCTACGGATTCTCAGATAATTTAGTTTAATACGTTAAAATTCGTTTTTGTGAGTTTTGTTCGGGAGCCGATGTATATTATATACGTTAATTTTAGGAGGGGCTGTATAGATGGGTTTCCTACGTATGAAAATTGTTTTTCGGGCGTGCTGTAGCAGCGAGTCCGCTAGCGACTTTGTCGCCGGTCAGTGTAATACGAGATCGGAATTTGGGTGACGTGATTTTGTCGCGTGGGCGAGAATGAGACGGAACGATGAGAGTCGCTCGAGCGAACAATGGCTCTAGAGGCATGAATGGGTGTATGTGTGTGTGGAATACGTGTGGTTGTAGACCGACGCACGCTCACGATACGGACCACAAAGAATATCGATGCATGCACGAGTTTTTAAAGAAAAATTTAGGTGGTACTTACATAAGCGCCAAGATGATCGTGAATAATCCCATTTTCGTGCTGTCTTCCTGTTGTCTGCTGTATCGTTACGATTTTTCCTCCCTCTTTTCCTTGCTTTTGGCGTCGGTTGACCACACACACACACCGCTTATTCGCACCACACTTTTCACACAGTTTATTTCTCTACCTTTTCGCTAAGCGAAAGGCCTCGATATTTGTCTAGTTTGTTGCGCAGATCGATCGCACTTCTGACGCCAGTTGTGATGGTCGAATACGGACTGAATAAATGAGTGATAATCGGAAATAAGAGTAGGAGTTGAGTGTTTATTGATTGGTCTTTACGGTTGAACGGGTGGAGATGAACTAAGGATTAGGACTAGCGCTAATGAAGTGGAGGAAGTGTGAAGTGGAGGGGATGGTCAAGTTGCAGTGTTCTGGACCGTGGGACCGTGGCCCAGGGATGCTGTGTGGCGAAATTGGAGGTGCTGATGTGTATGGGAACGAAGTGATAACAGGGTTGCTGTAGGTGTAAGGTGTTGTGTGGGAAAGGGATGGTTATAGGATAGGGCCGTTACATTTTCTTTTTTTTAATTTTCGATTTTCTGTTCCCCCTTCTCCCCGCATTGTTTCGCCTTCCCCCGAAGAAGGCGTCACAATGCAGTCAACTAAAAATTGTCATGTGTAAGAAAAAATGTCAGTAGTCAATTCGATGGAACTATGCAGTATGACGAGTCAAAAAGCGACAGGAAAAGGGAAAAACGCAATGCCTTTCATAAACCTGTGGAAAGCTGAAAAAACTGAATTAAATCATTTTTAGAAAAGAAACGCAAATGGCGAAGACTTCTTAGATGCATTTGTTACATGGTTCTCTGAACACATGATATTTCCGAAAGCTGACAAACGTTGAACAGTCACCTTGTATGCTTACTTCTCGTAGAAAAAAATGCCAGTGCATCAAACGATTATACTACGAAGGAGAAACAACGCGAAAAATGTTTGGGCGCCTTTGATGTATACGACTGACACTTGCAATTTACACAAACATTATTTTGTTATTTAAAAAATATCAAACAAAAAAATTCAACAGACACAAGAGTGCAAATTTCGACGGATATTTTATTTACTATTTATATACTATACGGATATACTATTTATACTATAAAACAGCTTCCGCTGTACCCATAAAGTTTTACACAAATCATCTCCACTAGCGTCGAAGATTGTATTTCCATTGCATTATTCATATTTTCAAAAGTTATGTATATAAGAAAATATAATACTTTGAAAGAAAGCCGCTTTGGATGTTTAATATTTATGATATATCAGCGGAGATGATTTGTATAAAAATTTTATGGGTACAGCGGAAGCTGTTGTACACAAATCATCTCCGCTGGTGTCAAAGACTGTATTTCCTTTGCACATTATTCATATTTTCAAATGTTATAAATATAAAAAAATATACTTTGAATATGAACGGCTCAGTATTCTTAATATTTATGACATACAAACAAATGAAAAATGTGCAATGAAAATGCACTTTTCGACATAAGTGGAGATGATTGAAGTAGAACAGCTTCCGCTGTACCCATAACATTTTTACACAAATCATCTCCGCTAGTGTCGGAGACTGTATTCCCATTGTACATGATTCATATTTTATTTATGCATTTGTGACGGTCCAGCATTACTAACGTAGACGATAGGAGTGGAAAGAATTATAGGTGGCCGTAGCGCAGTGGTTAGCGCTCATCGCTCTCATCGCGAGGACCCGGGTTCGAGACCATCCAGCGGCTCACCATTCTTTTCACTCATCGTCACTGGACCGTCCCCACCACTGCAAGACCGTTCGAGTCATCACACACTCTTCGACATGAGTGGAGATAATTCAAGTAGAACAGCTTTCGCTGTATCCATAACATTTTTACACAAATCATCTCCGCTGGTGTTGAAGACTGTATTCCCATTGCACATAATTCATATTTTCAAATGTTATGAGTATAAAAAAATATAATACTGTGAAAGAAAGCAGCTTCGGGTGTTTAATATTTATGATATTTGAAAAAATGAAAAATGTGCAATGGAAATGCAGTCTTCGACATCAGCGGAGATGATTTGTGTACACACTTTATGGGTACAGCGGAAACTGTTTTACATCAATCATCTCCACTGATGTTGCAGACTGCATTTTCATTGCACACTTTTCATATTTCCAAATGTGTGGTATCGTTACAGGAAGGTTTCGAAATCGATTAATAAAATGGTTTAAAACGGAATAATGTTGTACATTATTCCGTGCGAAGTTAGGAAAGAACAAAGCACTTCGCGGGAATCTTTATGAAAGAATGCAACCCAATGCGCTGAATAAAAAACGCGTGATCAAATCGACATAGTTGGCGATAATATTGTAAGAAATGTGTAAGAAAATGAAAAATGACTTACCTCTGAAAAGCTAAATAATTTCGTTGATGAATTTTTCGGCAAAAGGATGTTGATGGCGACAATAAGTCCGTGCACACTCGATCACTCTCGTTCCACAATAACAAGAGAATTAAATCCTACCCAACGCTTTTACCGCGCGGAAACCCTGCGCATGCGTTTAATGCTTCATACCATGTACCGCTTTGTACTAGCACCGTACTGTCGCGGTATACGTCGCCATCTCGCGGTGGTACGATACTAGTACGGTGTGGTACGGCGTATGAGACCATACGTTAGGTCTTCGGGATATTGGTACGGTGATGGTACGCCGTACCGTTACCGTAGACAGAAACACGTACCCGTCCGTACTAATACTGTACCATACCACCGTATACTGATATCCCGTGATAGTACAGTACTAACACGATACTGGTACGCTGTAGGGAACGGTACGCTTGGCTATCCAGATAGCCGAATACCAGTATAATACTAGTACAATGCCGGAACGGCGTACCGCTCGTACCAGTACCGTACCTATCACGTACGTGCCCACGGGACTCGTACCGTACCAGTACGCCGTACCAGTACGGTGTACGCCACCGTACCGCCAATGTACACCACGCGTACTTTGCGATCGTACGCCGTACTCTCACCGTACTAGAATAGTACCGCCACTGTACCGCTAGGTACCGTTCACGTACAACATATCGTACGCCATACTCTCACGGTACCATCACGGTACGAGATTAGTGAAGTCATTGTACCGGCAACATATGTTCTGCGTACTCGTTTTAAACGAACACTGTACTGTTCGTGTACCGCCACGGTATCAGTGCGATACTCGCACGGTTCTGGTAATGTCCTCATTTATAGAGTATCATATTCTACACTGTACCCTCACCGTACCAGTATAGTGAGATCACCGTATCACCAGCGTATGAGTAATTTTTACACCGGTTTTGACGTATATTCTACTTGAAAAAATTGTGTTGTTATAAAGTCAATGAATAAAGGATTTAGGGAGATTGATTCGTGTATTTATTAATTATTTATAACATAATACATTCAATTACTAATATTACATTAAATATATTACATATACACACATATATAAATATTTCGTCTCAATTTTAATGTTATACCTTTTTTTATCGATGTTTTTGAAGAATTGAACTCAATTTTCTCAATTTTCTCAATTTACTCCATTTTTGAAACTAAACTGAAAAACAAAATTCAGTTAAATTCTTCAAAAACCTTCATAACAAAAAGGTATAACATTTAAAACTATGATACTTAAAACACAACCGACGGCTTTGAAAAATGTAATAAGTATAAAAACTAAAAAAACTTTAAATCTAAATAGTAGAAGGATCCGTTGTTGTTCTGTTATCTTCAAATTTCCTTTCCTGAGAGTAGAAGTGCCTCCATCGTAACCACCTTCTTCCAACCTGTACCTGGAGAAAAAAAGCGGGTTGAATTAATCGATTGCATCCCTTTAAGAATATTGCGAGCTAGATGATAAAAATAGTTTTAATATCTTCGACAACAGCGGAGGTGATTTATGTAAAATCGCTTTCGCTGTATCCATAAAATTTTTTCACAAATTGTCTCTGCTGATGTCGAAGGCTGCATTTCCATTGAATATTTTGTCTGGGAAATGCAGCCTTCGACATCAGCAGAGACAATTTGTGAAAAAATTTTATGGATACAGCGAAAGCGATTTTACATAAATCACCTCCGCTGTTGTCGAAGATTGCATACTTTCCATACTTTCAAATGTTATAAATATCAAACGTGTGAAGCAGTTCATTTTCAACCTATTACATCTTTTGATATTTATAACATTTGAAAATATGGAAAGTATGCAATGGAAATACAGTCTTTGACTGCGGCAGAGACAATTTGTGTAAAAATGTTATGGATACAACGAAAGCGATTTTACATAAATAACTTCCGCCGTTGTCGAAGATTGCATTTCCATTGCATACTTTCCATATTTTCAAATGTTATAAATATCAAACGTGTGAAACTGTTCATTTTCAACCTATTACATCTTTTGATATTTATAACAATTGAAAATATAGAAAATGGTCAATGGAAATGCAGCCTTTGGCATCGGCGGAGACGATTCATCTAAAACGTCTTTCGCTGTATTCATAAAATTTATTCGCGAATTTCCCCTGCTGTAGTCGAAGACTGTATTTCCATCGCACATGATTCATATTTTCAAATGGTGTGAATTTAAAAAATATAATACTTTGAAAGAGAGCAGCTTCGGATGGTTAATATTTATTATATTTGTAAAAATGAAAAATGTGCAATCGAAATGCAATCTTTGACATCAGCAAAGATGGTTTATGTACAATAGCTTCTGCCGTACCCATAACATTTTCACACAAATTATCTCCACTGGTGTCGAAAACTGTATTTCCTTTACACATTATTCATATTTTCAAATGTTATAAATACACGAAAATATTATACTTTGAAAATGAACAGCTCAGTATTCTACATATTCATGACACACAAAAAATGAAAAACGTGCAATGGAAATGCAGTCTTTGACATCAGTGGAGATGATTTATGTAAATTGCTTCCGCCGTACCCATAAAATCTTAACACAAATCAAATCCGGTGGTGTCAAAGACTGTATTTCCTTTGCACAATATTCATATTTTCAAATGTTATAAATATAAAAAAATATAATACTTTGAAAAAGAACGGCTCAGTATTCCTAATATTTATGACATACAAAAAAATGAAAAATGTGCAATGGAAATGCAGTCTTTGACATCAGAGGAGATACTTTATGTAAAACACGTTCTGCTGTATCCATAAAATTTTCACACAAATCTGTAGTCGAAAAGTGCATTTCCATTGCACATCATTCATATTTTTAGATATTATAAGCATAAAAAAATATAATATTTTGAAAATGAACGGCTCAGTATGTTTAATATTTACGACATATGAAAAATGAAAAATGTGCAATGAAAATGCAGTCTTCGACATCAGCAGAGACGATTTTAGTAAAAATTTTATGGATAGAGCGAAAGTACTTTTACATAAATCACCTCCGCTGTTGTCGAAGATTGCATACTTTCCATATTTTCAAATGTTATAAATATCAAAAGATGTAATAGGTTGAAAATGTTTACACGTTTGATATTTATGTTGTGTCCCGATATTTCAAGATAGAGACTATCGTGAAAATAGGGATGAAGGTTTTGGGATTTACGCCAAACGAGTTAAACTCCAACTCAAGCAGCTACAAAATACTTGTAAAGTTTATTGACTAGGTTGGTTAAAAAAGGTTTAACAAGAAGTACAAGTTGATGGTTTTGCCTTCGAACCAAACCCGTCGCTGCCCTGATCAAGACTGACTTTCGGGATCGATACGTCGTCGCTCGAAAGGTGACGGCTATCGATCTTTTGCAATAGTATGACGAAGCATGGTTGCAATTATTTGCTGTAAATTGCCCAATTCTGCTTCGGTAAGCAGTTGAATGCTCTTTTATTCGGTCAGTGATTGACCGCAGTTCGGTCGCTGACCGATGTTGTGAAATAGGGAAATTCCGGGGCACAACATCCCTCCCCCCTTGGAAGAACAAATCTCTCCCGAGATTGGCATTGCGACTTTGTGTTTGGTCCTTGGGCTTACAATTGTCGTTGTTTACATGTTTTTTGCGATTTAAAGTTCTATAATTCCCATATAATTACATATTTGCACCCATTGCATGATTAATTATTTTGTGTCCCCGATACAAAGTGGGACATACGTATTTATATAATCCAGTTCGGTTATGTATGTATGTATGTATTTATGTATGTCTCATGTCGAATTCGTGCGTTGTGTTTTTCGTATTACCTTACCATTAAGTGAGGGTATAGGTAACTTGCGTTTTGACGATTTAGCTGTTTGCGGCTCGGTCGCGCAGCTGATGATGGCCGGCTCGCTGTAGATCGCCACTGCGGGTGTGCGCTCTCGCTTCCGCATATAGAGATATATACAAGTCGCTCCGATTATTATCGGCACGATTGCTCCTATAGAGTAGCTTCCAATTGCAATTTGTCGTGTTACCTCTGCCTCGCGAATTCCTTTTATTTTTGTTTTCAGCGTTTTCAAACGTTCTCCGATTTTATTTATTTCTGCTGGATTATCTGACAATTTGTGAGGTAATTCGGGTACAATTGACGTATACTTTAATAATTGTATATCCTCGTTTAGCATTGTCAAATTTGCTGGCGGTAAAAATTCGTTGTGTACAGTTTGTTTTATTTCTCCTATGGTTTCGATTCTAAAATTAGGAGTGGTGACGGAACATTTTCCGTCCAAAGCCAGAGTCCCTGTCCCTATTAATGTCGCATGTTCCAATTGTCGCGTTCCGCAGTGTATTAATAAGGTTTCAGGTTCCGGCGCTACGTATAACCATTTACCACGGTGTTCTAATGCAATTATTAGCGTATTGTTTAACTGTACGATGCGCTGATGGCATACCGCGTTTTTAACGTTGTGCGTGATATACATCGTTGTTTCGCATGATGTGCAAGTATGCGCGGCTAATATAGCGCGTCTAGGTCTACATAGATAATGAGTTTTTAATTTTTTGCACGATCGCAGCTCGCTCTCGTCCATCATTAAACAAGATCTTCGCGTTTTTTCAACAATGACGATTGCATTTGTTACCTCTATAAATTGAAAGTGATTTCCTTCGATCTTCGCGGGCAATGGATACGCTCTATTTATTATGTATTCCTCGTGATTTATTAGTGGAATTTTGATGACCAGGACGAGTTCCGTCCCTACGCAATACGCACCTACTTCGCTAATTTCTAATAATTTTGGCATTTCCTCCGGCCGCACGGGCGTCGGAAACGACAGACCTCTCGGCAAGTACGTAATGGCGTTTTTGAAGTATTCTGCCATTTGCCCCGGGGGCAAGATGCTTGGATTAACTAATCCTTTTGATAATCCTGCTATAAAATCTGTCAGTTGTCTGACTTCGCTCAACAGAGATTCGGTGATCATTCCCATTGTTGTAAGTTTCTCGTCTATTTGTTGTCGTTCATCTAACCTGTCCAGACGGTTTGTCAGGCTGTCCCGTACGCTCACGACGAGTGATTGTAATTGTTCTTGATTTTCCTCCAACCGTGTTGTTGATTTGTTGAACAGGTGTAATGTCGACTCGAGAATTTGAACGTTTTCGCTAAGGGCGTTTTCTAAAGCGTTCTGATTGGTCCCCAATTTGTTGAGTTGTTCGTTGATTTCCGCAGCATCCTGTGCGTCCATATTTCCCGTGACTGCCTTGATAATCGAGCCAAGGCCGTTAATTATGCCTCTACGGTGACGTATTAATTTGCCACCCGTTATATCGTGGATCGCTCGAAGCTCTTGCTCGGTCCTCTGTAGCATTTTTGCTGCTGTGTCGGCAATCGTATTGCACAGCACGTCCTTCGTAGCTGCCCAAGTACACAGCCCTGTTAGATTTGTAAATGTATTTTTTATTTCCCTTTTTTGTTTTTCTAACGATCTGAGGTCCATTTTTATGATTAATTTCCATGTGTCGCTGGTAACGGATAAAGTTCCTATTTCTTCATAATAAATCCCTGGGTTGGTTGAAAATTTGTCCACCCGGTATGTTTTCTCGTCCCTCTCGGCGGCGATAGCGACGAGGGGTACTAACCTGCGGAGAATATCGCTCGGTTATTTTTCTGTCTTCGTTCCACTCGTTTCGAGAAACTTTTCATTTTCTAACTCTCTTAATAGTCGTTGGAATTTATATTTTTTCGCGAATTTTGTTGATTACGCGTTTTTACCCCACCGGGGTACGACACTCGGTGTGATTCTCGCCTCGACGGATTTGATCGTCGAGGCGTCGCCTCATTTAGCAGCGAGACTTCGACGACGCAATAACGTAAGTATTAATAAAATTTTTTCTTTTTTTTTTTTTGTAAAATTATGTATTTGTTTTGTTTTATTTTATATTAACATTTTTTCTGTGCCCCCTTTTCCAGATGGATAACTGGAATTTTGAAGGAAGCGCGGTCGTCTTCGCGGACGGCAATTCGGAGCTGGAGTTCGTCCTCGTAAGTGTTGGTTTTACATGTTTATTTGAATTTACAAAATATATGTTTCATATTAATTTATTGTTTTCTTGTTCTTTTCTGTTTCAGACTCCTCGTCTACGGAAAAGGCGGCTGCCGCGTATTTCGCGGCCCCAGTGGTGGCGGCGTGAGTTTGTAACTCACGCCGTGTCGATCCGCCGCCGCCGGGAGCGGCTAAGGGCCGCAGTAGACGAGCTGTGGAGGGACACTCCAGCTGCCCGGGAGGAAGCCGAATGGGGCTGTGACCCCGGGGATATTTTGGGGCTGTGTGGCCTTTTCTACCCCGACCTCCCCCCGGAGGAGGGGTGGTGGCTGAGCCGGCCACGAATGTGGTGGCTGGCCGCCTTATTCCCGGGGGCCCCGCAGCCGGCCCCGTTGCTGTTTTAAGACCGCGCTATGTTTATGTTTTTTTTTTTTTTGTTTGTTTGTTTGTATGTTTCGACGATGTTATTCTGTAACAATATATGTACGAAAAGAAATTGTTCGTTATGTTTATTTTATACCCTTTTCCTTTCCTTCCCTCATTTCAGGGCGCGTGCGTTGGGGAGCCTCCGTGGGCTCCCTCCTTCTAATATTTTGTTTTATTTATTTTATTTTTGATTTTCGCGTCGGTGGGGACGCCTCCGCGGGCTCCCGTTATAATGTTGAGAGTTAAATTTTTTTTTTTTTTTTTTTGCTGAGCCATGTGAGGCTCTTCGCGGCGCGATGGCTCCCGCGACGGTGTGTGTGTGTGTGGTGCGTACGTTGCCCTCGCTAGTGGGTAACGTACGCCTTGATGCGGTTCGCGTGTACGCGCATCGTTTTCCGCCCGCGGCCGATAACGTAGTTTTCGCTCGACTCTCTGCTTTTGACCGTGTAAGGCCCCACCCACTTGGGTGTGAGCTTGGCCGAGCGTCCTCGTCTGACCGTCTCGTCGAGGAGGAGGACGGTGTCGCCTGGGCGGTACTGTACCACTGATGCATCTCTGTCATAGTGTTGTTTCGCCTTTTCCTTGGCTCCCTTTACGTTCCCCCGCGCCTGCTGCCATGCTGCCCGCAGGCGTTCCCGCAATTCCGCGGCATAATCCTCATACGAGTAGGTCATTCGCGGGGCCTGCTGTAAAGCCGTCGGTAACTCTGCTCTCTCTCCGAAAACCAATTCGTGTGGTGTGAGCTTTGTCACCGAATGAGGTGTGGTGTTGTACGTAAACATTGCGTACGGCAACCATTCGTCCCAATCCTTTTGGTCCTCTCCGATGAAATTTTTCAGGTATTCTGTGAGAGTCCTGTGGGATCTTTCCAGGGCTCCGTTTGATTGCGGATGATATGCGGTTGTTTGGATTTTCTCTATTCCGAGTAATTCGCATATCCCTTTGAAAGTCGCGCTCAGAAAATTCGTCCCTTGATCTGACAGAATTATTGCCGGAGCGCCGAATTTGCAAATAATTTCGGTGGTCATGGCTTTTGCGACTGTGTTCGCCTCTTGATTTTCCAAAGGCAACGCTAGACTGTACTTTGTTAGTAAATCCTGAAAGGTGAGTATATACCTATTCCCTTTTTCCGTGATCGGTAGGGGTCCTACTATATCAACGGCACATTTTTCAAAAGCACGCGTCAGTGTGTCTGTGGTGACCATCGGGGCCTTTGCTTTTTTCCCTACCTTGTTCCTCTGACATTTGTCGCACCGTTGTATATAGGTAGCGACGTCCTTTTTCATTCCAGGCCAATTATGCTTATCTCGTATCCTCTGCAGTGTTCGCTTGATGCCCTGGTGCCCACCTAGAGGGGCATCGTGGTATTCCCTCATGATTTCGAGGCGCTCACGCTCGTCGGGGCATGGTACGCCTATGCTGCAGCCATCCTCCTCGCTCTCGCTGTCGGTGCCGTCGCTCGGCCCGCGCGATGCACGCAGAGTTTCCCCCGGCACCGCGCTTCCCCGGGCCGTCTCGCCAGCACGAGGGGCCTCGCTAGCCGTGCGAGAGCGCTCTCTCCGTCCTTCTTCCTCTTGTGGCTCGGGCCTGTTCTCCTTTTCCTCTCTTTCTTTCGCTTGCGCTCGAGTGAGCGCGTAGATGCGACTTAACGCGTCAGCGTTTGTATTTATTTTTCCAGCTTTATGCTGTATTTCGTAGTCGTATTCTTCTAATTTAATTCTCCATCTCATTAACCTTGATCCAGGATCTTTTACCCCGAATAACCATGTTAATGGCTTGTGGTCTGTTACGATTGTAAATTTCGTTTCGTAAATATACGGTCGAATTTGATTAACAGCCCACACAATTGCAAGTAGCTCTTTTTCGGTAGTGGAGTAATTTGTTTCGGCCTTGTTTAACGTTCTACTAGCGTAACAAATTGGCAAATCTTCACCGATCTTCCCTTGAGACAATATCGCTCCGATCGCTTTTTCCGATGCGTCTGTCGTAATAACGAAACGCTTCGAGAAATCGGGATATTGTAGTATCGGGGCGGTGGTTAAAGCCTCTTTCAGGCGTTCGAACGCAGCCTCACATTGTTCCATCCACGCGAATTTAACCTCCTTTTTTGTTAAGTCGGTCAGAGGCTTCGCAATACTGGAGAAGTTTTTGATGAATCGGCGATAATATCCCGCCAGTCCCAGGAACGATTGTACGTCTTTCATATTTTTCGGTGTTGGGAAGTTTTTTACTGCCTCGATTTTGCTTTCATCGGGCTTTACTCCGACCTCGGTTATTATGTGACCGAGATATAGCGTTTCCTTACGCATAAATTTGCATTTTCTCGGTTGTATGCGTAAATTCGCTGTCCTCAGCCTCGCTAACACTTCTCTCAAGCGATTATTGTGCTCGGTGAGTGAGGTTCCGTATATCACGATGTCGTCGAGGTAAACGTAGCATTTTATACCCTGTAAACCGGTTAATACCGTGTCCATCAGTCGCTGAAAAGTTGGAGGTGCATTTTTTAATCCGAATGGCATACGGTTGTACTCGTAGTGACCCAGGGGCGTGGAAAAAGCGGTTTTTGCTTTATCCTTCTCAGCCATCGGGATCTGGTGAAATCCTGAGGCGAGATCCAAGGTCGTGAAGTATTTTGCCTTTCCCAACTGATCCAATATCTCGTTGATATTGGGCAGTGGATAAGAGTCGCCTTCTGTCGCGAGATTTAGTTTGCGAAAGTCGACGACGACTCTTTTCCGAACTGTGCCATCGGTATCTGCCTTTTTGGGCACGACGAGCAACGGAGCATTCCATTGGCTCGTACTGGGCCGGATTACTCCATCCTCTAGCATTTGTTGTGCCTGTTTCTGCACTTCCTTCCGGTGCTCCTCTGGCAATCGGTACGCACGTACTTTGATCGGCGTTGTTCCAGGTTTCACGGATATTTGATGCTCGACGGCATCGGTGTAGCCTAGTTTTTCTCCTTCTAGGTGAAATACGTCGGAGAATTCCTCGCAAATTTCTCGGAGTTTCTTTTCTTCTTCCGAGTTTAAATGCGAGTCCCCGCTGACCTCCAGTCAGATTTTTTCCGATCGTTCCTTGCTATATTTCCCTTGACTGTGCGGTATCTCGCGAATTTCCTTTTGCTCGCATTTTTCTGCGGGCTCCTCTCTGATCCAGTCGAGTTCCTTGATTTCGACGGTCGGTCGTTGTATTGTTTGTGCCTGTTCTAGGGCGTTCATAATTAAAACAGGACAAGAGTGCGTCTCTGACCTCGTTATCCCTTCGCCAAGTGTTATTCCCGGGCGGATTTCCTGTTTTTCCACATAACCAGCGCCTTCCCCTGGCGTCCTGGCCCATAATATATATTCTGACCGGGCAGGTATTTTTATTTGCTTCGATCCGCGTACGAAGCGTAACTTTTCCCTAAAAATTTGGAATATCCTGCCGCCCAATATGTTCGCTTTGTATTTTACGATGAGGTCCATTCCCAGCAGCCCGTCGACCTCCAGAGGTACGTCCTTGCTGACTACGTGGAAATCGTGTTTGATGACGGATGCAGGGGTCTTTATCTCTAGTTCCGCTTTGCATAGTGAGCGGAAGGCTGTTCCTCCGAGACCGTGGAGTTCAATTACCTCATCGACGATAGGAGTATCGTCGAGCAATGCGTTGACCCGTACTATGCAGCACTGTGCACCTGTATCGCAGCGTAACGTGAGAAGTCCCTCACGCGCTTGTGACGAGCGAATGCAGGTGACTAGGGTGGATGCTCGGGCCTGAAGCGCTGACTTGGCAAATTCTTGCCGGGGCGTTGACGCACTGTGCCTCGGCTTTGCCGTGCTGTAGATCCCCGATTGTTTTACATCGCCGGGGTCCCTGTTTTTCCTTTTTGACTTTCTCTCGCGTTACGACTTTTGTCGCGGTTAGCGTTCCCACCGCGAGAGAGCTTATCGTCCTTTGATTTTCGGAGCTTGAATTTTTCTCCGGTGTCCCTTTGTACGGGAACCTTCAGTCTCTGTCTCTGCAGTCTCTGATTTTGTGGCCTTTCTTTTTACAATAATGGCACATAATGTCCAACTGTTGGATTGTTTTCGACTGCGCAGGCAGGCTCTGCCGCCCTTGCCCTGACGACTGGCCCTGAGTGGCCTGTGCTACCTGTGTACCTCCCCAGGACTTCCGTTTGTCGCTGAACGAGGAGTATGGTGGCCCTTGGTATTTTTGTTGGGTTCGCTCCCCTCCATGGGAGAACCTTTTCGCGATTATTCGCGTCCCTTCGATGCCTTTTTCCTCCTCTGTCGCCCCTCTAATTGCTTCTCGGAGATTCTTGTAGCCTCCAGACCTTACTAAGAGCTGAAGGTCCCTGCGTAACCCTCGCTCGAAGTTGTTAAGGGCGAACTGACGGAGTAACTGTTCAACGGCCTTTTTCCCGATTTCGTGGGTGATTTCTGCCGTACAGCCGGCAATTAACTCCATAGTTATAGTTTCTACACGATGCGCGTATGCTTGCACTGATTCCTCGGGCTGTTGTCGACATGTATTAAACTCGACCTGTAGCGCGGGAACCGTACGTTGTTTTTCGTATAACGTACGTAGCTCTTCTATTAGCTCCTCTACGGTTTGGAGATCGCAAAAGCGCAAGTCTGCGGCCGCTCGGCCCTGTATTTTTAAACTTAATATGGCTGTGAGAAGGTTCGAACTGTTCGCGGAATCCACCGAATCTGCAGCGTATTTTGCCGCTCTAATAAAGTCTGTGACGAGCTCCGGTTTGGAGGCGTCGAACACAGGGAGACTATTTCTCGCATCCTTTATTGTCATGTACTCTACTGTATTTGGCATGTTTGCTGTATGCGGATTCAGCAACGAGAAATCGTCGAGATTTATTTCACACGTGCGCTCTGTATCTACGGGGCTAAAAGATTCGTACCCGTCGGTCGTAGATTCGTCCGGGTTGGAAAAACGTACGCGTTTCGGAAATTTAAGTTTCGCTAAAGTTTCCGGTGATAGATACAAACTTTCCGCGCTGCTAGTTTCGCGTCTGCGTTTTTTGGACTGCTCTTCGTCGTCTGAGAGCTCATATACTACCCGTGACTCGAAAAATGAATCTAGGGACCGCGATAAATGACGGTTACCTCGCAAACATAAGCGGTTATACTGTTCGTCGTCCGACATACGAGTTAACTAATTTCTCTGGCTTTGGAGGATCTCAGAAAAATAAAATGTTCCGTCACTTACAGGTAGATGATCGCAAGTTGCATGACGATTCTCGTGACGTTTCTCGTACAGGATCTTCGTCCTCTTCGCGTTCCTTTGCTTGATGCGGCTGTCCTTGTTGAGTCCTTGATGTAGCTGGGCCTTCCGGTGATCCTCGGGATCCGGGATTTCTCGTACGTGGCTCGACTCGGTCGCAGCACGTTCCGTGGGTGATTTTTCGACTCGGTCGATGCAGGCACTCTCACACGCGAGGTGACTCGGTCACTCCGTTCGCGATACACAAGTGTGCAATAGTATTTTGTGATTTAAAGCAATAATTGAGTTGTGGCGATCCCACCGCTGCCACCAATGTTGTGTCCCGATATTTCAAGATAGAGACTATCGTGAAAATAGGGATGAAGGTTTTGGGATCTACGCCAAACGAGTTAAACTCCAACTCAAGCAGCTACAAAATACTTGTAAAGTTTATTGACTAGGTTGGTTAAAAAAGGTTTAACAAGATGTACAAGTTGATGGTTTTGCCTTCGAACCAAACCCGTCGCTGCCCTGATCAAGACTGACTTTCGGGATCGATACGTCGTCGCTCGAAAGGTGACGGCTATCGATCTTTTGCAATAGTCTGACGAAGCATGGTTGCAATTATTTGCTGTAAATTGCCCAATTCTGCTTCGGTAAGCAGTTGAATGCTCTTTTATTCGGTCGGTGATTGACCGCAGTTCGGTCGCTGACCGATGTTGTGAAATAGGGAAATTCCGGGTCACAACAAAAATATGCAATGGAAATGCAATCGGAAATGCAGTTTTTACAAATCGTCTCTGCCGATGTCGAAGACAGCATTTCCATTGAACATTTTGTCTGGGAAATGCAGTCTTCGACATCAGCAGAGACAATTTGTGAAAAAATATTATGGATTCTCCAGGTACAGGTTGGAAGAAGGTGGTTACGATGGAGGCACTTCTACTCTCAGGAAAGGAAATTTGAAGATAACAGAACAACAACGGATCCTTCTACTATTTAGATTTAAAGTTCTTTTTTAGTTTTTTTACTTATTACATTTTTCAAAGCCGTCGGTTGTGTTTCAAGGATCATACTTTTAAATGTTATACCTTTTTGTTAGAAAGGTTTTTGAAGAATTTAACTCAATTTTGTTTTTCAGTTTGGTTTCAAAAATGGAGTAAATTGAGAAAATTGAGTTCAATTCTTCAAAAACATCGATAAAAAAAGGTATAACATTAAAATTGAGACGAAATATTTATATATGTGTGTTATGACGTCTCTCTCGTTAATACGGGGAGACGCCAAAATTATACCGGGAGAGATTCCCGGTGCGGCGCGTGGGGGGGGGGGGGGGGAGCGAGTCTCAACTCCCCTCGTCTTGGTTGGGCGCCAGCTCTTGATGAGCAAAGTCGTGTGGGCAGGTCCTGCTCGTCCTCCCGGTGTGCTTCAGGGGTGGTTCTCCGACGCTACGGCTACTTACGCTGTACCTTGGGTTCTCTCGTCACCGTACTCGGCGCGCCGCTCACGCGAAGCCAGGTGGGAAGCGGGGGAACGGAGACGGGGGGGGGGGGGGGGGGAAGAAAGCGCCAAATAGCAAAAAGAAACACAGCGAAACGAAACCAGGGATTGTGCTTTAAAGAAAAAAAACTGATTACAAAAGGAGGCGAAGTGTCGCCCTAGGCGCGGGGTAGTCCCGAACAAGATGCGCGCAGACAAGAACAACTCGTATTAGAGGAATAACTCGTGTCAATCGCTAGCGAAAGCCGAAGTCCTGGCGAAAGAGAGGCGAGCAATACGCAGACGGAATCCAAAATAATCGCAAGAGGGATTCAAATATTGTGCAAGCAACTCCGGGAACAATCGCAACTAAGATCGCATATTAAACAGAAACCATCCGAAATCATCGCAAGCTAAACTCGCATACTAAACAAAAATAATCCGTACGAGTTGCGAAATAAACTCGCAGGCTAGGCCATAAGAATCCGTAATGTTCGCTAGACACTCTCGCGTGTTACACAGAAATAATCCGAAATTATTAATAACAAAAAAAAAACACCCGAGGTAGTTACACAAGAGACTCGAAACTCCTTCGACGGAGGCCTGGGATATTACCAAGATAACTCGCAAGAAATATGACCTTAGTCACTAGCGAAAGGTTAAATAAGCGTAGCGAAACGTGGCGAAAGAGATCCCAAAAAAAAGAAATGAACTCTCAAATGATAACAAAGGAAACTCGGATACAAGAAAAAAGATCCGAGATATTCGCAAAATAACGGCTGATACCAAAAAAAAAGATCCGCGATAATCGCAAACGAACTCGGATTCCTTGCGAGCGACACTCGCAAGCAGCACGAAAAATACGTACACGCCAGAAAAAGTACAATATTCGTCGCCACCGAAGGGTCAAGCGATTCCCAAGAACGTAAAAGAATGGCGAAAGAATTCAACAAAAATGATCTGAAATAATTACGAAAGAAATTCACCGGGGACGGGGATTGGGGAACGCGACTTTCTCACACCGTGCACACACGTTCTCCCACGTAGTTTCTGCTGACTGTCGGTGATGCTCCTGCGCTGCGGCTTCGAAATCCAAGAAAAACGGCGAAAGCGGGGGCGCCAAGGTGCAGTGAGAGGGGACTCTCACTTGCAACGGTGCGGAGTCGAACTCCCAGGGGCGCTGTACAACGTCGTCGTCAAAGCGTAGTGAGAAGAGTTTCTCGCTCGCCGATGTACTGCGTCGTCGAACCTGATGAGACGCTGCAAGTATGCTGTCGTCGAGGCGCAGCGAGAACAGGTTCTCACTCGCCGAGGTGCGGTGTCGTTGACACTGATGAGGCGATGCCAAAAACGCTGTCGTCGAAGCGCAGCGAGAAAATATCCTCACTCACCGAGTCGCTGCGTCGCTGAAACTGCAAGACGCTGCGAAATCGTTGTCGTCGAGGCGCAGTGAGCAAATATCCTCACTCGCCGAGTCGCTGCGTCGATGAAAACTGCGAGACGCTGCGAAACCGTGGTCGTCGAGGCGCAGTGAGCAAATATCCTCACTCGCCGAGGCGCTGCGTCACTGAAAACTGTGAGACGCTGCGAAATCGTTGTCGCCGGGGCGCAGTGAGCAAATATCCTCACTCGCCGAGTCGCTGCGTCGATGAAAACTGCGAGACGCTGCGAAACCGTGGTCGTCGAGGCGCAGTGAGCAAATATCCTCACTCGCCGAGGCGCTGCGTCACTGAAAACTGTGAGACGCTGCGAAATCATTGTCGCCGGGGCGCAGCGAGCAAATATCCTCACTCGCCGAGTCGCTGCGTCGCTGAAAACTGCAAGACGCTGCGAAATCGTTGTCGTCGAGGCGCAGTGAGCAAATATCCCCACTCGCCGAGTCGCTGCGTCGATGAAAACTGCGAGACGCTGCGAAATCGTTGTCGCCGGGGCGCAGCGAGCAAATATCCTCACTCGCCGAGTCGCTGCGTCGCTGAAAACTGCAAGACGCTGCGAAATCGTTGTCGTCGAGGCGCAGTGAGCAAATATCCCCACTCGCCGAGTCGCTGCGTCGATGAAAACTGCGAGACGCTGCGAAGTCGTTGTCGTCGAGGCGCAGCGAGCAAATATCCTCACTCGCCGATATGCTGCGTCGTCGAAACTGATGAGACGCTGTGAAGTCGTGGTCGTCGAGGCGCAGCGAGCGAATATCCTCACTCGCCGAGTCGCTGCCCCGGCGCCCCAGCCGATGCTCTGGCTCCTCTCGATGAACTCCGACGGCGGTGATCCCCTGCAGCTGACACACGGCACACGTACTCTCTCTCACTACTAGGAGTGCGGGAGCTGGATAGGGAGGAAGGACGTGGGCTTTCCGCCGGGCTTAACCTAAAAATACTCGGGCTCGAACTGTCAGTTTTCCCCTCTCGGGGAATAGTGTACTGACGCTCGGCGCTCGCGTTTCTACGAGCCGATGTCGTAAATCATGGAAGGGCTGCCGCTGCACACGCACAGTTTTCTTTTTTTTCTATCGACTAATACCGGGTGTAAACACGGACTTGTTATGATTCTGGGAGGTACTTGTACTTCCCCGAGGGAGCCGGCCGCCTCGCCTCGTCACCGCGCGAGAATAACACAAAAAAAAACGACGCGAGGGACGCCAACTTGGGCGAGCAAAATCCGCGCGAGAATAAGAAAAAAAATCAGAAAAGACAACGCGATCGACGCCACTCGGGCCAGCCGAGAAAGAACACGATTTTTATTTCGCCGGGAAGCGGCCTCGTGACCAGACAATGGCCTAAAAGGACTCGGTCATTACGAACGCGCGACATTACAATGCTCGCGTTACGACTGCTCAGGGGAGAAGAAAAGAAAAAAAAACCAGACGAGGACTTACCGCGCGACGGCTCGGTCTTCGCGACGCATTTTTTCCTCGTGCGATTTTCGCTTTCCTCCTCGCTTTTGCCTTCCTTCCTTTCTTTTCAATGCTTCCTGTATATTTTTCCTCGCCGCTCTCGTTGCTATTCCTTTTCTCTCCTCGCTATCTTCCGCTGTTCTCGCCTTTCCTCACTTTTCCTCAACTCTTCACTTTTCTCCTTACAATCAATTCGTTCCCTCGCTAACGCTCGTCTCTCCGCTCTATTCACCGGTTAACGCTCTAATGAATGTTAATTATGGCGTCGCGTGTTCACGGTTGCCGGTGTTTTTGCGCGCCACGCGGGGAAGTTAGTGCGCAGGCCTCCGTGGCTGTAGACGCGAGTTTTCCGCCGTCTCCGTCCGGCGGCGCGGCGTGCCTCGGCAACGAGGGCCGATATCGCTCCTAGCGGGAAGACTTCGCGAGTCTGTACAGGCTGCGGGGCAAAAGTGGCGCCCTCGTCGGCGGGCCCACACGCGGTAGTGCAGTTGGCAGCCCTTCCGTGACACAACGTCACAGTGTATATGTAATATATGTAATGTAATATTAGTAATTGAATGTATTATGTTATAAATAATTAATAAATACACGAATCAATCTCCCTAAATCTTTTACTCATTGACTTTACAACAACACAATTTTTTCAAGTATAGAATATACGTCAAAACCGGTGTAGAAATTACAGTACATTACGTATACACTGGTGATACGGTGATCTCACAATACTGGTCCGGTGAAAGTACAGTGTAGAATATGATACTCTATAAATGAGCACAGTACCAGAACCGTACGAGTATCGTACTGATACCGTGGCGGTACACGAACAGTACAGTTGTTACGTCCCGGCCTTATGCTCGAACGTTTTTTTCGCCCCCTTTAAAAAATTATGCAATGCCGACAGTAGGTACTTGCAGACCACGCACACACCGGTATCTTCCTTCGTCGAAGCGCATAGCTTGCAGTATACAAGTACCTCTAGATTTATGGTAGTCGTAAATACTCCCCTTCCGGGAAAAGCCTACCCAGCACACACTGTCTACATTTACAGAGAGACCTCACTCGACGTCGCCGCACTCCTTTTTTTTTTATCATAGTTTCCCTAAATTCGGCATAAATAATTTGTCTTAAAACTCAGCAGCAATCGCATCCAGCGTTTTCCCCGAAAATTCCTCCCACATGTGGAACTCAAAAGAGCGACGGGAAAGTCCCTGCAGAATCTTTCCCACGCACAAACCTTTTTTTATATACGCTTCATTTATTCTTTTTCTCTATCTAAAAGACACTGAAATACTTCAAACCACATGCGTCTCAAAATGCGGAATTTTCTCAAACTTAAATTCAAGAAAATAAAAGCCGAACTCCCCTAAAACAGGATGACGACTCTTGACCGTCGCGACCAAGCGTCGCCACCACCCATGTATAAAAAAACTCAAACAATCTTTTCGAAAACCAGGATGACGACCCTTGAACCCCGTCGCGACCGAACGTCGCCATCGTCCATGTACAAAGAATTTTTTTTAAACAGACTTTCTGAAAAATAAGATGAACCTTGTCGCGACCAAATGTCGCCTTCATCCACATATAGAAAAATATCAAATATCAAATAACTTTCCAAAAAACACGACGACGACCCTTAAACTCTGTCACGCCTAAGCGTCGCTGTCGCGCCACTCTATAGAGATAAGAAACTCCGAAACCAAGGATGACTATTAAGCCTTCCTTGCATTTTAACTCCGCCCCAATTTCTAAATGCACAAATGCAATCTGTGTATCCTACAACTGCCTAATCCACGATCTTGACTAACCAATGACTCTTAACTTCCATCTCAAAAACTGAATTGTGGGAGGCGCTAATCAACTCCCACCTTTCCCAAGAAATTATTATAAAACCATGATACAAACCACAAACTTCGTTCAATCGTTATACAAATTTTATCGAGTTCACGTCGTCGTTAAGTCCGTTGCTTATTGTAAATTTCGGACTTAAAACAAACTTTTGTAAATCTCCGTAACAAAGAGACTTAGCTCTCCGACGCGTATCGAAACGTTTTGAAACCGATTATAAAATACATACAAACTGTACCGACTTTGTTTCAACTTAGTGATAATTACTTTTGATAAATAAATACTCTGTTAATTTGTTATCCGACGGACATTTTTCTTCATTCGGGAAATTCCATCGAAATTTCTCCGGAATTCATCCTTCGAAACATCTCCGAAGAGAATTGAGTGTGAAAACTCAATTGGCTATTATATTCGCGAGCCGCAGACCAACCATCATCAACTCATTGGCGAAAGATATTCAAACTTTCGCGCTCTAAATTCGGTGGTCACGTGTCTCGCATCAAAACCCCCTTCTCGGGACGTAACAGCCAACAAATCTGGTGGCAGCGGAAAGCAACAAATTCGCACCAGCTAAAAATCTGGTGGCGCAAGAATCAAACTAATAAATAACCGCCAACAAATCTGGTGGCAGTGAAAACAAACAATAATATAGCACCAGCAATAAATCTGGTGGCAGCGGAAAACAAGTTCGGTGATTTATACCATAACAGAGTATCATTATCAATTAACAAATCGGTAACAGTGAATTAAAATTGTGAACTAAGCTCGTGTCTAAAGACCTTTCTGTTCACTCGCATCATAAATCTACAAGACGTTCTTCAAGTGCAACATTATAATACGACGTGAGAAACCTGCTGTAAGTGTGACTGACCACACACTTATCACCAACATCATAAACTTCGAGACCTAGGTCAACTTTCGGAAGCAGCCTGACACTTTTGGGACGGTTCGGACGCGTGCCATAAAAACCGCCCGCTGCAACTCTCAAATATCTCACACCTCTTTACAAGATCTTCAACGAGTAAGTCAAAACATTCACAATGCCTAATGTTTGTGAAGGGATCTGGTGTAGGTGGAGAGGAGAGGGCCCAACTTCAACGATTGAAATAAAAAATATATTCTACCAAAGTCGGCGATACAGAAAAGAAGGTGGCGAATGACTTTGAGAACGTTGCCCAAAAACCGGTGAGAATTGTCACCCGCGTGAGACGTGCCCGCGTATGACCCGACAATGGCCGACGCCGGTAACGCGACGCGGCCCGACGCGTGGTCGAATCGACCGAGATTTCGGCGATCCGCCCGTTGAGCGATACTTTATCCCGCCCGCCGAGTGAGGAAAACTATCCCGAATACTTGCGTGAGATTATTTCCCGTTTCCGAATGATTAGCCCGTGTGAGAATTCCCAATTCGCAGAGCAATTTCCCGAATGAACAAATCCACGTGAGACAATGCGTGTGGTCCGTGTGATCGATTATGAAAGAATGAGGAAGAGGAAGGGAAAAGCCGAGCGATCACGCGATCGATGAGAGGAAATGCCCCGAAAAGTGGCGCCGTCGGCGGCTGCCATGAATAATTGCCCGGCGTGACTCGCTCGTCTATTTCCCGCGATAATTACGAATAATTCAGGAATCACGAGAACCACGTAATTCCTGAACATTCCGCCCGCCATCGACAGCAGTGCTTTCGATATCCTGAGTCCCCGGTGAGATTGGAAGGATTGCCAATTTAGCAATCGGTCGCGTGAGTGTTGAGGTTGCGGTCTTGATGGTGGCCACCCGAGTGAGTCCGTCCTGTCCCGGGTGCAGTGCCAAGACCCGTACCAAAGGCCATTTAGTAGGTGAGGTTTTTGCATCAACCAACAGGGCGAGTGAGCCCACCCGAACCTGATGAGAAGGATGATGCCATTTTGAGATGGCTTGTTGCCGCTGTAGATAGCCCGTTGACCAATGATCCCAGAAGTATTGCAGTCTCTCCTGTATGAGCTGCCACCGTGAGCCGATTCGTGTTGATTTCCCGTGGAGATGGCTCCGGAACTGCAGTGAGTGCTTCCCCAATGAGAAAGTGTCCTGGCGTGAGCGCTGAGAGATCCTTCGGATCATCCGTGAGTGGTTCCAACGGCCGAGAGTTGAGGATGGCCGCTATTTGCGTAAGAAGAGTCGTAAATTCTTCGAACGTGAACCGTCTCCCCGATAGTTCGCCGAAGGTGATATTTGACCGACTAGACGGCCGCTTCCCATTTCCCGCCCATGTGAGGAGCTCCCGGAGGGTTGAAAACCCAACGCGTGCCGTCGTTAGCCAATATCTGAGCAGCAGCTTCCGATTCCCGAGTCCCGCCAGTGAAGAGTCTGCGTAGTTCCGCTGCGGCCATTTGAAAGTTTGTCCCGTTGTCACTATAGAGAGTGTGACAAATGCCCCGTCTCCCGATGAGACGTCGGAATGCTGCGATGAATGTCTCAGAAGTTAAATCTGAAACAACTTCGAGGCGTACTGCTGAGGTTGAGAAGCATACAAAGATGCATAACCAGCCCTTGTGAGATCGTGAGCCCCGGCCCCGCCTGATCTTGAGAGAGATTAGCCCGGCGTAATCTACTCCCGTGTAGAGAAACGCTCGTGAAGGTGTCGCCCGTGTGAGTGGTAACTGTCCCATGACTTGTTGAGCCGTTATCCCGCGTTGACGAGTGCATTTCACGCACCGCAATCCAATAATGAGAGCGCAGATATGCCAATGTAGCTTGAGTCCCGCCGTGTAATGTCCGCTGGTGAGCATCTGCGATGAGAAGTCGCGTGAGCGCCGAATCCCGAGGTAGAATGACGGCGTGTTTGCTCTCAGGTTGTAAGGCTGAGTGCTTAAGCCGCCCTCCCACTCTCAGAACCCCGTGTGCATCAATAAATCCCGTCAATCGCGTGAATGGATGCGATTTTGGAAGAGTCTGTCCCGATGAGAGAAGTGTGAGCTCCCTTGAGAAGTACCCTGTGTGGCTTTAGCCCAAAAAAGCCGTAAGTGTTCCAGGTCACCCGGGGAGATTTGTGAGCCCGGTCTCCCTTGGTTTTGTCTTCAAAGTGTCGTAAATACTTTGAAGCAGAGTGAGGTTATTCTCAACAGCCGAGTGAGAGATGAGTATCGATGAATGATGTCCCATAGGACCTGTGAGGGTGAGCCTGTTGAGGCCCGTCCCCCCAAAGTGAATGTCGCTCGAGCTGAGAAACGGTTAACCCTCGTGATGCACAATCCGCAGGATTGTCCCGCCCCGGGATGAGTTTCCATTGTCCACTAGGAAGGAGCTCTTGAGCCGATGAGACCCGATTCCGAACGAAATCTTTCCACCGAGATGGATGACTCGTTACCCAGGTGAGCGTGACGGATGAATCCGTCCAGAGAAAAACCTTTGAGTCAGTGAGATTGAGAGTATCTTGTACATACCGAACGAGCTTTACCAAGAGAAGAGCCGCTGATAGTTCCAGACGTGGAATAGTGAGACGTTTAATAGGCGCAACTTTTGTTTTTGAGCAAACCATTGTAACCCGTGTTGCTGATCCCGGTTCCGTTACCCGTAGGTAAACAACAGCACCCATGGCGAGTTGTGAAGCGTCCGCGAACCCGTGTAACTCCACTATCGCGGAGGGAGTGAGGTTGATCCATCTTGGGACGGAAATGTTCCCCAAGAGTCGTTAATTCCCGACGAAATACGACCCAAGTGTCGCGTATGCGCGTTGAGACTTCGTCATCCCAGCCGAGTTTCTCCAGCCACAGATTTTGCAGGAGAATTTTCACCCGAATCACGACAGGTGCGAGAAAACCCAATGGATCGTAAAGCTGAGCAATCTCTGACAGAATGACTCGCTTCGTGATCGTATCCCCCGATGAGAATGGAAGAGTCGTGAATTTGAACACGTCCGTGGCGGGGACCCATGTGAGACCGAGTACCTTTGTCTCGCAATCATGAAATGAGTGAAACGATTCCGAGCTGATGTTAGCCCCAATGGAGGTGAGAAGCTCCGGATGATTACTTTGCCACTTCGCGAGTGGAAACCCGCCCGCCATGCAAATCCCGGTGAGTTGGTGCGCCTGTGAGATGAGATCCGTGAGATCGTCCGCTCCCCCGTAAATATCGTCCACGTATCGCCCCATTGTAAGAGGAGCGACCGCTTCAGGGAATTTACTGCCCTCGTCCTCGACAAGCTGCAACAAAACGCGAACCGCGAGGAACGGAGCCGGCCTCGTGCCGTAAGTCACGGTTGTGAGCCGAAATGCAATGATGTTCCCATGTTGGTCGATCCATAATATTCGTTGTAAATCCCAGTCATCCCGATGAACCCGAATTTGACGAAACATCTTCGTAATATCCGTTGCGAAGACGTAGCGAGTTCGCCGTACCAATACGAGAACGTCTGAAATGTCCCGTTGCAGTTTTGCACCCGTATGCAAAATGTCATTGAGAGATACTCCCGTTCCCGTAGCGCTTGATCCGTTAAAAACAACTCTCAATTTCGTTGTAGTGCTCGATTCTTTCAACACCCCGTGGTGAGGCAAATAATAAACCCGTGAGTCGTGAGTAAGCGCGTGTGAAACCCGTTCCATGTGAGAATGTGTCTCATATTCCCGCAGAAACTCCGAATACAGCTTCTGATATGAGGCATCCCGTGATAGTCGTCGCAAAAGCCTTTGCCGGCCCTGGGCTGCCCTCCCGTACGAATCCCCGAGTTGATTCGTAGACGACATTATCGGTAATCGAACGATGTACCGTCCCGTTGAGTCCCGCGCGTGAGTCCGCACAAAATGAGCCTCACAATCCTGCTCCTCAGGCGTAAATTGAAGCGCAAGAGGACTTGGAGTCTCTTCTTGTTCCCAAAACCGAGTGAGAAGCGCCTGAACGTCTTCGAAATCGTGATCGACCGAAGCATGCTGTATTAAACCCGAGAATGATGCCCGATTCCCAATTGGACCGAGTACTAACCATCCGAAAATTGAGTTTTGAGCCATAGGAGTCCCGTTTACTCCTTTCCGAATTTCTGGACGAATGAATTGAGCGTATGAATCTGCTCCCAAAATGAAATCAATTGCCCGTGGTGAGAGAAAATCTGGATCTGCAAGCTGCAGTCCGTCCAAGTGAGCCCAATGTAACCCAGTTAGTGAGAAGGAAGGGAGGATAGGCATTAGCTTAGGTAAAACGAACACATTGACATTTATTATTGAGTGAGAGTTTATTGGCTGAAGAGCGCAGCTCACTGCGCCCCGAGTCATTCCAGAGTGCGTCCCGCCGATCCCGATGATTGGAATGACCGTGTTGTCCCGATGCTGTCTGAGCTGTCTCGCCAGCTTCTCCAAGATGAAACTGAGCTCCGACCCGTTGTCGATTAGCATTCGTACCCGATGAGTTGCCCCGAATGCTAATTTGAGATCTGCCAATCCCGTAGCCAGCAGTGTTGAAAATCCCGAAAGTGATGAGCTAGAACCCGAACAAGCTAATGCCCCCGTGTCTCATTGAGTAGAGCCCGATGGTCGAGGAGTAGCCGATGAGCTCGCTGTTCCCGCAGAGGGCGACGCGTTGGTGTGTGGAGTCGGCCCCGAAGATGATTGGTCCCCGAATTTCGACCACCCGGTGTGTATCATCGTGTGATGCTTGCGATCACACTCCTTGCACCGCGTCGTCCCCTGGCATGCCGCCACGCTGTGCTTCCCAAGGCAATTGAAGCACAGACGTTGACGCATGACTTCGTCCCGTCGTGCCTCGCTGGTGAGCTGCCTAAAGCTTGGGCACGCCACAATGTAGTGAGCGCCCATGCAATAGGAGCACGCATACCCGGTGGTGACTGAGGACGATCCCGATGTTGAAGGTCCCGCGTGAGACGGCCCAGATGAGACTGCGTGTACCCGAGAGGCGTAAGTCCAGGATGATGAGTCTTTTCCCGTTGCCCTGGCTTGAGATCGTGTTGCCTCGACGTTCTCGACAGCCCGTGCTCGACTGGTGAGGAAAACCCGAAGATCCGAGAGTGACGGAGGTTCGTCAGATCGACCCGCCTTGAGTTCCCAAGCTTCCCGAAGATGAGAGTCGAGCCTTCTCGAGATGACGTGGACGATGACCCAGTCCCACTGGCGCACCGGAGCTCCCAGTGCCTCGAGTGCGTTGTACGCCGCCTTGAGTGAGTGAACGAGCGAGTGTAGGTCCTCCGCCGAGCGTGGTGAGACTGTCTCTGTATTCAACAATGTGTCGAGGTGAGATGAGACGAGAGCCCGCTTGTTGTTGTAACGCTCAAGGAGCGTATTCCATGCCGTGGTGAGAAAATCCCCGCTGATAGGCAAGCTCGAAATGAGCTTCGATGCCTCTCCCGTAACCGCGGTGAGAAGATAGTGCATCTTCTCAACGTCGGTGATTTGAGAATTTTCCCGAACGAGAGCGGTGAACATTTCCCGAAACGGCACCCATTGAGAATATTCTCCCGTGAATTTCGGCAATGAGATCTCCGGAAGCGGATGCCGAAGTCCCGTGGTGTCCGAACTGCCCGATTGAGCCGATCCCGTAGTGGATAGAGCGGTGTTGAGAGTAGCCCGAAATTTGCCCACCCGTTGGCAAATTGCCATTCGCAGAGAAAAGGCCTTAGAATACTGGTCAGCCTCCGCGTATTCTTGGACGAGAGTATCGTCCGAGAGATGTTCAATGAGCGTGTCGTGAACCAAAGCAAACATCTGCCACACATCCAAGGCGGATTGCTTCGCTTCATCGATTTCTTCCCGGGAGAGTGCTGCCGAAGTTTCCCGCGTGAGATCGTTGAGCAAATCCCGCATGAGAGAAATCCGAGCCTCCTGAGTGGCCACCTTGAGACGAGCAGAACCCGCACTGCGTCCTTGAGATGAGGAGGTGGTGTCCCGAGTGGCAGGAGACCGAACCCGCGGAATTGCGCCCGTTCCCGATGGAGACTTGTCCCGACGTGAGTCCGACTTCGTCGGTTCCCGTGCCGAATCCGCGACCACGGCTTCGCGCTTCGGTTTCACGCTCGGCCGTGATTCCGGAACGGCCAAACTCTCCGGTTCGATCGGTTTGACCGGAGCGGCTGAGTCGTCATCGCCGTCCGCCATCTCAGCATGCAATCACTCGCGAGAAAAGTCCCGAAACCCGATGGCGAAACACCGAAAACCCGAACGAGAGAAGCACGGAGAGATGTGGTCGTGAGGGACCGAGAAAATGTCCGAAAGAGAAAAACCGAAAAATGCCCGAACGAGAAAACCACAAAAAAAAATATGTGAGCAATATAAGTCGAAAAATGATCGAATGAGAAACCCGAAAATGTCTGAAAGGTGTCCGAAGACCGATGAGTTCACACCGTTGAGTCCCGATCAAAAAATTGCTGATGATAATATCCGCACGAAAGAGTTCCCTTCAAATTTCATGAAGATTTCACTCGCGAAATTTGACCCGTCAATCCCGTGAGATAATTTCCCGAAAAACCGAATAGTTTGAGAAAAACCGCACGAAAAATGAGTCCCGACTTTGCGCGTGATAATCGTAGTACGAGCGAAAGCGCGAACGCGCACGACACTCGCCTGCGCTTGACCCGAGATACGCTGAGCCTGTCAAATGTATCTGAGAGAGAACGCACGATCCGCACTGCCCGAGTCCCGAGAGAAAATGACCGAGAGCCAATGAGAACGTCCCCGGCTGAGAGCGAGAGAGCACGCACTAGTCGCGTACACTGCGCGAGAGACGCTTCGTAGCGTTGACTGTGAGTGAGAGAGCGCGCACTATGTTCACTGCCCGAGAGACAAACGAGAATGTCCGAGAACAATGAAAACCCCCCCGAATGAGTGTGAGAGAGCGCGCACTAGACGCGTATCGCCTGAGAGACCCTTCGCATGCGTTGTACCACACGGAGAGAAAAAACTTATAATCTTTATAGGGATTTCTGGAAAAAATTACCGTGCTTTCTATAAAACGTTATGCGAACTGCCAGCATTAGAAAAATTATAAAAAGATTTGAAAATTATTCTTTGACATACAAGATAAATATTGTTTGCGTTGACTAAAGAAAAAAAATCATGCCTAGAGTGAATTGTTAACGTACTAGCACGGTAAAATTTGCCATGCTAGCACAATAAAATTCATCAGCCCAGTAACAATTTTTCTAGTGCCAGCTCAAATTTTTACCCTGCTAGCATATGTATACATATATACTATATATATATGTATTAAATTTATATGAGTATATCATTTGTATTTATAAATATTTAAGGCATCTTCTCACTTTAAGCGCCTCAAAAATAGGCTGTTTTTGCGATTTTTTTTCGAGGATTTTTGCTTAAAATTATGGGATAAAACGGATCCTATGTAATAAACACATCTTTCAAGTACATGAAAAAATTTTTTTTTTATTTTTTTAAACAATTATTATAATACATCAGTAGCATCGAAAAACCCGTGTAAAAATGTTATGGTCGTGGCTTGTTGATGGTATCTCCGAGACGGGTCGTCTGAAACAAAAAAATAAAACTGTTTTAGATTCAGTATGTCAGTGGCTACAGCGCATATCATCAGATTTTTGATATTCGCGAAAATAACAAAATGGCGCACGTTTTTCGAAAAAGTAAAAAAAAACCACGATTTTTTTGCAGTTTTTTGTAAAAAAAAAATTCTTAAAATCAAATTTTCAAAAATCTGATGATATGCGCTATAGCCATAACTATGAAGCATATGTCATTCAAATTTCATGACAATCGGCCGGATAGTTTCCGAAATTTCATCAACAAAGCACCGAAAAACCTTGTTTTGAGATAACTGCGTTTAAAGTTTTGGTTGCAGAAAAATCATGAAAAAACCTTACCTCGGGTTAATCAGCGATGCCTGCTCCATACAATGGACCTTCCGATTCTTCGTAGAAGGTGTGTTCGTCCAAAATAGCTTCCCTTCGTCTCGACCTAGTCTCTTTTGAAGCGTTAGAGCTGCGGCGGTTCCCTACGCGTACGCGATCACTGTCGCGTTTCTCGGCGTATTGAACGGCGATAGGGCCTAGTTTGACACCCATCACCTCCAAAATTTTTAAAACAGGTTGTAGCCCTTCGTTATAAATGCATGCCGCTGTTTGGCAAGCAATTTCCACGGTTTTTCTTCCCGTAAAAACGTGTTTCGGCGCCATTGCCCAGACACAGCTGTTGAAACACTCGTTGTTATTTTGGGTATTTCCTCCGAGGCATCGTTCCAGTAACTCGTCCTTCGTCAGTTCTTCATAGATCGGTTTCAAAACCTCTTGAACATCATCAGCTAGAGCAGGAGGATGTTTAAAAGTTTCTATCTGATTGTTTTTCACTGCTTTCTTGTACTTGCACCATGAGTCTGAACAATACGTATGCTGTGGGTTGCTGTCGGTTGAAATTTTATGATAGTATCCTGCCCAGATCTCCCTGCGCATATCTTCGACAGAATTCAGGTTTCTTCGAATTGCCAATGAGTAATTTGTTGATAATTCTGTCATCAATTTTATTGTTAAATCTTGGGTTTTTACGACCAGTTTAGCATCGTTGCCGAGTGATTTTCTTTTGAAAAATGCACGTGTTAAGGTCTTATTACATGAGTATAGACCCGAAAACAGAATATACCTAAGCAAGGGGTACTACATTAACAAAAGAACACGGCTATTCAATTGTATAGAGTCAGATATACAGGGACCGTCCGAGCGGCGTGAAAGGGATCGCCGGGTACTCTCAGGTAGTCACCTAACGGTCGCCAAAAAATGTAGTTAGACTCGTCCGATCTTTATGAAATTTCGAGATGACATTTTTGAAGATATGTACTTTCAAAATTAAAAAAAAAAAAAAAATCGATTTTTTTAAATTTCCAAAGTGAGAAGACGCCTTAAGTAATCATATTCATGTACAAATGTATATTCTCATATACATAAATATATGTATAGCACAGTTGCATGAAGTAGAACCCGCTTGGCCACCCTTTGAACGAGACACCGTTCGATTTGGGAGCGCGCTTGTTTCCTAAGATATGGCATTTTCTGAGAGAGCACGGTAAAAATTTCTCCACCGTCTTGGATTTATTTTCGATGAGGCTATTAATTTTTCTGCGATCGCAAATGAAAAATTTGGAAACTCAAATTTTTACTGTGCTGCTTATGAAAAATTCGTTTTTATATTTTAATTTTTTTGATTCCACGAGACGGTTTTTCCGAAATGTGTAACAAATAGTCTGTAACAACAGATGAAAAATTACAAAGTCTACATTTTTACGGTGCTGTATCAGAAAAATTCGTCGTCACATTTTAAATTTTGTGCTGCGAAATACATTTTTCCTTAAGCAAGATAGTAATTTTTTTCATAAAAACCCATAATTTTTGTGAAATACATCTATAAATACTGCTTTACGTGTCTGTTATATCACGATTATAGTGACAGCACGGTAATTTTTAACAGATTTTTCTCTCCGTGCAGAGTGAGAGAGCGCGCACTATACTTGTGAGACAAAGCCGTTGAGCGTTTTCGACACGAGAAAATGCGTCGTAGCGTCCGTAATGAAAAAACCCGTAACTCACTCGAAAATCGCACCAAGTCCCGATTGGTCCAGAAATAAGCGTGAGCGATGATCCCGAACTTTCCACACACTTTTCACTGCACGTTTAACTTGAGAAAAACTTGATGGTTGAGAAAAACCCCCCCACCAGATCCGGCTCGAAGGACCAAAAATGTTTGTGAAGGGATCTGGTGTAGGTGGAGAGGAGAGGGCCCAACTTCAACGATTGAAATAAAAAATATATTCTACCAAGGTCGGCGATACAGAAAAGAAGGTGGCGAATGACTTTGAGAACGTTGCCCAAAAACCGGTGAGAATTGTCACCCGCGTGAGACGTGCCCGCGTATGACCCGACAATGGCCGACGCCGGTAACGCGACGCGGCCCGACGCGTGGTCGAATCGACCGAGATTTCGGCGATCCGCCCGTTGAGCGATACTTTATCCCGCCCGCCGAGTGAGGAAAACTATCCCGAATACTTGCGTGAGATTATTTCCCGTTTCCGAATGATTAGCCCGTGTGAGAATTCCCAATTCGCAGAGCAATTTCCCGAATGAACAAATCCACGTGAGACAATGCGTGTGGTCCGTGTGATCGATTATGAAAGAATGAGGAAGAGGAAGGGAAAAGCCGAGCGATCACGCGATCGATGAGAGGAAATGCCCCGAAAAGTGGCGCCGTCGGCGGCTGCCATGAGTAATTGCCCGGCGTGACTCGCTCGTCTATTTCCCGCGATAATTACGAATAATTCAGGAATCACGAGAACCTCGTAATTCCTGAACACCTAACGACACCGAAATCCCCATGGAAACTTCGACGGCGTACAACCCGTCGCAACCAAATCAACAACAAGGGCCAGCGCAGCCTTTGTCACAGAATACTTTCTCTTCATCATTTCAAATTCCATCAACATCGCAACATCCAGTAGATAATAATATAACACAACTGTACAATAGTTATAGAGATTTTACAAAATATTTACCAGAGTTTGATGGAACAAGTAAAACAATTTCATTAACGGGTTATTTAGAATATTGCGATAGAGCAAGAGAATTTATTGCCGCGACTGGGGAAAAGACGGTCGTAGCGTTTTTAAAGAGCAGATGCAAAGGTGCAGCTTTTGAAGCATTAGAAGGTTCTCCAATTCCAACATTAAATGAATTAATAGAAACGTTAAAAGAGAAATCCATTGTTAAAAAACCAATTGTAATGTGGTTCTCAGAAATTTCGAAATTTCAACAGAAAAGTAAAGAATCAGTTACAGAATTTCATAAGAGAATAATCAGATATTTAACGGAATTTAGACAAACAATCGACAGTTCGTCCCTTAAGAGTCAAACTGGAGCAATAGAACTTGCAGAAGAGCTGGCAGCTGATCAATTCAGAAAAGGTATTAAACCGATATATCGCGCTCACATCACATTTGATCATCAACCGGATATTGCAAAAATCTTTAAACAAGCGCGCGAAATCGAACGATCAATGGGTTATACAGAGGCAGAAAATGAAAACATAAAAACTTGTTTACCCATAATACGATCAAATAATTTTCGCAATAACACGAAAAATAATTCAAATAAATTTTGTACACATTGCAAGAAAACGAACCACACAATAAACGAGTGTTTTGCACTGAACAAATCAAACAACAAACCGAAATTAGAAACCAATACGGACACTGCATTGTGTAATTATTGCAAGAAAAAAGGTCACTGGATAAAAGACTGCCGTAAACGAATTTTTAACGAAGGCAAAAAGGCCGAACAGGAAAATTCGAATAATGTGCAGGGAAACGGGAAAACGACCCCTCGACAGGGCGCTGCGATGGGGCAACACTCGCAAGAGCGCCGGAACGAATAAGCACAGATGCTTCACAAAAAATTCTTCGAGCAAATTGTAATCTCAGTTTCACTTCTATAAATTACAATTCTCCGACAATATTTTTATGCTCGAAAGATCTAATTAAATCAAAAACTTCATTTCTGGCAGATTCCGGTTCTCAATTAAATTTGATCAAAATCAATAATCTGAAAAATCCAAATACAATCGATAGTTCAATAATTTACGAACTGCAAGGAATCTCAAACACTGATAAACCCGTAACCGTGGGTGAAATCAACCTTGAAATCAATAATAAATTAGAGATATTCCATGTAGTTTCAGAAAATTTCCCGATAGAATTTGATGCAATACGTGGTAACGAGACATTAGGAGAAAACAAGGGTAGAATCGATTGGTTAGCGAAATACGTACGGCTGAACGATACAGATTATCCATTCACAAACACAGAATCGTTTCTTCTGCGGGCCAGACATAAAACGATCATGTTTGTTCGGTGAGGTAATGAATCTTTTAAATCTTGATCGTCTTAATGACGAAGAGCGTAATGCAACTTTCACTCTTGTAGAGGAACACGTAGACCTCTTTCATTTGCCAGGTGAATTTCTCAGATCGACCAATGTATGTACGCACAGAATTCCTACCGTGGATGATATTCCGATTAATACAAGACAATAAAGACATCCACCATTCCAAAAACCGGAAATAGAAAAGCAAATAAATAATTTATTGGAATTAAACATTATCGAACCATCAGAATCTCCATACAATTTACCATTGTGGATTGTTCCAAAAAAAGCTAACTCGAAAGGAAACAAACGATGGAGACTTGTGATAGACTTTCGAAAATTAAACGATAAAACAATCGGTGATGCATATCCTCTTCCCTTAATAACCGACATGTTAGATCAGTTAGGAGGAGCAAAATATTTCTCGATATTCGATCTAGCTTCTGGATTCCACCAAATTAAAATGAATGAAAAAGATAGACATAAAACGGCATTTACGACCCCTCATGGTCACTACGAATTTAACCGAATGCCTTTTGGTCTGAAAAATGCACCAGCAACTTTCCAGCGACTAATGGACCTCGTATTGAAGGGTCTACAAGGCAACGATCTTTTCGTTTACCTGGACGACATCGTAATATACGCACGGTCAATAGACGAACATCAGACTAAATTTAAAAAACTCGCTGAAAGGTTGCGTAAAGCCAATTTAACTCTACAAACAGATAAATGTGAATTTTTAAGAACAGAAGTACGATATTTGGGACATTTAATTTTTGCAAACGGTGTTAAACCAGATCCAAAAAATATAGAAGCTGTAGAAAAGTTTAATACACCGAAAACTCCGAAAAACGTAAGAGAATTTTGGGGTCTTGCCGGATATTACAGACCATTCATTAAAAAATGTTCAGGCATTGCAAAGCCATTATCAAATCTTACAAGTAAAAACGTGAAATTTAATTGGACATCCGAACACCAGTTAGCATTCGAAACATTGAGAGATAAATTATGCACAACTCCAATTTTACAATATCCAGATTTTTCGAAACCTTTTATCGTAACGACCGATGCATCAAATATTGCAGTCGGCGCAGTCTTATCACAAGGCAAAGTCGGAGAAGATCCCATGGTAGCAGCAGCATCTAAAGTATTAAATAAAGCAGAGAAAAATTATTCCACTCTAGAAAAAGAAATGGTCGCGGTCGTTTTCGCTTTAAAGACCTTTAGACCGTACCTTTATGGCCGGCAATTTACACTACTGACCGACCACCGACCACTTGTTTGGGTAAATTCGATGAATGACCCAACGTCTCGTGTACTGAGATGGAGAGAACGTCTAAAGGAATTCGATTTCAAAATCCAGTACAAACCGGGAAGGGTTAATACTAACGCAGATGCCCTCTCCCGCAATCCGATCGTTTTACCGATCAAATTCAAATTGCGTGTCAACGTGTCCCCACACGGTGGACGTACAGTGAATCTCAACCCGGGATTCGCGAGGACATACGTCTCCTCATCAGACTCTTATTCCCAGGGTAAACACAAAATTCAGAAAATCACAAAATCTGATTCAGAGGAAGATATTCCGGAAACTTCCATCGAAAATCAGTCAGTACTAATTCCCCATATGACCAAACTCGCAGATGTGGCAATTCCTAGAGAAACACACACGGACACGGTTATTGAAGGAATTTCTACAAATTTTGAAAATCTTGAAAATAGAGATTTTAATCAGAGCATCGGGATTAATAAATCCAAAAATGAAAATCAAAATTTAATTCAAAACATCGGGATAAATGAATCCCAAAGCAAAATTCGAAATTTAGATCAGAGCATCGGGATAAGTAAATCTCAAAGCAAAAATTGCGATTCCGATACGAAATCGAAACAAACTTTAGTGGAATCAGTAATAAAACGTAAATCTTGCATGAAGCAAAAAAATCGAGCTAGTCGACATCTTTCTTTTAAAAATCTTTCAATTCGTGATAAATCTTCTTCTTCCGACGAAGATGAAGATAATACAATCGCAGTTCCTTTGAACACAAATAATTCAGATAAAACACCTGTATCTTCAGATGCAGAATCCAGCGACGATAACGCGCAGCAAAGTGTAATCATTATAGGAGAAAAATTAACTTCGCAAAATCCAATAGAGAAACCAAATAAGGGTGAATTAATTTTGCCTAAAACCCTTATATCCGAAATTAAAAAACCATTTTGCGAACTTTCCCATACGTCAACACCAATTGACTCAAAAATCGCTCCTAATAAAGGGATTCAAAATCGTAACAATTTTCAACGCAAACTTGCTGAAGAACTTTTGAAAAAACGCACGTTTAAATCCGCAAATTATACTCCCTCACCCGCAAGACGAGTTAGGAAAAAATTTAACGAATCTCTCAGGAACGAAAACATGAAAATAGAAACCAGGGAAAATAGGCTCTCTCCGAAAGACATGTTTCTCACAGAAGAAGCAATTATGCAACAAGGCATACAAAACATAATAATGCAGGATAATCCGACCAATACATCCGCAATGCAAATGTCAATTTTAGAAAATTCAATGAACGAACCATCTTCGGATGAGGACATGAAAACAATAATAGAAACCGAACACCCACCGGTTAAGCCTATGCCTCAAGTAATTATTCCTCCAGCCCCTGTAGTCCAGTCACCTTAGGCCATATTTTACAAAGTTCTATTCAAGAGGGGAACCCTCTCGCCAATTTTTTCATAGGTTGTTTGGACCTACAAGAATATAATCGTCAATTTTCGGACTTTCCAAAGTGTATATTTCAACAATCAAAAAATTATTGAAAAAAAAAAATTGATATTTTTGAGATATCTTTTTTGGAACGCGTCCTATCGAAAAAAGTTTCGAATAAAATTTGTTCATCATAACGTCCTCTGTAAAAAAGGTCGTGAAAAAAAGTGCTAACATTGTTAATTAAGCGGTTAATGGCAAATAAAAATGAAAATTCTACATTTCGTTTTTGCAATCGCAATCAGGTGTTTATCAACATATCGGTTTGAAACTCGTACATGATGTAGAGAAGCCAAACCTCAAGAGAATCGCGCAAGATTCATCGATCTGCGAGATATAGTTTAGCAACAATCTGCGATTATCGAAAAATGTTTGCCCTTCAATACAGTTTGAAAACAAAGGCCCACAGGGTGGAAAAAAATCGAGGAACTTCATATCATCATGCACAAGCGATTTGAGAAAAAAAAATTAAAAATTTGTTGAAAATAGATACTGTTTTTCGGCGATTTCTGAATTTTGCTAATAAACAAAAACAATTCCGACCAAAGTTACAAAGATATCGGAAAAATTATTAAACCATCGAACTAGTTTTTGAAAAACGAACAATTTAAAAAAAAAACTTGCAATATTTTGATTACAGAACGAGATATGAATGTTTTTACGTTTGTTCAATTTTATATTGTTGTAATAAAGATTTATGCAAAATTTGAGTTCCTCAGCAATCCCTACGCTTCCGGCCATGGGATTCAATAAAATTATTCCCTTTACGAGCAATTATGCCATCACAGTTATCGATGTATTCCGATCGACGGCTGGCCGCCGAGCGCGCGGCGCCGACCGCGCGGCGCGGTGAGGATGCCCCTCTTACTCCGCAGCCCCGCGCGAGCGGCTTAGTTAACAAATATAATAACTTACTTAAAAATGGCCGTAGAACAATTTTTTTTTTTTTAATTTTACGTGATTTTTTCTTACGAACGCGATGGTGTTCTTGAAAATTATGTTCACCCCATAGCAGACCCATGACCATATTTTTCACAAATTTTACATGTAAACATGCTTTAAAATTATTTAACTGTGGATGGGAAAAGGTATCATAAATAAATTTTTTCTTAGAAACTGTTTCATTCATTACAATAAGCTGGCAATGCATTTATAATCCATTTTTCTTGCAACATTTTTTTTCTTTTTCTCATCAATAAAACTATTGTAATGAATGAAACAGTTTCTAAGAAAAGATTTATTTATGATACCTTTTCCCATCCATAGTTAAATAATTTTAAAGCATGTTTACATGTAAAATTTGTGAAAAATATGGTCATGGGTCTGCTATGGGGTAAACATAATTTTCAAGAACACCATCGCGTTCGTAAGAAAAAATCACGTAAAATTAAAAAAAAAATTGTTCTACGGCCATTTTTAAGTAAGTTATTGCGAGAGCTGTCAACGAAGAAAATTAGTGAGGATAAAAACGAAACAACCAATGGTTATTACAGACACTCCGTTAAACGTATTCGACAAAATATCAATGGATATAGTTGCTCCAATAAACCCAGAATCTAATTTCGGTCATCGATTCATCTTAACAATCCAAGATAATTTGTCAAAATTCTCATTCGCTATTCCTTTGGTAACTGCGACCGCTAACGAAATCGCTTACGCTTTAGTGACCGAATTTATATGTCTCTTCGGTTGTCCGAAAGTTATATTAACCGACAAAGGAGCAGCATTCATTGGTAAAATAATGAAACAGTTGACGAAAGTATTGAAGATCAAACAAATTAAAACAACTGCATTTCACCCACAATCTAACGGATCGCTTGAAAGAAGTCACCAAGTCTTGACGGATTATCTCAAACATTACACCAAAAAAAAAGACTGGCATAAGTGGTTACGATTAGCAACATTTGCATATAATACAAGTGTACATGAAGGTACAACATTCACCCCATATCAAATTGTTCTTGGCAGAGAAGCTCGTTTACCATCTCAATTCAATTACCTCGATAGTTTATTAACATACGATGATCACGTTAAAAATCTAGCAGCCCAGTTACAGGAAACAAGAAAATTAGCTCGCAAGAATTTAGAAAACGCGAAACAAAAATCGAAAGTCGTATATGATAAGAAAATTAACCCAGTTAAATTTCAAACGGGAGACAGAATATATTTAGTAAAAAATCAAAAAATTGGAAAATTCGACGACAATTACAAGGGTCCATATTTGGTAACTCAAGTGTTCTCGGATCAAAATGATATCGAAATAGAACTCGAAAGAGGGAAACGTAAAATCATTCATTGTGATCGAGCTAAAATAGCACATTGATAAGGCAGCACGAACATTAAATCTCATACCTACCGGAACCTTTTCAGGTATGCCGGAGGAAATCAAGATGCTCACCTTCGCGGTAGTTCTCGTCTACCTGCTCCAACCTGGCAGCGCGCTGATCGCGTACGATTGCGGCGCTCCATCAATGAACATTACAACAACGTCGTTATTAGATATTCAAGAATGCGAAACACCAATACCAAAGCCAGAGGTTAAAGAAACTAAAATACGATTACTCCAAAGAGTAGAGTTTTCGCACATTAAGGTTTTACAGTGCAAATTAGAAATCCACAGAATAGTTAAATACTGTGGTATGCATTCTCATACTTCAGAAGTTAAAAATGGTCGTTCAGAATATTTGCAAGAATTATCCGCAAATGTTTGCAAATCTACGCATCTTACTAGATCATACGAACTTTATAGAACTATGTTCACCGATTTTAACGTTAACGCGACAAACACGAGAAACATCATGCTAGCCGGATCGATCGATAATAACGGAAATTGCCATGGAACTTCATTCTCGGGTAATTATGGATCTTGGGATAATGTTATTGTTATTGGAATGTTTAAATTTACTCTCTTAGAACAATATGCAGCAGTTAATCTGAACCATAACGAAATAATTTTGCGATCAGGAGTTAGATGCAGCTATGACAAGGGAAAATGCGTTGACTTTCAGGGAGGATTTAGCTTCTGGGACCCTCTCGAATCAGATCAGTGTACATTCAACAACTACGAAATAGTTTACGAAGGATTAGCAGAAAGGATTCAAGACGCAGTTAAGCCCGAAAACGAAATTTATTCAATCACTACGCAGACATCACCTTCGCACTGACCGTCAAGGGCCATACAGTTTTATGTGGTTACAAATTGCTGAAAACAGAACATCCAAAATTATTCATTGTTGACAAACAAAATGGCGACTTCTTCGCAAAAAAACACCTATCAACTATAAACATGGATATGTTTGCATACATGAATTCAAAGTTAGTATATATAGTCAGACATTTTGGTAATCAAATAACAGACCTCTACAATAACGTCGTCAAACAAGAATGCGAACTTGAAAAAAAGGTTTTACGCAACATCTTGGGTTTTGCAGCTCTAGCCCCAGCAGAATTCGCGTACTACTTCATGAAAGAACCGGGCTACATCTCGCATATCGCGGGAGAAGTGTTAAGAATCGCGAAATGTGTACCTGTTAACGTAGCAACGCGAAAGACAGACGAATGTTACCAGGAATTACCGATAACAAGAGGTAATGAGTCTATGTTCATGGTACCGCGAACGCGGATAATTACGAAGACCGGGCATGAAATCGAATGTAATTCCTTCCTATCGCCTATGTATCGAATCAATAACGTATGTTACCAATCTCTACCTCGACTCTCACAAGCAACAGCACCGCAATCGCTGTCCGCAAATACGAAGAAAACATGGGAATTTGTCGTCCCTGAACATTTAGCAGACAGTGGCATTTATTCAACAAAAGACCTCGAAAATTTACGATCGAGTATGATGTTTCCGATAGAAAGAACCGCGGTGTTAAACACACTCGCTAGAGGAGCGTCCGGTCAGAAAACCATCGACCAAGGTGTGTCTATTAATCACTGGATAAACGATGATATAATTCAGGAAAAAATCGAAAAAGCATGGGGAAAAGTATATAACTTCTTTCATACAATCGGTACATTTAGCGCAACCTTCCTAGGAGTATGGGTCACAGCCAGAATGGTCAAATTCATAATCGACACGTTAGTGCACGGTTACGCATTACATTCGATATACGGATGGAGCGTTTGGCTAATCGGAGCCGTCTGGGACTCCATTACAAATTTATTACTTCACATTAACAAAAGGACACCAACCCGCGATACCGATAGCGAAAATTCCACCCCCCTTCAAGAAATTCAGGTCAACGCAGAAAACAATAAAACAAACGCGAACCTCCGTTAGGTGACGTACAGCTCTGCCGACCATTGCCACATCCGATAATCGCAAATAACAAAAGAAACGCCGATATCTAACCGATACCGCGACAAAAATATCACATCAACGACGCGATGAATAAAACGAAGTCATTACACTTTCATAAAGCGTAAAGAAATGAGGAAATCAAAGCGAAAACAATTTTAGGAAACTTATAGATATATTCGGAATGTATAAGAAATAACTAGACTTTCAAAACAAAGAAATAACATATTTTTGCAATTACCATATGAAAATATTTTATTTTAAAAAGGAAAAAATATATAATATACAATAATAAAGTCATACAAAATACGTGGACGCATAGACGTATACGAAATTTATACGCATACTCAACAAACCAGACATAGACACACATTACAACATTACATAAAACAACAAAGCATTATTCATCGAACATTCAATTTTTTTTTAAATATAAATCAACAATAACGAACTCCGCGTCTTTTTGGACTGACAGTAATGAAAACGTTACATCAGTCAACTAATAATACAAAACGAAAATAAATGTAAACACCGGATTGAATCCGATGTTTCCATCGACGTAGGCAGCAAGGAAATAAAGACGAACATCGGATCAGAATCCGATGATCCCAACGATGTACGCAACAGAGTCGAAATACGAACATCGGATCAGAATCCGATGATCCCAACGATGTACGCAACAGAGTCGAAATACGAACATCGGATCAGAATCCGATGACCCCAACGATGTACACAGCAAACAGATGAGTGTGACATCGGATCAGAATCCGATGAACCCAGCAATACGCAGCAGAAACGAAATACAACATCGGATCAGAATCCGATAAGTCCAACGATGTACGCGGCAGGTAAACGAATACAAACACCGGACCGAGTCCGATGACCCCATCGTCGACGCAAAGAAAAATTAATCAGGACAAACATTAGAACAGAATCTAATGTAGCCCCAAAGTACGGAAAGCACCGACAATAAATGTTCAAAACGCAAACAAACGAGGGATATCTCATCGAAATAAGTGGACGAACACAAAAATCATCCGATTAATTTTTTTTTTTCATTTCGATCACCTCTCAACCTCCTCCTCTTTATCCACATGTTTTATATATATATATACAGGGTGACATGTTAAGGGTGGCCACCCCCTTTTATTTCGCCCCCCGTGAAGATAATCGGACGGGTCGCGGGTGATTTTTGAAGGAAGTTTTCTTAACTTTTCGATAAAAAATACGGCGTTCATCGGAAAATGATAGGTTTTGCAGCACAAAAGTGACCGCGACGAAAATAATGTGAAAACATATTTTTTTCTGATAGGAATAAAGTAGACTTTATTCTGAATACGGGACACACGCCAACATTTTTTTTACTATCGCATCATTGAGAAAAGTTATATCAAAAATGCGCGTTATCGAATAAATTTGAATTTGACTGAACGAAACAACGGAATTGAACCAGCGGTACGAGAGTGATTTGCTGCGTTGTCTGCTCGTTGACGACATATTTTTCAATAACCTGACATTTCTTAAATAACCTTTTTGGCATTTTGCACTAACAGATACAAAATTAACATTGGGAGAATGAACTTGAGCGCATGACTTTGAGACAAAATACTACAGCCCTGTTCATTCGATTCCATCGTTGCGTTCAGATAAGTTTAAATTGGTATTATAACACCCAATTTTGACATAACTTTTCTCAATGATGCGATACTCAAAAAAAAAATTTCGCGTGTGTCCCGTATTCGGAATAAAGTCTACTTTATTCCTATCAGAACAAAATATGTTTTCACATTATTTTCGTAGTGGTCACTTTTGTGCTGCAAAACCTATCATTTTCCGATGAACGCCGTATTTTCTATCAGAAAGTTCAGAAAATGTCCTTTAAAAATCACCTGCGACCCATCCGATTATCTTTACGGGGGGCGAAATAAAAGGGGGTGGCCACTCTTAACATGTCACCCTGTATAAGGTAGGGCTCGCTGACATAATTTAGTAATTTGGATCGTATGCAGCATATACGCTCTCCGGGGTGAACCACGCGGGATGATCCCAGTCGTCCTCCGGGTGGATCTGTCCCCATCGTCCTTCGAACAACCACCGCAGTTCGCAGACGCCAAAGCCTGACATGATCAAATCCAATTGGTCAGCGCTCGACCGCAAGCGTTGCCGTATCATTCGCCGACGCCCCATTGCCTTAGTATCCACTCGGAAGGCCTAAAGAAAAAAAAAAAAAAAATCGAATAATTAGACTATGATCGAACCTCACATATTGGAAACCTTTATATATATACTTACATTCAGAAACGACGAGCAAAGCTCGTATACTCGTTTGCCCAAGATTCCATAGGTCTCCATTTTCTTGTTTTATTTTCTTTTTTTTCTTTTTGCTGTCAACAAAATAATACCTTTTCGAAGGAGATGCTTTTCGGTTTTGAAGTCCATCCCCAAAACCCAGAGCTTATATACGAAATATTTCCCATCCCCCGCAAAAAATATTCGAAGGTAGGGATGACGAACTGCAACGGGATTTGCCAGTACAACCGCGAAGCAAAAACGTTACATCCATGTCTCTTTTCCTTTCTAAGAGAAATCCAGGAAAAAATTGTTTCTTTAATATTTAACAAGTTCCATCAAACTCAGGTAAATATCGATATAATTTAGGAATTTTTTTAACAAACTATAATACATACATTCGAAATTAGTATTAGAAATAAGTTTTAGATAATTAAAACTATCGTGACTACACATTCATTATTATCTCACATTTCGCATATATGTTTAAACAAATACCTCAATGCGTAATTTGTTTAAGAAGTTTTTTTGAAAATATTATAAGTACGAAACAAAATTGCTTTTCATAGCAATAATAATTCATTATTTTCTTCTTTTTACTAGATTAAATCCTTATATACCAAACAAGCGATTTCAACGTTTTAATTTATCATACTTACCTTACTCTACTTACTTTCGAATAAAAAAAAACACATATAAATGTAATTCTTTTGTAATCGACGAACGAAGATACGATTTCGCACAAATTATAGGGTAATCGCGATTGAGCGAGACGCTCAATTTTGGGGAAGGGAAGTGTTACGTCCCGGCCTCATGCTCGAACGTTTTTTTCGCCCCCTTTCAAAAATTATGCAATGCCGACAGTAGGTACCTGCAGACCACGCACATACCGGTATCTTCCTTCGTCGAAGCGCATAGCTTGTAGTATACAAGTACCTCTAGATTTATGGTAGTCGTAAATACTCCCCTTCCGGGAAAAGCCTACCCAGCACACACTGTCTACATTTACAGAGAGACCTCACTCGACGTCGCCGCACTCCTTTTTTTTTGTCATAAAGTTTCCCTAAATTCGGCATAAATAATTTGTCTTAAAACTCAGCAGCAATCGCATCCAGCGTTTTCCCCGAAAATTCCTCCCACATGTGGAACTCAAAAAAGCGACGGGAAAGTCCCTGCAGGATCTTTCCCACGCACAAACCTTTTTTTATATACGCTTCATTTAGTCTTTTTCTCTATCTAAAAGACACTGAAATACTTCAAACCACATGCGTCTCAAAATGCGGAATTTTCTCAAACTTAAATTCAAGAAAATAAAAGCCGAACTCCCCTAAAACAGGATGACGACTCTTGACCGTCGTGACCAAGCGTCGCCACCACCCATGTATAAAAAAACTCAAACAATCTTTTCGAAAACCAGGATGACGACCCTTGAACCCCGTCGCGACCGAACGTCGCCATCATCCATGTATAAAGAATTTTTTTTAAACAGACTTTCTGAAAAATAAGATGAACCTTGTCGCGACCAAATGTCGCCTTCATCCATGTATAGAAAAATATCAAATATCAAATAACTTTCCAAAAAACACGACGACGACCCTTAAACTCTGTCGCGCCTTAGCGTCGCCGTCGCGCCACTCTATAGAGATAAGAAACTCCGAAACCAAGGATGACTATTAAGCCTCCCTTGCATTTTAACTCGGCCCTAATTTCTAAATGCACAAATGCAATCTGTGTATCCTACAACTGCCCAATCCACGATCTTGACTAACCAATGACTTTTAACTTCCATCTCAAAAACTGAATCGTGGGAGGCACTAATCAACTCCCACCTTTCCCAAGAAATTATTATACAAACCACAAACTTCGTTCAATCGTTATACAAATTTTATCGAGTTCACGTCGTCGTTACGTCCGTTACTTATTGTAAATTTCGGACTTAAAACAAACTTTTGTAAATCTCCGTAAAAAAGAGACTTAGCTCTCCGACGCGTATCGAAACGATTCGAAACCGATTATAAAACACATACAAACTGTACCGACTTTGTTTCAACTTAGTGATAATTACTTTTGATAAATAAATACTCTGTTAATTTGTTATCCGACGGACATTTTTCTTCATTCGGGAAATTCCATCGAAATTTCTCCGGAATTCATCCTTCGAAACATCTCCGAAGAGAATCGAGTGTGAAAACTCAATTGGCTATTATATTCGCGAGCCGCAGACCAACCATCATCAACTCATTGGCGAAAGATATTTAAACTTTCGCGCTCTAAATTCGGTGGTCACGTGTCTCGCATCAAAACCCCCTTCTCGGGACGTAACACAGTGTTCGTTTAAAACGAGTACGCAGAGCATATGTTGCCGGTACAATGACTTCACTAATCTCGTACCGTAATGGTACCGTGAGAGTACGGCGTACGATATGTTGTACGTCAACGGTACCTAGCGGTACAGTGGCGGTACTATTCTGGTACGGTGAGAGTACGGCGTACGATCGCAAAGTACGCGTGGTGTACATTGGCGATACAGTGGCGTACACCGTACTGGTACGGTACGAGTCCCGTGGGCACATACGTGATAGGTACGGTACTGGTACGAGCGGTACGCCGTTCCGGCATTGTACTGGTATTATACTGGTATTAGCTATCTGGGATGGCGATATATTTTCTGAATTTTTTGTTGGCCGCGGCTTGCGTTATCAAGCGCGAACCGTGGTAATATGTGATGAAAAAAAATCTTATGGTTATTCGAACAAGATTTGACCGTCGGTAAAATCTGGTGGTGTTATGTAAAGAATCCAATCGAATAAATATGGATTGAGGGATCATCGACTCGACTTGTTGTAGCGGTGCACCTTGAAGGAACAGGAAAGTGAAATGAAATGAAGAGGGCTGATAAGGACTGATAGGAATTCTGGGAGTAACAAAACGAACTGAGATTGGTGACACTAGGGGGGATTCTTTTGAGCGATAAGCCCTGAAGCGGTGTGTATAGTATGACGGTCCGACCAATGCGTGATCCCATCAGAACAGGCCCGACGAGTACGTCGTCCCATCTGACGGGATGCGACGATCCTGGCATTGGTCCGAGTGAAAACGAGGCCATCCCAAGGACATGGTCTCGTAAGCGATCGGAGACAGGCGGCCCCGATCGCCCGCGACGCAACAAGCCTGGTCTTGGGATGGCGACGTGAGTCTGACAAGGTCTCATCATAGGTAGCGAGGGTCCTTAATGGCAGAATCTGATGAGACGCATAGGGCCTGGTCAGACTCACAGAACTAAATGGAGTTCAACGAGAATGGCTTAACCCTTTCAGCCCCGACTTTTTTTGAGTAGAGCAATTTTCGTCACATTTTGTATTGAGGAGTTTTTAGGGTCGCTGATTACGAATCCGATGTCACATTTTCAATATTCAAAATGGCGGATCCAATATGGCGGACGCCTTATTCAAAACTTGATCCGATTGGCCTGAAATTTGATACTCGGGGGTTTTTTGGGACGCAGATTATGAATCCGATGTCAGATTTTCAAAATTCAAAATGGCGGACCCAATATAGCGTACGACTTATTTAAAAATTAATTCAATTAGCCTGAAATTTGATACTCGCGGGTTTTTGGGGTCGCAGATTACGAATTCGATGTCAAATTTTCAAAATTCAAAATGGCGGATCCAATATGGCAGACGGTTTATTCAAAAATTCATTTATTTGGCCTGAAACTTGTTAGCCGGAGATTTTCGGGGCCGCTGATTACAAATACGATGTTAGTTTTTAGAAATTAAAAACGACAGATCCAACATGGTGGACAAAAATTGAATAAGTTCACACTTGCGCTCTAGAAAATGACCACTTAAACTTTTACGGGGTCACTGTTCACCAATCTGGTGTTAACTTTGTGGTTAGTGGAAAGTTGATTATCTGTACCTTTTTTTTTATAAGCATTTGTATTATTTTGATAATTAATAATAGCGGGAGTCATTCACTCTCTAGTCTGATATTGAACAAAAAAAACGAACAAAAACAACCAAAAAAACAAAAAAATTGGATCAGTGTTTTGTAACCTCCCCGTGGTTGATCCTGGTATCTACGAATTTGTAGGCAAATTACAGGCAAAGCTGATATAAGATTTGTAATCATCAATAACGAAAACCCTACAGTGATCATTTTTATTAGCATAGATTGATTTTTTTTTATTTTTTTGTTTGCTGTCTAAAATCTACTATTTTGCAATTCAAAAAACTAACATCAAATTCGTAATCTGCGACCATCAAAACCCCTAAAAAAACATATTTAGGCCAATTGAATCAATTTTTAAATAAGTCGGCCGCCATATTGGATCCGCCATTTTGAATTTTGAAAATCTGGTATCGGATTCGTAATCTGCGACCCAAAAAACCCCCGAGTACCAAATTTGAGGCCATTTGGATCAAGTTTTGAATAAGTCGTCCGCCATATTGGATCCGCCATTTTGAGTTTTGAAAATCTGACATGGAATTCGTAATCAGCGACTTCAAAAACCCCCGAATAGTCATTTTTGTGAGCCTAGCTCCACGTAATTCGACAATACGCAATTTTTTTTAAATTCTTACCAAAAACGTTCATTTGATTATATTGTTATAACTATGAAATTGTTATTAACTTTTGGCACTATACATTTTTGTTGCAAAGTAGAATAAATTTGTGGGCCGTTGGCGTTGGGAAATCAAAAAAATATTGATTTTTGACAAAGTTATGAACGTTTGAACGCAAAAGTGGATTCGATCGAAACCACCAGGGCTGAAAGGGTTAATAACCGATATATTAGATCAGTTAGGAGGAGCAAAATATTTCTCGATATTCGACTTAGCTTCTGGATTCCATCAAATTGAAATGAATGAAAAAGATAGACATAAAACGGCATTTACGACCCCTCATGGTCACTACGAATTTAACCGAATGCCTTTTGGTCTGAAAAATGCACCAGCAACTTTCCAGCGACTAATGGACCTCGTATTGAAGGGTCTACAAGGCAACGATCTTTTCGTTTACCTGGACGACATCGTAATATACGCACGGTCAATAGACGAACATCAGACTAAATTTAAAAAACTCGCTGAAAGATTACGTAAAGCCAATTTAACTTTACAAACAGATAAATGTGAATGTTTAAGAACAGAAGTACGATATTTGGGACATTTAATTTCTGCAAATGGTGTTAAACCAGATCCAAAAAATATAGAAGCTGTAGAAAAATTTAATACACCAAAAACTCCGAAAAACGTAAGAGAATTTTTGGGTCTTGCCGGATATTACAGACGATTCATTAAAAAATTTTCAGGCATTGCAAAGCCATTATCAAATCTTACAAGTAAAAACGTGAAATTCAATTGGACATCCGAACACCAGTTAGCATTCGAAACATTGAGAGATAAATTATGCACGACTCCAATTTTACAATATCCAGATTTTTCGAAACCTTTTATCGTAACGATTGACGCATCAAATATTGCAGTCGGCGCAGTCTTATCACAAGGCAAAGTCGGAGAAGATCCCATGGTAGCAGCAGCATCTAGAGTCTTAAATACAGCAGAAAAGAATTACTCCACTCTAGAAAAAGAAATGGTCGCGGTCGTTTTCGCTCTAAAGACCTTTAGACCGTACCTTTATGGCCGGCAATTTACACTACTGACCGACCATCGACCACTTGTTTGGGTAAACTCGATGAATGACCCAACGTCTCGTGTACTGAGATGGAGAGAACGTCTAAAGGAATTCGATTTCAAAATCCAGTACAAACCGGGAAGGGTTAATACCAATGCAGATGCCCTCTCCCGCAATCCGATCGTTTTATCGATCAAATTCAAATGGCGTGTCAACGTGTCCCCACACGATGGACGTACATTGAATCTTAACCCGGGAATCACGAGGACATACGCCTCCTCATCAGACTCTTGTTACGTCCCCGTGAGCTTATCGAATTTAAGGGAGACGCAACACGGGGTGGGGATAGGAACTTTGAACGGCAATAGTATAGAACGACTCATGAACAGAAATTTGTTTATTTTGAATATCAGGTAACAGAAACTGGGTAATTTGAAACTTTTATTCGCAACGAGAGATTCTACCGAATAAATATGTATCGAAAAGCTTGTTTGTTTGAACACGTACAAATTTGAAAAACAGTTTTTTGTGTAGTTTTAATTTTGAATTAAAACTATATGGATTTGGATTAAATCAAAAGTCAATATTTTTTATATTGAAAAAAAAGATCAGATAATATTAATAAAAGCCAGTGCATCGAAAACAAAAATATAGAGAACAAAAATATGGACGGACCAAAACAGCGAACGGCAAAATAGCGAATGCAAAAGAAGCGAAGGAAAAAATAGCAAATGAAATTTTCAGTTGTGTAAATTTTCTAGAGATAGTTTTTTAATTTGCAAAGGGCCTTAATTTTGAGTTGTTTGCAATATGATAAAAAAAATGTCGAAGTTGAACACATGTCGTTTACTTAATTATCGCTAAAGGTATTAAGGTCCCTTACTATCAAATCAACTATTTTCCAATTTTTTTCATATACAAAATGATTTGTACGCTTAAGTTTGTAAAAAAAAGTTGTTGCAAATTGACTAGAGAATAACATACTCGAAATTCAAGGTAATCTAAGGGAATGTGTACTCGTTGTATAATTAGCAAAATTGTGAAAATTTGTTTCGGAGGAATTTTTTTGTAACTAAATAAAGTTTCTTCGATGTTGCATAAATGTGAATGGAAGTCGAAATATTCGATGTTGAAAAATGCAAATTATAATACGCGCTCGCTCATGAAGGACTACCGAAAATAGTGATTTTGACCAATAAATAACTCAAGACCACCTCGATAACATCTCCTAAAATTTAACACAAACGTGCATACACGAAGATTTTTTCAAATTGTATGCAAAATCTTTGGAAAATCGTTTCAGGGACTTGATACTTTTATAAAAGGGAAATGGTCAAAAAGTTCGAAATCGTTCATTCATTGTAAATGTTTTATTTAATACAATCAATTTTGTACAATTAATAATTTGTATATATGAGAAAGTGATAAAGATAGTGATGGAAAAGATAGATCGGCAACGTATGGAGGGAAGAAGAGAACGAAGAAACATCAAAGTGGGATACGTGCAAGAAAGGGGGAGGAAAAAAGTTAAGGAAGAAGCCAGATACAGTCGATATGCGGATCAGGCATAGACGTGAAAATTCGAAGAAAAAATAGAAAAACTAAACAGGGGTGAGGGGACTGTTGGGAAGGCGAAGTGTACATTGAAATGCGACAAGGAAATAAACACAAGTGCCAAAGGAAGAATAATAGCGAAAAAAAAGGAAATTGTGCTGTACACGGGGCGGCCAAGGATCGAGAAAAAACAAGGAAGTATGGATAGATGGAAAGGAGACAATAAAGAGGACAACGGATTTAACGAGGACGAGGCGCAGGGAGTTGAATAATACGGTCAAAATAGCAGATGACATGGAAAACAAATAGGAAACGAAGAAGATGGTAAAAGGAAAAAGGATAGGAGGGGAAAAAAAGGAAATTGAGCAAAGTAAGAAGTAGGGACAGATAAAGAGAACGAAAGAGGGCGGTGAACAGAGGATGAAGCGAGAGGAATGGAGACAGCGGGATGTGGCAGCGGGCAATGTGAAAAAAGAAAGGAAGATGCCGAGGATTAGAGAAAAACGGGGGAAGGAGGGAACAAAAAATTATTAACGTAAGGAGGATGGAAGAAAGAGATTGTAAGTAGGTAGGAGACTTTATAAGGCTCAAGAGGATGTAAGATGATAGAAATTAAAGTACAGGAGAAATTGTATGATAGAAAAAGATCGAATGCCGTTAGGTGAGGGCAAAGAAATAAATAAATACTGTATGTCTCGTTATTGAAGAATATATTTTTCGTTTGTAAGAAATATATGTGTTTGGGAGTGTGATCATCCCATCCATACTCGCATCGGAGATGCTATGCATCTCGTCCTGCACATAGGGCATCGATGCTCCCCTTGTCGCTGTTCTTGCCATATTCGCTGTGCGCATTCGGCGCAGCAACAGTAGTGGCCACATGGGACATACGCGTGTGTGACTATCCGCATGTAGCAGATACGGCACAAAGCTAAAAAAAAGGTTTAACCAAGAAGTATATATACTTTTAAATAATGATTAAGTTTATTTATCAAGTGTTCATGAAAAGACGATAATGACTCTGCAAAAAATAGGTCTCTAAAAATACCGGCATATGTCGTTCTGACTTTAACACAAATATTAATCTCCAAAGATACGAACGTCGTATTTCCCTCCAGTGCTTGGAGCAAACACCGGCATCACGTTAGGCTACGTTAACTCCGAAGAGAAACGGCCAGACGGTCTGGTGCCTAACGGCAAGGTACACTACAGTGCTCAAACTTGTCGGATTCATACCATTTATTCGAAAAAAGTACTTCACGTCGGATACTCTGTACGGACTTTGTAACTGTCATAATAATATGACAATGCATCCACATAAGTATGCGAACGCTGTATTTCCCTCCAGTGGTTGAAGCAAACACCGGCATCACGTTAGGCTACGTTAACTCCGAAGAGAAACGGCCAGACGGTCTGGTGCCTAACGGCAAGGTACGCTACAGCGCTCAAACTTGTCGGATTCATGCCATAAATTAAACTAAGTATTAAGAAGACTCATGACAACTTGTGATTGGGTGTCGTTTGATTCATCTTGCTATAGATATTAAGAAAATAAAAGGGTCCGCATCACATAAGGTGGTTCAATTCATACAGAAAAACCCCTGTAGGATAACAAAATATATATACCAGTAATAACATCTTGTTACGAAATCCGACCTCTGTGGTAATTTATAATTTTTTTTGCTCCCTTGCGGCTTTCTCTTTTCCTTGCCTTTCTTCTCCTTTCTTTCCGCTGTCAGTCTCGACTCTCATCCTTTCTTCTCCCACTTTCGTAACTTTCGAAATTCATTCCATACTAAAATTCTTCTACCGCTACAATTGTTTCCCCATCATTGACAATGAAAAATTACACCATTTTGTAAAGTATTTGTTTTCCCGGCTTATTCTACAATCTTCTTTTCTTGCTTGTTAATTCATTTCGGTTTTCTTCCCTATCACTACCGCTTTCATCGCTTGCGCAATCGTCTGCTCTCTCATATGTTGCCGAATTTCGCCCTACAGCCTTGCCCCCGTACGGCATTCTCTCTTCTTTCCGCTCTCCTTTGCCTTCTTCCCGCTCTCAGACCCCACTCCCACTCTGCCTTCCCGTACTATTTCGTAGTTTTTTCAATGTCTTCTACAGTAACATTCTACTACTGCTGCAATGATGACCCCGTTGTTTTAAAAAATCACATCACTTTGTAATATTTCTGGTTTCCCGGCTTATTCTACAATCTTCTTTTCTTGCTTGTTAATTTATTTCGGTTATTTTCCCTATCACTACCGCTTTCATCGCTTGCCCAATCGTCTGCTTTCCAATATGTTCCCGAATTTTGCCCTACAGCCTCTTCAAAATCACGTCATGTTCGAAATTAACAATAACATAATGTTATTTCGTGTAAACATTTGTACGAAATTATTATAAAAAGTCAAAACTGTGATATCATGAATTTCTACATGTAATGTTGCACATGATAACATTATTTCATTGGCTTGAGGACAGATTTCGTTTAATCAATATACTTGGAATTCCTCGTAATCTTGAAAGATTTCGAAAAGATGTTATTACCTGGCTCTGCTTGAGCATCCATTGAACTCTCGATTGCTGGGCGCGGATTTTCAGTGTCTTGCACCCGACGCCGTTCTTGAGCCTTCTTCCTCCACTCTGAAATTCACAAAACATTATTTGTCTCGTTATTCCCTAACCGCATTCAAGCAGCACACTTCTAACCTTTTCTTTTCTTATTTATTTTTTTATTTTTTTCTGCGGTCTCTTCCGCGGAAGCTGCCTGCTGAGGTTTCTTCTTCTTCCTCCTTCTTTGTCGATTGCGACTCGGAGCCACTAAAAATGTTAATTCCAATAACTTTTAGCGCAAAAGTATTATTAGTTCTGACTATACTATAAATCGTAAGTTATTCTGCCAATTATTGTCTCAATTCGTGATCTTTGTGCTAGATTTTTCAATTAACAAACGATTTAACACAATTGCAAACCGTTAACATCATTGTTGCGAGACGGCGCTTGTTCGACCTCCTCATTGATGAGCACCACCTCATCACTGATCACTATTTCATCTTCCTGAAATGGAGCCTGAACCTCCATTGCATGCTCGTCAACCGGAAACTCCATTCGAGGTTCGTGAAATAGCACCTGCACCTCGATTGGATTCCCGTCAACAGACTCGTCCTCCGACGATGTAATGTCTGAAGTCAATAAAAAATATGTATGTATATTAGACTGATTCAAAAAAAAACTTTTTTTTTTTTTCCTTCGGGATTCTTGTGCTACTGTTGGGCACTAATAAAAGAAAATTTCTCCAAAAAGATGGGCGCGGTCACTCAATTTTTAGAGGTGGCTATCTCGACTTTTTGTTATTTTTTTCATGATTTTATTTATTAAATATGATCATAGTATAGATTACACCGGAAATAGAATAAATGAAGGAAATTTCACAGCTGTTTTGCGACAAAGAAAAGTATATCGCACACACATTGAATCCCTAAAAACCAAAATCGAAAATATTACCGGTAAATAAATTTAGCCCAAACAATATTTTAAACGCTGTTTAATTAAACATAATAACTTATTATTATGACGACTTATTTTATCATCGATAATTCAACAAAAATGGATAATAATAATGAACTAAATAATAAAAATCATATTAGCGTAACCATAACGTAACGGTAAGGCTTTTACGCTTCCTATTCATTATTGAACCGAATTTTGAATCGATTGTTTTTTATTGCACTTTGGAAAGCGTTGTCGATGTAGCTGGATCACTTACAGCAAGTACTGCTTTTCATCTTTTTTTTTGTCGAGCTATTATTGAAATTTTCGACAAGAGGTACGCCCTTTCAGCGACATAGTTAATTACTTTTAAATTTTGCACTATTTTTCGTGCATTTTTACTGCGCAGTGGGATGCGCGATGTTATGCACAGTAGCTGGGAAGAAATATGAATGAGTTTGAAGATAATGTAAGTGTAGCATTTTAAAAATGTAAATACATGATTTATGAAGGAAAGCTTATAATTTAATTTTTCGTACAGAGCACGAAATGTTAATGCGTATAAATATATCTATATGAATAACGAGAGTAGTATAGATGCCATTATTGAGCTACCTGGATTAGAATTGTGAATATTGCAATCATTTCGAATTGTAAGAGTTTCTTTTGGTTACGAAATAGAATAGTTACGGTGCTGGATCTGATTTTTATCCGTAATCCGCAGCCATAACTATGGTTAACTGCAATACGCTCATTAAAAAAAATTCAAAACAAAAAAGTCGAGATAGCCACCTCTAAAAATTGAGTGACAACGCCCATCTTTTACGGAAAATTTTCTTTTATTACTGCCCAACAGTAGCACAAGAATCCCGAAGGAAAAAAAAAAAAAGTTTTTTTTTGAATCAGTCTAATGTATATGCGTAATATACAGTTTTATCACATTTCATTACATTATGTTACTCAACGCCTACGCCTATTAAACGTTCTTGACATAATTAATTGCTATAAATTACTATTTTCCGGAACTGGCGGTGGTCTTTCTACATTGTCCATTAGCCACTCCGGTCTGTGGTCCTCAAACAGAGTGGGATCATAATCTGGATCTTGTTCTGATGAAAATATCAATAAGTTGGTATTGAGAAAGTTTAAAGTACCTTACGTAGCATACTACAAAAAAATGGCCATCTTCATATTGATTAAAATTACGAATAATCGGAACTTTTCATTCCCATCATACATTTATATACTTACATATTCATGTAATATAGAAAAAAAATTAATAAATAAGTATCTATTTGCGTCTGGTTTTTGTACACCATCAGCCGCGGCTGGTATAAGACAAATGTTAGATGTTACCTAATAGTACAGCGACCGGAGGTTCCTGCAACTCAAAATCGTTGGCGTCGCGTGCATTGCCTTCCTGGGCGATGAGTTCATCTACATTGCCCTTCAGGGATGCAGCTTTTTCGAGAAATTCACTCGCTGTGATTGGCCGCGAATGTAGTTCCCGCCACGCTATAAAATGTTAACAAATATATTAGTGTACTTATCATGGGTCGTATTGTTCGAACAAATGTGCTATTCAATGAACAATCAAAAAGTGTCTTGTTTTATGCAAGATGAGGTGATTAATTGCGATATATTGAAATGATCCCTCTACATGCTCCGCATATGTTAATATAGTAAAAATTACCTTTCAATAAATTTCTTTGTTTGAAAACGGTCGTATACCGTGCGTGCCGAGATATTTGGCAATTGTTCTTCAGTCGGCGAATGTCTGCCTGAACGTTTGACAGCAGTTTCAGGATCTTGCCTTTTACAAACAAATGCATATGTCGTACTAAAATATATAAAAATAGTTTGCATGGTCCTATGCAGTATGAAGGACAATTTGTATGCTATGTACTATCTTATTACCCTGTTTGATCTTTAGAGGTTGCATGGGTTTCGATGGTTACAACAAATATTTCCTCCATAACAAAAAAATATTTTTATTAATTAATTATTGTAGAAAAAATGTTGAGCATATAAAAGAGCAACATTTCAACCATAATTCATAAACTTTTCATTCCAAAAGTTGAAACATTGGTCAAAGTTTTGAATAAGGGCAACTGCAATATTCACATTAGCGATCTGTAAGCAAATTTCGAACAATACCATTCTTTTGAGCATATCTACGCTCATTAGACCTTAAGCCGCTTCCATTAATTGACGTACTATTTTGATCGTTTCATGATTGCATGAAACACCAACACTTTCTACTATGAGAGCAAAAAAATCACATCTATAGTTAAACTCTAATTTAGAGGATTTTCAGCTGAAAATTAAGAAAATAAATTTATAGCAAATAACTTTTTTCAGGGAGCTGAAAGTTCGTTGTAAAGCTGAAAAATTTGTATTTCATAGTAACTAAGTTTCAAAATAGTGTATTTTGTTATGAGAGCGAAACAAAATATCACGCCCTCATTTTTAAGGAACGATGAAAAAAATTTCGACAAGTCACTTGAGCAATATATACAGATTTCTTTAACCGCAAATATTGCCAATTATTAATTGTTTTTTTGTATCAATAATTTTTTATGGAGCTCTGAAAAAATACGATTGGTTTTGAATCACCCTAATATATATAGACTTTATGAACCCAACATCGGAACTCCTACGGTCAACGCTCACCGACGAAATTCCACGGCCCCGGACGGTTTCCTATCTTGTGCACGAGCTGATTGTGGTACGACTCTATGACATTATTCGTCCTGTGGGCAAGTCCATAAACACTGAATCCAATTGGCGAAACCGTTCGAAGCCAATACCGTTGATAATAACGACGAAATACGTTAAATCTGGTTTTGACCGCTGCCGACGAATCTCTATGTATTGCCTGGTATTGGCTGTCGATCAAATGGGATGGCAAGTACGCCAACGCCAATACCTTCTTGAAAAAGGTTTTTCCTTCGGCATTATCCCGAATAAAATATTTCAAGCCAAGTTTCTTGGCTTTCTCATAAATCGCCTGAAAAGTTATTTGTGATAATCATTGATTTGTATTGGTCACAGTGCACGAAAAATCATGGATGTTTTGTAATCATGTACGGGAAAAAAAAGAATTTTCGCTTGCTGGCCATTTTAAAAATCTATAATTATACAATATATATACACCCAGACTGTGAGCCGAGGGGAACACGCTCGTAACTGCGTTGCGCAGTCCTCTCTCAAAGTCGCTCATTGCCAATTTTATTTCATTGGCTTGAAGAATGTGTTCTCTTGCGTACCGCAGAATTGCTTCGTACGCTATTTGCGTTTTGGCGGACATGAGGACCCAAATCAAAGGAAATCCTTACAATGTTCGACCATAACAAGTTGTTAAAAATGAATACAAGCAATAGTCGGATTTATATTAAATTCTTCTAATTTAATGAAATAGCTTGAAAATAAGACAGCTTCAGTCATAAGTATTATAGAATTATATTATAGTATTATAGTATTATAGAATATAGAATATTCATCCCTCGTGTTAATTGTTGTTTGTTTCCAAGTGATTGTAAATGAATATTAAAAATCCATAGCTGGATATAGAAGAGATTATCTGTGTCTTCGAGTTCATTGCTTCCGTTACAAATGTACTAGTCGCAATACGTAGCCACGTTTCTTGATTCATTTATCAGCCGACTGACAAATCGAAAAAGTGGAAATTAATAGAACGAAAAAACTTACGTGATTCAACTTGACCCCTACAATCGTTAAAAGTTGATATATTCCTTCCAGGCGAGGTCTCGCCTTGAACGTCGCGTCGATGAACAATCGCGTTACCTCGTTCATTTCCACCCGTATGAAATTTGCGTCGTATAACATAACGTGCTTTGAGCCGTTTTCGTCGGTAATAAGAACCACTTCAAGACGACCTGACGCGTATTCCAAATTTCTGGCGTGCTCGGGATTTGTGAGTCGTTGCACGAACTCTTCGATTGAGTGCGGACACGGAGGATGGTGTTTTTTCCGGCATTCTTTCATAAAGGTCCGGAGGTTTTGATATGACGTTTTCTCCGCGGCTTCCGGATGACTATATACAGGAAGACAATGGATAACTGAGATCGTATTGGGATATCGGATGTTCAATCGTCGATTGTATTTCCAGTTATTTATTTAATGTTGTGGCTTGTTACTTTTTTTAAATCGATTGGTCCAACATTCGTAAAATCTTCTTTGATGAAATTAATTAAACAATCCGACCCCATGTTGAGCTTATAGTATAAATGTTTTGACAAAAGTGCAAAACTTGCATTCTTCAACTCGTATACTCGGTCAATTTGTGAGTGTGTACATAAACTGACCGGAGAAATTATAATACTTACACAGCAGCTAAGGAATCGTAGAGAGCATTCAGATTGTACCAATGTTGGGACAGCGCTTCCGACAAAGCTCGCTTGAACCTCGCGATAGGTTCGGCGCTTTCGTCTCGCGTACAAAATTGCGAATGGGGATGAAGATTAATAATTTCGTTATCGACCATTTTCGCTGTCCCGTGGCAAATCGTTTGGTTTTTACAGCGAAAGTAACTGTAATATTAATTACATATATCGATTGTATTGAAGAGCGTTAAAAGTGTAGGAAGCCTGGTTCAACATGAAAGTGAACATGATGTTATTTTTATTGTATTGTCCAAAAAGTTACTTTCTACATGGACATGGTTGTAATGAAAAACATTTTCCAATTTATAGAAATTATGATGCATTGCGGGAAATACATAAACAAAACTCCTATGTTATATATATGACGAAGTAATATGAAACAGCTCGAATGCAAATTTATTACAACATTTTTTCAAAATTGACAAATGACGCATACACTGCGATTTATGTTTTCAAACGATACGCAAATGCCAGTATGGCGCGAACTCTGCTCTATCAACTTATTTATGAAATAATGAAACTATTTTATTCATATCTTTATATTTTAAGAAAAGAACATAGTCGTGGCTTCCCTAGAATCGGAAAAGTTTTCGATCTAGCGACAGATGTTTCTAATTTCAAATCAGAATTTTCCGCTTTTCCATATTTTGCTCAAAGGAAGCTCGGTCAGTTCTTTTCAGTCAAGAGAATGACTGCAGTTCCTGTGATGACTCGAACGGTCTTGCAGTGGTGGGGACGGTCCAGTGACGATGAGTGAAAAGAATGGTGAGCCGCTGGATGGTCTCGAACCCGGGTCCTCGCGATGAGAGCGATGAGCGCTAACCACTGCGCTACGGCCACCTATAATTCTTTCCACTCGTATCGTCTACGTTAGTAATGCTGGACCGTCACACACCCCGCCTTTCAGAATCGATGTCCTCATCGATGTGAAGTGTAGATATGTTTTTTCATTGTCGTTGCGCGTTTCGTAGCTATGTGAGCTTTGTAGTTGCGCGTTTTTGTAGCTGTGTGAGCTTTTTGCATGATGCGTTGACGTGTGTATATCGTATCCCACTTCTGACACCAGTTGTGATGACTCGAACGGTCTTGCAGTGGTGGGGACGGTCCAGTGACGATGAGTGAAAAGAATGGTGAGCCGCTGGATGGTCTCGAACCCGGGTCCTCGCGATGAGAGCGATGAGCGCTAACCACTGCGCTACGGCCACCTATAATTCTTTCCACTCGTATCGTCTACGTTAGTAATGCTGGACCGTCACATTCCAAAACATCACCATTCTAATAATTTATGTTGAAAACTCATATTCATTTTCATGATGTATTGATAACAAACAATTTAGTGGTTAATGTTTCTTACATTGAATTCTTACAGAAAATTCCAGCACAAGTATACTATTCTCATATTATCATATTATCTTGTTTTCCGAGCCAATGTCATAAGCAATACTGATGCAAATGAATAGAAAATTACATATTCGATTTATCAAGTACTAATTTCTTGATAGTTGAAAAGTAGCAGAGGTACAAAGACCGTGTAGGAAACACGGAAGCACGAAAAACGTTCATGGTCCAATCAAATTAACTTTTTTCGGAAAATTTTCGCCTACCCGAAAAGTAGCTGTGGATTCCGGCAGAAACAGGTGTCCTTAATATCCCTTAAAGTTTGCGCCAGATTCTGTCCGTGCGTTTAGCAACAAATAGCGGTTGAATGCCGGAAGTCAGTGATTTTTTTTGTTTTTCGCTTATATAATGAAAACTATTCGTTGGATCGAAAAAAGTTAAATTGAAAGTTGTAGAGAATTAAAAAATCTATCGATTAGGGCTGGTCCGATGTCGATATTCCGATTTGTTGCTCAACTATTGCGCTCAGAAATGAAAAAAAGGCGTTTTTTCCATTATTTTATTTAAGGCATCTTCTCACTTTAAGCGCCTCAAAAATAGGCTGTTTTTGCGATTTTTTTTCGAGGATTTTTGCTTAAAATTATGGGATAAAACGGATCCTATGTAATAAACACATCTTTCAAGTACATGAAAAAATTTTATTTTTATTTTTTTAAACAATTATTATAATACATCAGTAGCATCGAAAAACCCGTGTAAAAATGTTATGGTCGTGGCTTGTTGATGGTATCTCCGAGACGGGTCGTCTGAAACAAAAAAATAAAACTGTTTTAGATTCAGTATGTCAGTGGCTACAGCGCATATCATCAGATTTTTGATATTCGCGAAAATAACAAAATGGCGCACGTTTTTCGAAAAAGTAAAAAAAAACCACGATTTTTTTGCAGTTTTTTGTAAAAAAAAAATTCTTAAAATCAAAATTTCAAAAATCTGATGATATGCGCTATAGCCATAACTATGAAGCATATGTCATTCAAATTTCATGACAATCGGCCGGATAGTTTCCGAAATTTCATCAACAAAGCACCGAAAAACCTTGTTTTGAGATAACTGCGTTTAAAGTTTTGGTTGCAGAAAAATCATGAAAAAACCTTACCTCGGGTTAATCAGCGATGCCTGCTCCATACAATGGACCTTCCGATTCTTCGTAGAAGGTGTGTTCGTCCAAAATAGCTTCCCTTCGTCTCGACCTAGTCTCTTTTGAAGCGTTAGAGCTGCGGCGGTTCCCTACGCGTACGCGATCACTGTCGCGTTTCTCGGCGTATTGAACGGCGATAGGGCCTAGTTTGACACCCATCACCTCCAAAATTTTTAAAACAGGTTGTAGCCCTTCGTTATAAATGCATGCCGCTGTTTGGCAAGCAATTTCCACGGTTTTTCTTCCCGTAAAAACGTGTTTCGGCGCCATTGCCCAGACACAGCTGTTGAAACACTCGTTGTTATTTTGGGTATTTCCTCCGAGGCATCGTTCCAGTAACTCGTCCTTCGTCAGTTCTTCATAGATCGGTTTCAAAACCTCTTGAACATCATCAGCTAGAGCAGGAGGATGTTTAAAAGTTTCTATCTGATTGTTTTTCACTGCTTTCTTGTACTTGCACCATGAGTCTGAACAATACGTATGCTGTGGGTTGCTGTCGGTTGAAATTTTATGATAGTATCCTGCCCAGATCTCCCTGCGCATATCTTCGACAGAATTCAGGTTTCTTCGAATTGCCAATGAGTAATTTGTTGATAATTCTGTCATCAATTTTATTGTTAAATCTTGGGTTTTTACGACAGGAACTTTTTTTATAACAACTTTTTTTTTTTTTACTACAACTTTCTTGGCTGCTTTTTTCTTTGGTGAAGGTTTTTCAGCGTCTTTCTTTGCAGCTTTTCTCTTTTGTGTAAGAATTTTCTTAGCGTCCTTAGCACGCTTGAAAATTCTTTTCGCAACGTGTAATACGCACTCCAACTTCTTAACCACAAAGTCTTCACCATACGGTGCTGTATCGAACAATATTTTAAAAGTTTTAGTGTCGCCATCACCGATGTAAAAACCGTAGTGCACAGCAAATTTTTCGAGTGATCGCAAAAACATCTCACATATACCGTCAACCTCCATTTTTCCAGAACTACCTGAATGATTAGCACTACAAACTAGTTTGTGCTTTTCATACCACTGTGCATATTCGATCGTGTCTTTCATACCTTTTTTCGATTCACAGCTTTTGCAGTGACTCGACTTCACAACGACGTCTGCAATTTTTTTACTGTGTTTATATATTAATGACACGATTCCAATAAGAGAAGAAAATCCTCTTTTCTGCCAGGAACCGTCACCTGAAACGGTTAAAACGTCTTCGGGTTCTCCGTGTTGAGCGTTCAACAGTTTTTCTTCTTTGACAGACTTGCTCGTCACTATATCGAACACACTTTGCACTGCGATGGCGATCGAATTGAGTATTTGATAATAAACGGTGGAATTGATTCCATGTCCCAGTTCCATGAGCCCACAAAACGTATTGATACCACTCAATCCAACACCAATCAAACGCATAACGTACACTAAACGACGATTGATTTCGTACCCAGTTGAGATTAATGGGCATGAGTTAATATATTTTTCTCTGCAATCACAAGTCACACAAATTTTGAAACCGAGTCCTTGCTGACCGTACTTTGTAAAAGAAACATCTTTGTTACAAACTTTACACTTCACATATTGTTGTAATGTAGAAAAAACAAGAAAAACCTGAATAATACTATATCCAGCCGTTGGATCGATGTGTACATCGAAACTTGTATCGTCCGATTTTTTTAATTTTGCTGCACTCGCACTAGCATGACTCGTATATGCTTCAGACTGGTGTGGAAGCACTCCACGAAATTTTCTTTTTTTAGATTTCGAACTTGGACGTCGCCACGTGGCACTTTGTTGCGAAGTCTTTTTATCCATTATAACAATCCTGAGCGCAGAGATGTTGCCGTTACGAAGTTTCAAATTAGACTGATGAAATAACAGTTTAGCATCGTTGCCGAGTGATTTTCTTTTGAAAAATGCACGTGTTAAGGTCTTATTACATGAGTATAGACCCGAAAACAGAATATACCTAAGCAAGGGGTACTACATTAACAAAAGAACACGGCTATTCAATTGTATAGAGTCAGATATACAGGGACCGTCCGAGCGGCGTGAAAGGGATCGCCGGGTACTCTCAGGTAGTCACCTAACGGTCGCCAAAAAATGTAGTTAGACTCGTCCGATCTTTATGAAATTTCGAGATGACATTTTTGAAGATATGTACTTTCAAAATTAAAAAAAAAAAAAAAATCGATTTTTTTAAATTTCCAAAGTGAGAAGACGCCTTAATTTGTTAAATCGGCTAATATTTTATTCGGGAAATTACTCAAAGATTTCTCCGATCTAAAAACCTCCAAAACATCTCCGAAGAGTATCGGGTATAAAAACCCACATTGATAATAAATTTGTATTTCGCGAGTTGCGGACCAACCAACAGACTCTCCGGCGAAAGATATTCAAATCTTCGCGCTCCAAATCCGGTGGTCACAAAACTCGTTCTCGATCCCTCTCTCGGGACGTAACACACATTCGGTATTTAACAGTCATATTCTAAACATTTGTTGCTAAATTTGAAGTGAAAATTGGACAAGTTAAAAGATTTGCCAGATTTGGGCATCTTTTAGGTCTATTTTGCCTGGCCTGTGAGACGGGCCTCGTCGAGCGCGCTCAGCTAAGCGACTGCTAGTGCCATCTATTGGCTTCATCTAGTAATAAAGTGGTTTCCGGAGTGTTCGCTATTTTTACCGTTTGACTTTCTTGCCACTCGTTACTTACATTGTTCGTTGGGTTCGCCCGTCGCTATATTACATTCGAAATTGTCGACGCTCCTAGTATTCGCTAATCTTACTTATGAAGACTCGGCTAGAACGTGTTCGATATTCGAGTCGATTCGAAATTTCACCCCTCGTAATTATACGCACTTGCATATTTTTTTTCGATACGAATTTATTTCGAAGTTTCCATGTTTGTGGTTTTTTATTTTCGAGTTTAAACACTTTCAAATAAATAACTCATCATTATTCTAACGTTCGTTAATTTTTTATTTCGATTTTCTTGTCATTCGATCGATCCTTTATTTAAAGTTTTTACCCCCACCCGCAACACGGTATTGACATCGCTTTCGGGTCAAGACAATCAAGCCCTTTACCCAGGGACGGAAGTCACGTCGTCGATATGGGAGGGATGACCGTGGGACAGTGCGTTAGAAGGAAGGATGGTAATATATTATGAGGCGGATTCACACAGTGTACTCACTCTATTTATTTAGTGTAGGATATGTTCCGTGCAGGTAACGTTTGTTACAATCTTCCTTGCTGGATCGCTGCTCTTCGGTTGTTGATATGTATCGGTAAGGTTCGAAGTATTTGGCGTACACTGTTCTCTTTTGTTACATACACACACACATACACATCCAATGATTAAATATTGTAGTTACACTTAGTTACAAATGTCTGATTACAATTTGGTTACAAGCGTAATCTCGATCACGATAATTTAACACGGATAAATTCTGATTTACACACACTTAGTTCGAAGCAACCTTAGAGTATATAAAAAGCGATTACAATTTAGGCTGATTCGTGAATAGTCTCGGCGCGGCGCGGTTAAACTCGACAGCGATTATTTGTCGAACGAGTGGAGATCGGTTGCCTAGAAACTCGATGATAGTGCAAGATTGCGACACAATACTCCGCGGATTTACAACTTGATTAAATTGAATTAACGCAACTGATATGTCTGATATGACGCGGCGCGACTTGAGAAGACTAAGTGAAAAGACTGCGAATGTTCCCAACTTAGACTTAGAATATTCGCGAAGATGACGCGCAGTACGATCAAGAGGTCTCGGTGAAAAAATGTCGACTGACTGACTCCGTGGAAAAATCTCGATGGACTGAGTGATCTCCCTCTTTTGGTCCTCATACTTATACCCCTTTTGTCGCCCGGGAACCGAGAGGTCCAGGCGATGACTCACATGTCTCCCCTTTGATTTTCCGAGAATTCTTCATTTTCTTACCCCATGGCCTCATTTCGATTTTACGAGTATGTTTAGGATCCCTCGCGTGGTCCTCCTTTGGGGTGCTGTTGCGTAGGGGTGCTGGTCTCGCGCGAGGTGCGTCTTCCGCGACTCGTGCCTGTAGGTACCCCGAGTATTGATCTGTCCAGGGGTAACGGTGACTCGTAGGTTGGTCCTCTTCTTCTGCTGGCCGGGGAACTCGCGTTTGGTCCCTTCTTGGTATCTTCGGATTTTACGGCGTTCCTGGCGCCTCGAATGTTGACGTGGGGGTCTCGAGTGATCGGACGGTGTGGCTCCCCTTCGTTTGCAAATTGATGCTGCGCGATACTCTTGCTCATTTATAGATTTACAATAACACGTGTCAGGCAACTTTAATTGTTAACATCGTCCCCTTTGTAAGAGTATTGATCCGCGCGAGCTTAGCAGCGCAAATCTCCACATGGTTGAAAAAGGATGCTTGGACGTAACACTCTTATTCCCAGGGTAAACACAAAATTCAGAAAATCACAAAATCTGATTCAGAGGAAGATACTCCGGAAACTTCCATCGAAAATCAGTTTATTCAAATTCCCCATATTGCCAAACTCGCAGATGTGGCAATTCCTAGAGAAACGCACGCGGACACGGTTATTGAAGGAATTTCTACAAATTTAAATCAAATCGAGCGGCTTGATCATCCGCCATCTCAGAACCTCAGTGATGAATATCCACAAACTCTCGAAAAAATTCAGAACCTTAGTCTAGATCATCTAGTAAATTTCGAGGGAAATAAAGGTAAAAATCAGAGCATCGAGACAAACGTATCTCAAAACATAAGTGAAAATGTTGAAAATAGAGATTTTATTCAGAGCATCGGGACAAACGAATCCCAAAGCAAAATTCGAAATTTAGATCAGAGCATCGGGATAAATAAATCTCAAAGCAAAAATTACGATTCCGATACGAAATCGAAACAAACTTTAGTAGAATCAGTAACAAAACGTAAATCTTGCATGGAGCAAAAGAATCGAGCTAGTCGACATCTTTCTTTTAAAAATCTTTCAATTCGTGATAAATCTTCTTCTTCCGACGAAGATGAAGATAATACAGTTGCAGTTCCTTTGAACGCAAATAATTCAGATAAAACACCTGTATCTTCAAATGCAGAATCCAGCGACGATAACGCGCAGCAAAGTGTAATCATAATAGGAGAAAAATTAACTTCGCAAAATCCAATAAAGAAATCAAATGAGGGTGCATTGATTTTGCCTAAAACCCCTATATCCGAAGTTGAAAAACCATTTTGCGAACTTTCCCATACGTCAACACCAATTGACTCAAAAATCGCTCGTAATAAAGGAATTCAAAATCGTAACAATTTCCAACGAAAACTTGCTGAAGAACTTTTGAAAAAACGCACGTTCAAATCCGCAAACTATACTCCCTCACCCGCAAGACGAGTTAGGAAAAAATTTAACGAATCTCTCAGAGGCGAAAACATGGAAATAGAAACCAGGGAAAATAGGCTCTCTCCGGAAGACATGTCTCTCACAGAAGAAGCAATTATGCAACAAGGCATACAAAACATAATAATGCAGGATAATCCGACCAATACATCCGCAATGCAAATGTCAATTTTAGAAAATTCAATTAACGAACCATCTTCGGATGAGAACATGAAAACAATAATAGAAACCGAACACCCACCGGTTGAAATTATGCCTCAAGTATTCATTCCTTCAGCCCCTGTGCAAAGCTCGGAAATTCAACCACTTCGCGGGTCTACAAGAGAGAGAAAACCGAAGAAATGTCCTTGCTGAACGGACGGAGAACACCACACACAGGCAAAAAAACCTTGTGTTCAAAAAACGAAAAGAGCAGTAATTAAGCGCAAGAAACAAATTCAAATTCCAGAAACCATAGTCGAAATGTCGCCTCGAACTCCTACAGTAGCATCAAACGAAAGTAATCAAGCAAAAACAAAACCCTTCGAAACCAACGAAGCTCGAATGTCAGAATTGTGCGAAACTATCTCAAATATAAATGTCTCTTTACCTACGATCAAACCCGAACACACTCTTCAAGTAGATAACGATTCAATCGACGACCAACGGCAGATAGGAAACTCGAACAGTAATAATACTACACCTCTTTTAAAATCCGTACCTCAAAAGTCATCAGAGAGCGATAGCGACTCAAACACTGATACAATGAACGTTATTGAATCTAGAGATAATTTAAAAATGACAAAAGATCATTACATTTGTTTTATATCCGCTGATGGAACAGTTTCGAGTGAGATTGGAAACAGATTAATCGAAATAGGATTATTAAAGAATTTGAGCCTACACAACAATTTCGAAATCGGGCAAGTTCTTATTTCAGGTACACCAAAAAAGAAAGTTTGTGCTTTAGTAATTCAGGATCATGGCACAGCTCCATTATTTCAAGAAAACGTTATTAAAGCATTTGAAAATTTAAAAATTGAAATGACAAATTTGAATATCAAATCAGCAGCAATTTCTCGCAAACGCAGCAACGTTAACGATACAATTTGGCCAAAAATTAAAAATATTATCACTTCAGTCTTCAACAAAAGCAATATGCTGTGATGCTTTCCTCGGGGGAAGGCGAAACAATTTGGGGAACGAGGAGAAAAAGAAAGAAAAGAAAAACCAGAAAAATAAACGAGAAATAATATTTTATAAGAAAAAGAAAAGGATATTATATAACAAAAAAAAATTGTAAAAGATGTACGAATTAGGCGCCAGCGAGTTTATCGCGAACTCGCAACGATTAAACAAAAAAAAGAAAACAAACTCTTCGAGTGTGACGCGCTGATAGAGACAGGGGAATTTCTTTTGGGGGGGAGGGGTCTCAGGGGGAAGGTTCCTGAACGCTATGACGCCTCTTACTTTTGACCGCCGAGTCAACAAATGCAAACAAAAGGAAAAGAATGAGGAAAAACGCGATCCTCGCGAAGTTCGAATTTAACACACAAAAACAATTGAGAAAACGACTCTCGAGCGCGGTATAGCGACGGGGGAATAGCACGGAGGAAAAAGGTCAAAACAGGCGCGGGGAAGTATGAGGGGGGGAACGCAGGGGGGAAATACCACGCACTCCTCGCAGGGAAAACGCAGGGGAAATAAAAGAAACGATGCCTCGTGGCCGTTCGCACGCAATGTCGCAGGATTTGCGAAAGTTAAATAGAATTTAAAAAATGATCGGACCGATAATGAGAAAAGAACAGCTCACGCTTTACGGCCGTCTTCTGCACAATCTCTCTCTACGCTCTTTCTTTCTCTGTCGTCCTTTCCACGTCAATTTCCTTCACAATCGTCCTTTCCACGTTAATTTCCTTTACAATCGTCCTTTCCACGTTAATTTCCTTCACAATCGTCCTTTCCACGTCTTTTTCCTCCCACTTTCTCTTCACACTCTCCTTTCCACGTTAATTTCCTTCTTCACACTTCGTCCGCTACTCCCTTACAATTTTTCACCCTCACTCTCTCTCACACACAACCTCTCTCACACACTCACAATATCGCAAAAAAAAAATGACTCGAAAAAAAAAATAACGCCGAAAGAAAGAAAATACAAAAGGGGCTCGAAACGCAACGCAGGTACTAATCGCTATTCTCTACTCAACCTTCCGCTCGCAAGTGACGAGCTCGTCACTTGCTTCCGGGTTCTGGGCTAATGAGGGAAAGTGGGAGAAATTTTCGGGGGGCTAGTTCGTAGGAAAGGGGAGGGATGGCAGCACGGTGACTCTGCATCGATCGTAGATCCTTCAGAGGTGCGCCGCGGGAACAAGATGTCGTGGGATATTCCAACCCCGGGGGTCGATGCATAAGTCGAGTTCGTATTCGCTGTTGCCGGCCGGTGATAGTGGCGACGGCACGATTGCCCCATGTTCGATAAGTCCACGGAGGATGGGCCTTCTCCTCCGTGTTTTGACTTGGTTTCCCGACGATCGCGGGCGCGGGGAAGCGATGTCTTCCGCCGTTTTTTCTCGATGCACCCCCGGGGTGGCGACGACGAGATAGGGCCCGCTTCGGCGATGATCTGCAGCGTGGCTGAGGTCCACTGGTGATGCTGCGCTGGGGGGGGGGGGGGGGGGGAGAACTGAAGAGAGCGAGAACGAGGGCGAAACCTCCGGCGTACTTTGCGACGTCGCTGTGCTTACAAGAGGTACTTATTATTTCGCGACATTAGGGGACGGCTTAAAATTATTCGACGCGGTGTACGGGGATCTCGAGGGGAACGTAACGCGGGGGGAAGGAAGTGGAGGGGGAGGGCGTGCGTGGTGGACTTGCGAGGGCAGGTCGGGGCGACCTGCCCTGCGACGTCACAACTCCCCCCGGCCTGACGTTGATACTCCTTGCGTATGATCGTCATCTTTACTGCTCTAGAAGAAAGAGAAACAGATGATCAATGCTACGAAATTAACAAATAATAAGAAAAGCGACTTTTGCAAACGTGAGCTCCGCTCTCCCCTCTTACCGGTCCTTTCTCGATCATGCGTGACTCTACTGCGGTTCTTCCTTGGTGACGTTGGGAATGGAGGGAGGCGTGAAGACGCTGGCCGCATTTAATTGTAATGACGTCAGCCTGGTGCTGCGACCGAGCGTATCGCGTCTCGTCAGTCTTCGTTTTGCAGTCGGTGTAGCGGGATCTTCTTTATGGGTGCCTCGGGTTTGACTAGGTGCTCGTGCTGCTGCCTGCAGGGTTCTTCAGGGTTCTTGCAGGGTTTGGTGGATTACCGCGGGTTCGTAGTGGGTTCTGCGGGGGCAAAGGGGGGTCGTAGCTCTGGAATCTGGGATCTCGGGTTCAGGGACGGTTCTGCGGGGTCGTTGGGTTCTTCGCGGGCGATGGGGGGCCTTGGGCTCTCGGGATTTCGATCGCGGGTTCTGGGACGAGTTCTCGGATCTTTAAGGGGGATCAAGGGATCTAGGTGGCATTGGGGGGGGCGGGATTTACCAGCTGGCACTGGGGGGTGTGGGAGGCCTTAGCCGCCGGCCACACTCCTCGTGGATGTGGCTTATTTGGCCACACGACCAGCACCGGTGGCGCCGGCGGGCAAATGGCGTGGGAGTGTAGGGGAGCGGGTCTTCCGTGGGATCGCGGAGGAACGCGTCAGGGGGCGGGAGGCAGGCAAGGTCCATAAGGGCTGGGATTGGGGCAGGGGGGGCTACGGGGAGGTCCATTAAGGCGGGGATACGGGGTGGGGAAGGGGGGGGCGGGGACGGAACGGGGACGAGGACGCGTCGTCGTTCGTGCCGAGGGGAAGGAAGGTTCGGGGAAAAGGGGGATCGGTGATGCGGGGGTGGCGAGGGTTTGGGGGCGGGATGGGGCTGGGAGCAGGCAAGGAGGGGCGTGGTAGGGACGACGCGGTTTTGGGGACGGGATTCCATGGTAGCGCGGGACTGGGACGAGGATCGGGGCCGCGGGGGGGCTTTCGGGGAGCGACAGGGGCGGCGGGGTTTCGGGATCTGGGGCGGGGTGGGGGATCGGGAAACCAGGAGGCGCTCCAGCAAATCTCGAATTCGCTGGAGGTCCCCCTGGTTGAAGGGAGGAGGTTCGGGGACCGAGGAGGCGTGAAGGGGGATGGGTGCCATGGCGGCGGGTGGAGAGGGAGGGGGGGTTTCTCCGTGGAGACGGACGAAATCGCGAGGGGTCGATCTCCCGGAGGAGTGGATCCACTCCTCCGGGTCGAGGACAGTCCCCCCTGGGTAACGATACCCAGGGCGGGGGATAATCGAGAAGGGGTGTGGCCGCGGCCCAAATCGACGAAGCATCGTGGAAACCTGTAAATTAACAACTTTTGTTACGAGGGAAGGTGTAGAGTGCTCCGGTTCCGGCGGGGAATTCGCGAGGACTGCGACATTACGTTGCGAGCATAATCCTGTGCGGCGTGGCATGTTGCGTTCTTTTATGAGGGGAATTACTCGCGGGGGCGGAAGGCTTTTTGCTACTATTGCGGTTGGGGTTTCTTCGGCCATGTGAGCTTTTAAATCCTTTATGTGGACGCGGGGGTTTCTCCTACTTTTTGGATCTTCTAATTCGCAAACTACAGGGGAGTTGACTTTTAATATTTTATAGGGACCACTATAACGAGAGGCTAATTTCGCTGCGAAATTCTGGGCTCCGGACGACAGGACTCGGTTTCGCCGCATCACGAGATTGCCCTCTTCGAAGGTTATATCTCGGTGATGGCGATTATAATACCGGGCCTGCCTCTTGGCCGTGATTTCTAGGTTTTTGTGCACCCAATCGTGAATGAGGGGCAACCGTTTCATTCGGTCTCCCCAATTAGTAGTCTCTCCAGGGTCCAGCGGGGTGCTAGGGAGGGCAGCGTCGCGAATGCTCTTCGCAGGGCGGGGATTTCGACCGAAATTTAGGAAAGCGGGAGTCATGTGCGTGGAAGATTGCACGGCGGTATTGAGGGCGAAACATAACTCGGGAAGGTGTTGGTCCCACTCACGGTGGTCGAGGGTAATATAGGAATTAATCATGGTTTTCAGGGTTCGGTTAACTCGTTCTACTGGGTTCGCTTGGGCGTGGTAGGGAGGCACGGTGGTTTGGGTGATGCCCCATTCATGAAGGTTGTGTTTTACGTGTCCGTTCGTGAATTCTGTACCGTGGTCCGTCAGTAAAAATCGGGGGCATCCCCAGCGATTTACGATTAGTTCGTTAAACGCCGTCATTATGGTGGGGCCGGTTGCTGCGCAAAGCGCACGGACTTCTACGTATTTCGTGAATAGGTCTTGGAAAACTAGGATATATTTGTGTTGACTTTTGCTGGGGGGGAAGGGGCCCATAATGTCAGCAGCGACAACAGACCAGGGGCCCTCGGTCGTTCGCTCTCGCATTATCCCTGCGCGGACGATCTGGGGGACCTTCTGCTGCTGACATTCGGTGCAATGCGAGACGTATCTCGCCACGTCTTGGAAAACCCCAGGCCAGAAGAAATCCTGGATTACCCGGTGATACGTTTTGTCTACGTCATTGTAGGCCTGATTGAGAGCTCGGGGGCGGGAATCAAGGGGGAGAACGAGTTTTCACGAGTCAAGGTCGGTCATGGCAGGGTCGATGATGTCGTGGGGGCGGTGGTAATAAATACGGTCGTCTTCGATCCACCAGTTTGGATATTTCCACGAGAATTCGCGGATATTTTTCATTTTGTTGGTGTACCAGGGATCAGCGGATTCACCTAGGTGATTGTGACCCGGAATTTCCCTATTTCACAACATCGGTCAGCGACCGAACTGCGGTCAATCACCGACCGAATAAAAGAGCATTCAACTGCTTACCGAAGCAGAATTGGGCAATTTACAGCAAATAATTGCAACCATGCTTCGTCAGACTATTGCAAAAGATCGATAGCCGTCACCTTTCGAGCGACGACGTATCGATCTCGAAAGTCAGTCTTGATCAGGGCAGCGACGGGTTTGGTTCGAAGGCAAAACCATCAACTTGTACTTCTTGTTAAACCTTTTTTAACCAACCTAGTCAATAAACTTTACAAGTATTTTGTAGCTGCTTGAGTTGGAGTTTAACTCGTTTCCCGTAGATCCCAAAACCTTCATCCCTATTTTCACGATAGTCTCTATCTTGAAATATCGGGACACAACATTGGTAGCAGCGGTGGGATCGCCACAACTCAATTATTGCTTTAAATCACAAAATACTATTGCACACTTGTGTATCGCGAACGGAGTGACCGAGTCACCTCGCGTGTGAGAGCGCCTGCATCGACCGAGTCGAAAAATCACCCACGGAACGTGCTGCGACCGAGTCGAGCCACGTACGAAAAATCCCGGATCCCGAGGATCACCGGAAGGCCCAGCTGCATCAAGGACTCAACAAGGACAGCCGCGTCAAGCAAAGGAACGCGAAGAGGACGAAGATCCTGTACGAGAAACGTCACGAGAATCGTCATGCAACTTGCGATCATCTACCTGTAAGTGACGGAACATTTTATTTTTCTGAGATCCTCCAAAGCCAGAGAAATTAGTTAACTCGTATGTCGGACGACGAACAGTATAACCGCTTATGTTTGCGAGGTAACCGTCATTTATCGCGGTCCCTAGATTCATTTTTCGAGTCACGGGTAGTATATGAGCTCTCAGACGACGAAGAGCAGTCCAAAAAACGCAGACGCGAAACTAGCAGCGCGGAAAGTTTGTATCTATCACCGGAAACTTTAGCGAAACTTAAATTTCCGAAACGCGTACGTTTTTCCAACCCGGACGAATCTACGACCGACGGGGACGAATCTTTTAGCCCCGTAGATACAGAGCGCGCGCGTGAAATAAATCTCGACGATTTTTCGTTGCTGAATCCGCATACAGCAAACATGCCAAATACAGTAGAGTACATGACAATAAAGGATGCGAGAAATAGTCTCCCTGTGTTCGACGCCTCCAAACCGGAGCTCGTCACAGACTTTATTAGAGCGGCAAAATACGCTGCAGATTCAGTGGATCCCGCGAACAGTTCGAACCTTCTCACAGCCATATTAAGTTTAAAAATACAGGGCCGAGCGGCCGCAGACTTGCGCTTTAGCGATCTCCAAACCGTAGAGGAGCTAATAGAAGAGCTACGTACGTTATACGAAAAACAACATACGGTTCCCGCGCTACAGGTCGAGTTTAATACATGTCGACAGCAGCCCGAGGAATCAGTGCAAGCATACGCACATCGTGTAGAAACTAGAACTATGGAGTGAATTGCCGGCTGTACGGCAGAAATCACCCACGAAATTGGGAAAAAGGCCGTTGAACAGTTACTCCGTCAGTTCACCCTTAACAACTTCGAGCGAGGGTTACGCAGGGACCTTCAGCTCTTAGTAAGGTCTCGAGGCTACACGAATCTCCGAGAAGCAATTAGAGGGGCGGCAGAGGAGGAAAAGGGCATCGAAGGGACGCGAATAATCGCGAAAAGGTTCTCCCATGGAGGGAAGCGAACCCAACAAAAATACCAAGGGCCACCATACACCTCGTTCAGCGACAAACGGAAGTCCTGGGGAGGTACACAGGTAGCACAGGCCACTCAGGGCCAGTCGTCAGGGCAAGGGCGGCAGAGCCTGCCTGCGCAGACGAAAACAATCCAACAGTTGGACATTATGTGCCATTATTGTAAAAAGAAAAGCCACAAAATCAGAGACTGCCGAAAAAGGATCAAGGATCAAGGAGGATCGGGTCAACCAACGGCACCGGGACAAAATGGAAGGTTCCCGTACAAAGGGACACCGCAGAAAAATTCAAGCTCCGAAAATCAAAGGACGATAAGCTCTCTCGCGGTGGGAACGCTAACCGCAACAAAAGTCGAAACGCGAGAGAAAGCCAAAAAGAAAAAACAGGGACCCCGGCGATGTAAAACAATCGGGGATCTACAGCACGGCAAAGCCGAGGCACAGCGCGTCAACGCCCCGGCGAGAATTTGCCAAGTCAGCGCTTCAGGCCCGAGCATCCACCCTAGTGACCTGCATTTTCGCTCGTCGCAAGCGCGTGAGGGACTTCTCACGTTACGCTGCGATACAGGTGCACAGTGCTGCATAGTACGGGTCAACGAATTGCGCGACGATACTCCTATCGTCGATGAGGTAATTGAACTCCACGGTCTCGGAGGAACAGCCTTCCGCTCACTATGCAAAGCGGAACTAGAGATAAAGACCCCTGCATCCGTCATCAACCACGATTTCCACGTAGTCAGCAAGGACGTACCTCTGGAGGTCGACGGGCTGCTGGGAATGGACCTCATCGTAAAATACAAAGCGAACATATTGGGCGGCAGGATATTCCAAATTTTTAGGGAAAAGTTACGCTTCGTACGCGGATCGAAGCAAATAAAAATACCTGCCCGGTCAGAATATATATTATGGGCCAGGACGCCAGGGGAAGGCGCTGGTTATGTGGAAAAACAGGAAATCCGCCCGGGAATAACACTTGGCGAAGGGATAACGAGGTCAGAGACGCACTCTTGTCCTGTTTTAATTATGAACGCCCTAGAACAGGCACAAACAATACAACGACCGACCGTCGAAATCAAGGAACTCGACTGGATCAGAGAGGAGCCCGCAGAAAAATGCGAGCAAAAGGAAATTCGCGAGATACCGCACAGTCAAGGGAAATATAGCAAGGAACGATCGGAAAAAATCTGACTGGAGGTCAGCGGGGACTCGCATTTAAACTCGGAAGAAGAAAAGAAACTCCGAGAAATTTGCGAGGAATTCTCCGACGTATTTCACCTAGAAGGAGAAAAACTAGGCTACACCGATGCCGTCGAGCATCAAATATCCGTGAAACCTGGAACAACGCCGATCAAAGTACGTCCGTACCGATTGCCAGAGGAGCACCGGAAGGAAGTGCAGAAACAGGCACAACAAATGCTAGAGGATGGAGTAATCCGGCCCAGTACGAGCCAATGGAATGCTCCGTTGCTCGTCGTGCCCAAAAAGGCAGATACCGATGGCACAGTTCGGAAAAGAGTCGTCGTCGACTTTCGCAAACTAAATCTCGCGACAGAAGGCGACTCTTATCCACTGCCCAATATCAACGAGATATTGGATCAGTTGGGAAAGGCAAAATACTTCACGACCTTGGATCTCGCCTCAGGATTTCACCAGATCCCGATGGCTGAGAAGGATAAAGCAAAAACCGCTTTTTCCACGCCCCTGGGTCACTACGAGTACAACCGTATGCCATTCGGATTAAAAAATGCACCTCCAACTTTTCAGCGACTGATGGACACGGTATTAACCGGTTTACAGGGTATAAAATGCTACGTTTACCTCGACGACATCGTGATATACGGAACCTCACTCACCGAGCACAATAATCGCTTGAGAGAAGTGTTAGCGAGGCTGAGGACAGCGAATTTACGCATACAACCGAGAAAATGCAAATTTATGCGTAAGGAAACGCAATATCTCGGTCACATAATAACCGAGGTCGGAGTAAAGCCCGATGAAAGCAAAATCGAGGCAGTAAAAAACTTCCCAACACCGAAAAATATGAAAGACGTACAATCGTTCCTGGGACTGGCGGGATATTATCGCCGATTCATCAAAAACTTCTCCAGTATTGCGAAGCCTCTGACCGACTTAACAAAAAAGGAGGTTAAATTCGCGTGGATGGAACAATGTGAGGCTGCGTTCGAACGCCTGAAAGAGGCTTTAACCACCGCCTCGATACTACAATTTCCCGATTTCTCGAAGCGTTTCGTTATTACGACAGACGCATCGGATAAAGCGATCGGAGCGATATTGTCTCAAGGGAAGATCGGTGAAGATTTGCCAATTTGTTACGCTAGTAGAACGTTAAACAAGGCCGAAACAAATTACTCCACTACCGAAAAAGAGCTACTTGCAATTGTGTGGGCTGTTAATCAATTTCGACCGTATATTTACGGAACGAAATTTACAATCGTAACAGACCACAAGCCATTAACATGGTTATTCGGGGTAAAAGATCCTGGATCAAGGTTAATGAGATGGAGAATTAAATTAGAAGAATACGACTACGAAATACAGCATAAAGCTGGAAAAATAAATACAAACGAAAGAAAGAGAGGAAAAGGAGAACAGGCCCGAGCCACAAGAGGAAGAAGGACGGAGAGAGCGCTCTCGCACGGCTAGCGAGGCCCCTCGTGCTGGCGAGACGGCCCGGGGAAGCGCGGTATCGGGGGAAACTCTGCGTGCATCGCGCTGGCCGAGCGACGGCACCGACAGCGAGAGCGAGGAGGATGGCTGCAGCATAGGCGTACCATGCCCCGACGAGCATGAGCGCCTCGAAATCATGAGGGAATACCACGATGCCCCTCTAGGTGGGCACCAGGGCATCAAGCGAACACTGCAGAGGATACGAGATAAACATAATTGGCCTGGAATGAAAAAGGACGTCGCTACCTATATACAACGGTGCGACAAATGTCAGAGGAACAAGGTAGGAAAAAAAGCAAAGGCCCCGATGGTCACCACAGACACACCGACGCGTGCTTTTGAAAAATGTGCCGTTGATATAGTAGGACCCCTACCGATCACGGGAAAAGGGAATAGTTATATACTCACTTTTCAGGATATACTAACAAAGTAAAGTCTAGCGTTGCCTTTGGAAAATCAAGAGGCGAACACAGTCGCAAAAGCCATGACCACCGAAATTATTTGCAAATTCGGCGCTCCGGCAATAATTCTGTCAGATCAAGGGACGAATTTTCTGAGCGCGACTTTCAAAGGGATATGCGAATTACTCGGAATAGAGAAAATCCAAACAACCGCATATCATCCGCAATCAAACGGAGCCCTGGAAAGATCCCACAGGACTCTCGCAGAATACCTGAAAAATTTCATCGGAGAGGACCAAAAGGATTGGGACGAATGGTTGCCGTACGCAATGTTTACGTACAACACCACACCTCATTCGGTGACAAAGCTCACACCACACGAATTGGTTTTCGGAGAGAGAGCAGAGTTACCGACGGCTTTACAGCAGGCCCCGCGAATGACCTACTCGTATGAGGATTATGCCGGACGATGCGCGTACACGCGAACCGCATCAAGGCGTACGTTACCCACTAGCGAGGGCAACGTACGCACCACACACACACACACCGTCGCGGGAGCCATCGCGCCGCGAAGAGCCTCGCATGGCTCAGCAAAAAAAAAAAAAAAAAAAAAATGTAACTCTCAACATTATAACGGGAGCCCGCGGAGGCGTCCCCACCGACGCGAAAATTAAAAATAAAATAAATAAAACAAAATATTAGAAGGAGGGAGCCCACGGCGTCTCCCCAACGCACGCGCCCTGAAATGAGGGAAGGAAAGGAAAAGGGTATAAAATAAACATAACGAACAATTTCTTTTCGTACATATATTGTTACAGAATAACATCGTCGAAACATACAAACAAACAAACAAACAAAAAAAAAACATAAACATAGCGCGGTCTTAAAACAGCCACGGGGCCAGCTGCGGGGCCCCCGGGAATAAGGCGGCCAGCCACCACATTCGTGGCCGGCTCAGCCACCACCCCTCCTCCGGGGGGAGGTCGGGGTAGAAAAGGCCACACAGCCCCAAAATATCCCCGGGGTCACAGCCCCATTCGGCTTCCTCCCGGGCAGCTGGAGTGTCCCTCCACAGCTCGTCTACTGCGGCCCTTAGCCGCTCCCGGCGGCGGCGGATCGACACGGCGTGAGTTACAAACTCACGCCGCCACCACTGGGGCCGCGAAATACGCGGCAGCCGCCTTTTCCGTAGACGAGGAGTCTGAAACAGAAAAGAACAAGAAAACAATAAATTAATATGTAACATATATTTGGTAAATTCAAATAAACATGTAAAACCAACACTTACGAGGACGAACTCCAGCTCCGAATTGCCGTCCGCGAAGACGACCGCGCTTCCTTCAAAATTCCAGTTATCCATCTGGAAAAGGGGGCACAGAAAAAATGTTAATATAAAATGAAACAAAACAATTCCATAATTTCACAAAAAAAAAAAAAAATTTTATCAATACTTACGTTATTGCGTCGTCGAAGTCTCGCTGCTAAATGAGGCGACGCCTCGACGATCAAATCCGTCGAGGCGAGAATCACACCGAGTGTCGTACCCCGGTGGGGTAAAAACGCGTAATCAACAAAATTCGCGAAAAAATATAAATTCCAACGACTATTAAGAGAGTTAGAAAATGAAAAGTTTCTCGAAACGAGTGGAACAAAGACAGAAAAATAACCGAGCGATATTCTCCGCAGGTTAGTACCCCTCGTCGCTATCGCCGCCGAGAGGGACGAGAAAACATACCGGGTGGACAAATTTTCAACCAACCCAGGGATTTATTATGAAGAAATAGGAACTTTATCCGTAACCAGCGACACATGGAAATTAATCATAAAAATGGACCTCGGATCGTTAGAAAAACAAGAAAGGGAAATAAAAAATACATTTACAAATCTAACAGGGCTGTGTACTTGGGCAGCTACGAAGGACGTGCTGTGCAATACGATTGCCGACACAGCAGCAAAAATGTTACAGAGGACCGAGCAAGAGCTTCGAGCGATCCACGATGTAACGGGTGGCAAATTAATACGTCACCGTAGAGGCATAATTAACGGCCTTGGCTCGATTATCAAGGCAGTCACGGGAAATATGGATGCGCAGGATGCTGCGGAAATCAACGAACAACTCAACGAATTGGGGACCAATCAAAACGCTTTAGAAAACGCCCTTAGCGAAAACGTTCAAATTCTCGAGTCGACATTACACCTGTTCAACAAATCAACAACACGGTTGGAGGAAAATCAAAAACAATTACAATCACTCGTCGTGAGCGTACGGGACAGCCTGACAAACCGTCTGGACAGATTAGATGAACGACAACAAATAGATGAGAAACTTACAAGAATGGGAATGATCACCGAATCTCTGTTGAGCGAAGTCAGACAACTGACAGATTTTATAGCAGGGTTATCAAAAGGATTAGTTAATCCAAGCATCTTGCCCCCGAGGCAAATGGCAGAATACTTGAAAAACGCCATTACGTACTTGCCGAGAGGTCTGTCGTTTCCGACGCCCGTGCGGCCGGAGGAAATGCCAAAATTATTAGAAATTAGCGAAATAGGTGCGTATTGCGTAGAGACAGAACTCGTCCTGGTAATCAAAATTCCACTAATAAATCACGAGGAATACTTAGTAAATAGAGCGTATCCATTGCCCGCGAAAATCGAAGGAAATCACTTTCAATTTATAGAGGTAACAAAGGCAATCGTCATCGTTGAAAAAACGCGAAGATCTTGTTTAATGATGGACGAGAGCGAGCTGCGATCGTGCAAAAAATTAAAAACTCATTACCTATGTAGACCTAGACGCGCTATATTAGCCGCGCACACTTGCACATCATGCGAAACAACGATGTATATCACGCATAATGTTAAAAACGCGGAATGCCATTAGCGCATCGTACAGTTAAACAATACGCTAATAATTGCATTAGAACACCGTGGTAAATGGTTATACGTAGCGCCGGAGCCTGAAACCTTATTAATACACTGCGGAACGCGACAATTGAAACATGCGACATTAATAGGGACAGGGACTCTGGCTTTGGACGGAAAATGTTCCGTCACCACTCCTAATTTTAGAATCGAAACCATAGGAGAAATAAAACAAACTGTACACTACGAATTTTTACCGCAAGCAAATTTGACAATGCTAAACGAGGATATACAATTATTAAAGTATACGTCAATTGTACCCGAATTACCTTACAAATTGTCGGATAATCCAGCAGAAATAAATAAAATCGGAGAACGTTTGAAAACGCTGAAAACAAAAATAAAAGGAATTCGCGAGGCAGAGGTAACACGACAAATTGCAATTGGAAGCTACTCTATAGGAGCAATCGTGCCGATAATAATCGGAGCGACTTGTATATATCTCTATATGCGGAAGCGAGAGCGCACACCCGCAGTGGCGATCTACAGCGAGCCGGCCATCATCAGCTGCGCGACCGAGCCGCAAACAGCTAAATCATCAAAACGCAAGTTACCTATACCCTCACTTAATGGTAAGGTAATACGAAAAACACAACGCACGAATTCGACATGAGACATACATAAATACATACATACATACATAACCGAACTGGATTATATAAATACGTATGTCCCACTTTGTATCGGGGACACAAAATAATTAATCATGCAATCGGTGCAAATATGTAATTATATGGGAATTATAGAACTTTAAATCGCAAAAAACATGTAAACAACGACAATTGTAAGCCCAAGGACCAAACACAAAGTCGCAATGCCAATCTCGGGAGAGATTTGTTCTTCCAAGGGGGGAGGGATGTTGTGACCCGGAATTTCCCTATTTCACAACATCGGTCAGCGACCGAACTGCGGTCAATCACCGACCGAATAAAAGAGCATTCAACTGCTTACCGAAGCAGAATTGGGCAATTTACAGCAAATAATTGCAACCATGCTTCGTCAGACTATTGCAAAAGATCGATAGCCGTCACCTTTCGAGCGACGACGTATCGATCTCGAAAGTCAGTCTTGATCAGGGCAGCGACGGGTTTGGTTCGAAGGCAAAACCATCAACTTGTACTTCTTGTTAAACCTTTTTTAACCAACCTAGTCAATAAACTTTACAAGTATTTTGTAGCTGCTTGAGTTGGAGTTTAACTCGTTTCCCGTAGATCCCAAAACCTTCATCCCTATTTTCACGATAGTCTCTATCTTGAAATATCGGGACACAACATAGGGCACAGAGGGCATCGTTACACGTTTCGTACATTCGGGAAAGGGCATCGGGGACTACATGCAGGGATCCCTTGCGATGTACGATCTTTATATCGTAAGCCTGCATCGCAAGGGCCCAACGGGCTAATCTTCCCGTGGGATCTCGAAGATTACGGAGTCACAGCAGGCTGCTGTGGTCCGTAATCACGGTAAAATGGGTACCTTCGATATAGGGACGGAATTTCTTCACTGCCCACAGTACCGCGAGACACTCCCTTTCCGTCACCGTGCACTTTCGCTCGGCGGCGATCAGGACTTTGCTCGCGAATACTATGGGCCGCTCTACCCCTTCAATCTCCTGCGTCAGCACAGCGCCCACTGCCGAATCGCTGGCGTCAGTCTGGAGAGTGAAGGGCTGCTCGAAATCAGGACGGACGAGGACGGGGGTTTGGACAAGGGCGTCGCGAAGGGTCTCAAAAGCACTTTGCTCTTCCGATTCCCATTTCCAGGGAACATTTTTCATCAATAGGCGGTTGAGGGGAATTTTATCGTGAGCGAGGTCGGGGAGGAAGCGCGCGTACCAGCCGACCATTCCAAGGAAACGGCGGACTTGCTTCAGGGTGCGGGGAGGGGGGTAATTAAGATGGGTTCGATTTTCCGCGGGTCTTTCTTCAGTCCGTCGGTTCCGATGATATAACCCAAATATGCCACCTCGGGACAAAAAAATTCACGTTTCTCGAAGTTTATTTGCATCCCGGGATCCAAAGAAGTCTGTAAAACCTGTCGCAAATATTTAAAATGACTGTCCTCGGTGTCTGTCGCAATAATAACGTCGTCTAGGTAAGCAAAAACATGGGGTTCCCACGCGGTGTCGATTAGCTGGTCCATCAGTCGCTGGAATGTCGCAGGAGCGTTCGTCAGTCCGAAGGGCATGCACGTAAATTGAAATTGTCCTCGTCCGGGGACAGCGAAGGCGGTGATGGGGCGGCAACTGGATTCTACAGGGATCTGGAAATAGGCTTGGCTGAGGTCGAGTTTGGAAATGCATCGGGCACGTCGCAGTCCGTCGAGGATTCGGTCCATATTGGGAAGGGGGTACGCGTCTTTCTTTGTCACTTTATTAACGTCACGGTAGTCAATGCAAAAACGATATTTTCCGTTGGGTTTGGGGACAATGACGGAATTACTCAGCCAGGGACTTTTGCATTTCTCGATCACTCCCTCATTGTACATGCGATCGACCTCGCCGTGAGCGACCTTAAGCATGTACGCCGAGAGAGTGCGAAGTTTTTGGCGGATGGGAGGGTGACCTTGTACATCGATAGAGTGTACGGTCAAATGGGTGGAACTGAGGGTTGGGGAAGTTTTCTTTACGGTCATGTTTTTCAGTAGGGTTTGCAAACGGGGTGAGGCAGCTTGGGAGGGTTCGACGAGACCGGCGCACGCTATTTGAGGGTGTATACGAATCGCTATTTCGGAGGAATGGAACGAGTGTTCCACTCCGGACCTTGTCCTCCACGTTTCCTCCTCGTAATCGATCTTGAAGCTAAATAATTTCAAAAGTCTATCCCAAGCAGACAGGGTTATTCGATGGCAGCGACGCGCACTCCGAGCGTCTCTAGCCGTCCCTCGACTTCAAACAGGAGGGAGGCGAGGCAACGAACAGGGAGTACGGCGTCACTGGCCACTCGCACGGTCTCGTCGATGGGTTGTAGGGACGCGCCAAGGGAATCGCTCAACTTCGCGCTGATATAGCTCCTCGTGGATCCGGAGTCGATGAGGCTTCGCGTGGGAGTTCCGCCAACGGAGACCCACGCGAAGTGCCGGTTATCGCCAGTAGCGACAGCGAGGGGGGACGATGTAGGGACTCGGGCTTCGATAGGATGGGCTGTAGGGGAGGATTCGTCGTTCCGGGGGGTTGGGGTGCTTAGTGACCCCCCGGCATGGCGTTTCCCGCCCGGCGACGCGCGCAAACAGGGCAAGTGTTTACGTCCACCCCTGGCCGGCCGCACACGCGGCAAAAATAGCCAAGGGGGAGCAAACACTCGCGATAAACGTGGCCAGGCTTCCTGCAGTTGTAGCAGGTGACAGAAGAGGATTTTGGGGTTGGAGAATACGCAAGCGGGGGTTGACGAGGCGCTATATCCACGAGGGCGGCGATTTTCCGCGGGGGGCTGCTCGGGGGAGGAGGTCGTCGTAGGGTGGTTGGGGATCGAGGGATGACGGCGGCTGCCATTTTCGGAGGGGTCGTACGGAGAGGGGACCGGGCAACGGTGCTGTACAAAACGCGAGGAACAGGCTTGGGGGTTTCTGCGGGAGGTGTAGGCTCGAATTCCATCAGAAGGTCCGGAGAGGGGTCGCGTTTTGCGTCTGCCACGGCGGCAGCGCGTCCGCGCACACCTTTCTCCGGGTAGAATGCAGCGGCGGGTAATGCGGACTGCGAGACGGGGGGGGGGGGGGAGAAACGAGGGCCGAACTTCCTCCAATGGTCCGTGAAACGCGAGTCACGAGCCTCCCGAGAATCGGAAAGGGTCGGGAAACCGGAAAAGGGGGAAGGCTAGGGTACGTAGGGGGTAGGGGTTGGTGAACGAGTGTGGGGTGGGGGAAGGGGGCCAAATCGGGTGCTGCTGTGCCCCGTGGCACGCGGCGGGAAAACGTATGTGCCCTCAGGGGTCCAGGGCGCATACGAAGCAGGAACAGGGGACTCACAAGGGCGGGGAGAAGGGTTACGGGCTTGTGCTGCGGTTGAATACGACAGGAGGTGTTGTTCGGTATTCAGGGGTAGCGCGAATGTGACGTGGGGAGAGGGAGGACTGGGAACGGGGATAAGGGGTGGGGGCAAGCGAGACAAATATCCAGGGGTAGTGGCGTCGAGATCGAGTGTGAGGGGATCTCGATAACGACCCATGGATTGCCCCGTGGGCAAGGGGTCGCTGGGAGAAGAGAAGCTACGAGGAGATGGGATAGGGAAGTTTCGGGGGATCCCTGAGCTTGCAGGGGGCGAAACTCGCGAAGGTCGCAGGATCTCTCCGTAAAGGGGGCGCTCGACCGCGACGCTGAGGGAAAAGGGGAGGGAGTCGGGGCTCAGGGTGTCGGCTCGTTCATCCCAGGGGATGTGCGTGTCAGGAAAGCGACTGCGGAGCTCCGCTCGCACCAGTCGCTCTTTAATTCCCTCCACGCTGCCGAAGGATGTGAGCCCTGCTCGATCGCACCGGAGGAGAAGGTCGCGAACGTCGTGAATGGCGTTCAACGACGCGCGAATTGCTTGGGTCCTTTCATCTAGCCCGACCTCGACTCGTTCACGAGGGTGGCTAGTAGTGGGTAGGGGGCGGAAGTAGTAAGGGGCGAGGTGCTTGTGGTAGTTCTTGGGGTGGTGGTGGTCGTAGGGACTTCCATGGTCATTAATACGCAGGATTAATGCAAAGAGAAAACAACAAAAACAAAAAAAATAATAATGATAAGGGAAAGGAGTGACAATGGTACAGAAGGAAAGGGAGGCGAACAGGGAGAGGAAGAAGAAAAAAAGAAAAAAAAAACGAATTACGTAACTGAAAAATAATCAAATACGACCGATATAAAATGGCTGAATGAAAGAAATAATAAAAGAAAATGAATTACCCAAAACAAACAAAAAAAAAAGAAAGAGAGAAAAGAAACAAAAAAAAATTAATAATGACAATGACGATAGTAACGATGATAAAAAAGGGGGTAGTAATGGGGGGCGGGAGGGGAAGAGAAGAAAAAAAAAACCAGATGTGGGAAATAATTAATTGGAAAAGAAAAAAAAAATGAGTGGAATGCGCCAAGGAAAACAAAACAAAAACGAAAAAGAAAAAGGAAAAGAAAAGAAAAATCGAAAGAAGGCAATCTACGCGAAAGAAGAAAAAAAAGGAATAAGGGGAATGTGGAATAAAATGACTGATGATAATAATCGACAACTGTAGAAAAAAGAAACAAAAAAAAAGAAAAAAAGGAAAAAAAAGAATCCTACGTAACTAGAAAACCGAAGGGCGCAGGGGGGGCAGGGCAGGCGCAAGCTGTCTCTCGATTTTTTTCTGGGGGGGAAATAATCAGTAAATGCAACGAAAAATATAAATGGGAATAATTGTGCAAAAACTTACCCTTCGTGAAGTAAAGCAATTTTGTATTTGGGGGTCCTCGCTTACTTTCTTTCAAGAAAATTCCTTTTTAATTCCTGTTTAATTTACCTAGGCTGTAAGGAGAAAAGAAAAAAAATTGCACAAGAACGAGAAAAGGGGAATGAGAGAGCAGCCTGGCGGGCGAATTCCGGAGGGCGTATGTCCAGTGTCACGTAGTCGTAGGTAATAGTCGCTCGGATTCGCGGCACAAGTCGACTATACAATTTTAGAATAATGGAATAATATTTCGGCCATAATGTTAAATTCTAAGCGTCTTCTAAGGCGACGATTGTTTGGGGAAACGGTGCGTGGTGCGAGAGAGACGACGACAATAACAAACCTTGGCTCACCGCGCGAGTTCACTCAGCAGCGGTGAGCAAGGCGACGCTAGGGCAGGCGGGGCAGGGGAAGGAGGACTCGGACGGTGGGCGATTTTTTTAGGTACAGTACTCGCAAAAATGAAAGGAAGATTTTCCCGCGAGTACTGTTTTTCGGGCCCCACGTTGGGCGCCAAAATTTGTGACGCTTTCCTCGGGGGAAGGCGAAACAATTCGGGGAACGAGGAGAAGAAGAAAGAAAAGAAAAACCAGGAAAATAAACGAGAAATAATATTTTATAAGAAAAAGAAAAGGATATTATATTACAAAAAAAAATTATACAAGATGTACGATTTGGGCGCCAGCGAGTTTATCGCGAACTCGCAACGATTAAACAAAAAAAAGAAAACAAACTCTTCGAGTGTGACGCGCTAATAGAGACAGGGGAATTTCTTTTATGGGGGGAGGGGTCTCAGAGGGAAGGTTCCCGAACGCTATGACGCCTCTTACTTTTGACCGCCGAGTCAACAAATGCAAACAAAAGGAAAAGAATAAGGAAAAACGTGATCCTCGCGAAGTTCGAATTTAACACACAAAAAAAATGAAGAAAACGACTCTCGAGCGCGGAATAGCGACGGGGGAATAGCACGGAGGAAAAAGGTCAAAACAGGCGCGGGGGAGTATGAGGGGGGGAACGCAGGGGGGAAATACCACGCACTCGTCGCAGGGAAAACGCAGGGGAAATAAAAGAAACGAGGCCTCGTGGCCGTTCGCACGCAATGTCGCAGGATTTGCGAAAGTTAAATAGAATTAAAAAAATTATCGGACCGATAATGAGAAAAGAACAACTCACGCTTTACGGCCGTCTCCTGCACAATCTCTCTCTACGCTCTTTCTTTCTCTGTCGTCCTTTCCACGTCAATTTCCTTCACAATCGTCCTTTCCACGTCTTTTTCCTCCCACTTTCTCTTCACACTCTCCTTTCCACGTTAATTTCCTTCTTCACACTTCGTCCGCTACTCCCTCACAATTTTTCACCCTCACTCTCTCTCACACACAACCTCTCTCACGCACAACCTCTCTCACACACTCACAATATCGCAAAAAAAAAATGACTCGGAAAAAAAAATAACGCCGAAAGAAAGAAAATACAAAAAGGGCTCGAAACGCAACGCAGGTATTAATCGCTATTCTCTACTCAACGCTCCGCTCGCAAGTGACGAGCTCGTCACTTGCTTCCGGGTTCTGGGCTAATGAGGGAAAGTGGGAGAAATTTTCAGGGGGCTAGTTCGTAGGAAAGGGGAGGGATGGCAGCACGGTGACTCTGCATCGATCGTAGATCCTTCACAGGTGCGCCGCGGGAACGAGATATCGTGGGATATTCCAACTCCGGGGGTCGATGCATAAGTCGAGTTCGTATTCGCTGTTGCCGGCCGGTGATAGTGGCGACGGCACGATTGCCCCATGTTCGATAAGTCCACGGAGGATGGGCCTTCTCCTCCGTGTTTTGACTTGGTTTCCCGACGATCGCGGGCGCGGGGAAGTGATGTCCTCCGCCGTTTTTTCTCGATGCACCCCCGGGGTGGCGACGACGAGATAGGGCCCGCTTCGGCGATAATCTGCGGCGTGGCTGAGGTCCACCGGTGATGCTGCGCTGGGGGGGGGGGGGGGGGAAGAACTGAAGAGAGCGAGAACGAGGGCGAAACCTCCGGCGTATTTTGCGACGTCGCTGTGCTTACAAGGGGTACTTATTATTTCGCGACATTAGGGGACTGCTTCAAATTATTCGACGCAGTATACAGGGATCTCGAGGGGAACGTAACGCGGGGGGAAGGAAGTGGAGGGGGAGGGCGTGCGTGGTAGACTTGCGAGGGCAGGTCGGGGCGACCTGTGACGCAACGTCACAATGCAAATAAAAATATGTAAAGACGAAATTATAACTCCTCCAGTTGAAGATAGAAACGATATAATCCGTGAATGTCACGAATCCCCAATATAGTCCAGTCGAATTAAATAAAGTTCTTTTCTGGAATAACATAGGTTAGCTGATTTTTTTATAGGTTCATCAGATATGGACGAACATATTTTTACTTATCCCCCAAAAAGTTAGGTCCGGATTTGTCCGTAGCGATTGTTTAAACTTTTGAGACCCCACATTTTGTTAAATAACGGCTTTGTTATGGGTTGTAGACGAAAACTCTTGAAACAAAAGTTGTTCGTCTCATCGTTCTTGAAAAAACAAGCCGTCGTGACATCAATTATCATTATTTGTTTAGTTGCAAAATGAAAAGTCCTGTAGAAAAAAAAAAATCACATTTTTTGTTATAAATTGATGCACAAACAACGTACGGTTTTGAAACTCATGGCACAGGTAATATGAAATGTCTTCAAAATTATCATGCAAAGTTTTTTTGCCTGTGTTGCATAGTTGAGCAACAATCCGCGACGAGCCAAAATCCGTAAATCATTTGTCCTTTAAAATTTGGCAGGCCCACGAGTTGCCAAAAAATCAGGGAGACAGTTGGTAACTAGTACTTTCCATAAATGAAAAAAAAACATTTTTATACTCAAAAATGACATTTTTTTTGGGCCCTTGAAATTTTTAGCTTATAAACAAATAGAGATATCTCCGGCAATTTTCACATTATTGGAAGTATTATGATGGATCGTACTCGGCCTTTATTTGACGAGTAATTAAAAAAAAAAAAAACGTGAATATCTCAATTAGAACCGGAGATAACGTTGTTTAAGTGTTATTTCGTTTATTGTTGTTGCAATTGATATTAAGGGGGAAAAAAAATATCAGCTGACTATAAACACCCCAAGGAATCACCGTGAATTTTTTCAGATCTCTTGGTGCGTTATACGTAGTTTAAAAAAATTAATTTCTGCCCGTCGAGCGCCGTCGAACGGCGCCGGTCGGTGAAAGGCAGCTGGGCGGCGCGGCGGGGGAGCGCCAGCCTCCGCGCGCCCGGCCATTCTCATTGCTAATTAACAAATGGATAACTCCGTTTATAATTGTCGCACAATACATTTTTTTTTTAACCATGCTACTTTTTTCTCGCAAATCCGAATCTGCAATCGGATTTATGATATTTTCTTTTCTTTTATGTTTCAGTCATATTCTTCGGGAATATTGCTATATATAACTTTAAATACACAATATTTACGAATTTTACGTTAGAAGGAAGTAGAATAAAACTTCATTGGGGTGGTGTTGTGTTTAAATACATGTGTATACACATATATAATGGAAGAGCGAGAGAGAGATTCTAAGCGTTATAACGGGTTTCTGCTTCGAATTATGTATTTTCCTTATATCCACATCCACACTAATCCTCCACACTAATATTATAAATGCGAAAGTAACTCTGTCTGTCTGTCTGCTACGCTTTCCTGCTTAAACCTCTCAACCAATTTTGATGAAATTTGGCACAGACAATCTTTAGACCCTGAGAAAGAATATAGGCTACCTTTTATTGCGAAAAAAAGGTATACAAAATCTTAACCACTGAAGGCTGAAGCTAAGGTGAGAGATCTTTTTGCCATTCTCATAGCGACGTGTGGTCTTTCAAATCCTCAGATATTATGGGAAAAGTACCAAAATGATATGTCTGACGATATTTTGCACAGACTACAACAAAATAATCCCAATGTCACATATAATGATTTAGTATATAACGAGGCGCTAACTAAGATTGAAGACCAAGTGATGGCTATATCTGGGAAGGCATTATCAGATTTTGGAATGAACCGGCCACAAAGAATCGGAGAAGTCAGTAGTGATTTAATAAGAGAACTGGACTACAATGTCTCTTCTTTACAGCAACAAATATCAGAGTCTGTTCCTCGATTGAACACGGAACAAAAATTAGTCTTTGACATTGTTGTCCAAAGAATCGATAATGGTGAGGGCGGATTGTTTTTCTTAGATGCGCCAGGAGGCACTGGAAAAACTTTTCTATTAAATTTACTTTTAGCCCAAATCCGCAAGGAGAAAGGAATAGCTGTTGCCGTAGCTTCCTCTGGAATTGCGGCGACGCTGCTCGATGGAGGCCGCACGGCACATTCAGTACTTAAACTCCCATTAAATTTACCTCATGAGGAAATTCCAGTTTGTAACATTACAAAAAACAGCGATCGTGGCCGAATGCTACAGCAATGCAAGCTGTTGGTGCGGGATGAGTGCACAATGTCGCATAAAAAAGCGATCGAGGCGCTCAATCGGACTCTGAAAGATATCAGAAGCAACCAGAGTTTAATGGGTGGGATGGTAGTGCTGCTTGCTGGTGGTTTTCGAAAGACACTACCTGTCATTACAAGAGGCACTCCAGCAGATGAGATAAATGCATGTTTGAAAGCGTCTACATTATGGATGCATGTAAAAAAAATGTATCTCACTAAAAACATGCGAGTACAACTACACAATGATACGCAATCGGGGCAATATGCAGCTGCTCTATTGAAAATCGGTGAAGGTCGAATGACTACGGACGCTAACGGCATGATTACATTAAATCAAGAATTTTGTAATGCTGTCCACAATTTGGAAGATCTTAAAAACAACGTCTATCCCGGTTTGGAATATAACATGAGGAATAGAGAGTGGCTGTGTGAAAGGGCAATATTAGCACCGACCAATGAAATCGTGGGACAAATCAATGAACGAATGATGTCACATGTGCAAGGCGATGTTGTCAAATATTTGTCAGTAGATATTGTCATGGACAGTGAACAGGTGACATCTTATCCTACAGAGCTTCTAAACTCTTTAGAGCTGTCAGGAGTGCCGTCTCATAAGCTGAGACTAACAGTTGGAGTTCCAGTTTTGTTAATGAGAAATCTCGAAGCGCCGAGACTATGCAACGGGACTCGATTGCAAATTACGCAGCTAGGACGCAATATTATTAGAGCAATTATAATGACAGGAATAGCTAAAGATGAAGAAGTTTTGATTCCCCGCATACCCATGATCCCTACAGATTTACCTTTTCAGTTTAAAAGAATCCAGTTTCCCCTCAAACCAGCCTTCGCAATGACCATTAACAAAGCGCAAGGGCAAACACTTACAATAGCAGGTGTCCATTTAGCGAAAAACTGTTTTTCGCATGGCCAACTGTACGTGGCCTGCTCGCGAGTGTCGAGTCCAAACAATCTCCACATTTTAACAAATAATAACAAAACAGCAAACGTTGTGTACAAAAATGTTTTAAATTAGGTCGTTTTAAAATATTTTTGTACACAACGTGACGCTGGCCCCTGTAAATGTCTCTTGGACATAAGGGACCAATAAATTTTCCTAGGTACTTTCTGCCACTCAATGGAATACGTACCTTATACCTACTGTAAACAGATATTTTTTATTTTTTTTAAACATACCTACTCTCTTTTAACCAAATGCTATACCCAGATCTATACAGTTCCTTTAATATAATCCATAATATTCAAATTAAAAGTACGCAGACGAAGTCGCGGGTACCAGCTATAATCCATAATATTCAATTTAAAAGTACGCAGACGAAGTCGCGGGTACCAGCTAGTCTGAATATATATTTTTATATATTAGACTCGTCCAAAATTGAAAGATAAATAATTTAAAATACGTAGGGTAATGGTAAAAAAAAATAAAACTGATTCAAGCGTCAATGACATTTAATATTACCATACATAAAATAATTGTTAATATGTGACTACAAATATATATAGTTTATAGTATATAGTAACATATGGTATATAGTATATATAGTATATATAGTATATAGTATATATAGTATATGGTATATAGTCACATATTAACAATTATTTTATGTATAGTAATATTAAATGTCATTGACGCTTGAATCAGTTTTATTTTTTTTTACCATTACCCTACGTATTTTAAATAATTTGTCTTTCAATTTTGGACGAGTCTAATATATAAAAATATATATTTAGATATAAAGAAAATACATCATTCGACGCAGAAACCCGTTATAACGCTTAGAATCTCTCTCTCGCTCTTCCATTATATATGTGTATACACATGTATTTAAACACAACACCACCCCAATGAAGTTTTATTCTACCTCCTTCTAACGTAAAATTCGCAAATATTGTGTATTTAAAGTTATATATAGCAATATTCCCGAAGAATATGACTGAAACATAAAAGAAAAGAAAATATCATAAATCCGATTGCAGATTCGGATTTGCGAGAAAAAAGTAGCATGGTTAAAAAAAAAAAAATGTATTGTGCGACAATTATAAACGGAGTTATCCATTTGTTAATTAGCAATGAGAATGGCCGGGCGCGCGGAGGCTGGCGCTCCCCCGCCACGCCGCTCGGCTGCCTTTCACCGACCGGCGCCGTTCGACGGCGCTCGACGGGCTGAAATTAATTTTTTTTAACTACATATAACGCACCTAGAGATCTGAAAAAATTCACGGTGATTCCTTGGGGTGTTTATAGTTAGCTGATATTTTTTTTCCCCCTTAATATCAGTTGCAACAACAATAAACGAAATAACACTTAAACAACGTTATCTCCGGTTCTAATTGAGATATTCACGTTTTTTTTTTTTAAATTACTCGTCAAATAAAGGCCGAGTACGATCCATCATAATACTTCCAATAATGTGAAAATTGCCGGAGATATCTCTATTTGTTTATAAGCTAAAAATTTCAAGGGCCCAAAAAAAATTTCATTTTCGAGTATAAAATTTTTGTTTTTTCATTTATGGAAAGTACTAGTTACCAACTGTCTCCCTGATTTTTTGGCAACCCGTGGTCCTGCCAAATTTTAAAGGACAAATGATTTACGGATTTTGGCTCGTCGCGGATTGTTGCTCAACTATGCAACACAGGCAAAAAAACTTTGCATGATAATTTTGAAGACATTTCATATTACCTGTGCAATGAGTTTCAAAACCGTACGTTGTTTGTTCATCAATTTATAACAAAAAATGTGATTTTTTTTTTTCCACGGGAATTTTCATTTTGCAACTAAACAAATAATGATAATTGATCTCACGACGGCTTGTTTTTTTCAAGAACGATGAGACGAACAATTTTTGTTTCAAGAGTTTTCGTCTACAACCCATAACAAAGCCGTTATTTAACAAAATGTGGGGTCTCAAAAGTTTAAACAATCGCTACGGACAAATCCGGACCTAACTTTTTGGGGGGTAAGTAAAAATATGTTCGTCCATATCTAATGAACCTATAAAAAAATCGGCTAACCTATGTTATTCCAGAATAGAAGTCCATCGATTTCAGAGGTCATTCGACTGGACTAAATAGCAGGACATAAAGGCGTCACAAAAACATACAACAGAAAACGACAAAAATATTGTTGGGACAATTTAAAGAAACAAGTAGAAGATTTTGTGAGACAATGCGAGAGCTGTCAACGAAGAAAATTAGTGAGGATAAAAACGAAACAACCAATGGTTATTACAGACACTCCGTTAAACGTATTCGACAAAATATCAATGGATATAGTTGGTCCAATAACTCCAGAATCTAATTTCGGTCATCGATTCATCTTGACAATTCAAGATAATTTGTCAAAATTCTCATTCGCTATTCCTTTGGTGACTGCAACCGCTAACGAAACCGCTTACGCTTTAGTGACCGAATTTATATGCCTCTTCGGTTGTCCGAAAGTTATATTAACCGACCAAGGAGCAGCATTCATTGGTAAAATAATGAAACAGTTCACGAAAGTATTGAAAATCAAACAAATCAAAACAACTGCATTTCACCCACAATCTAACGGATCGCTTGAAAGAAGTCACCAAGTCTTGACAGATTATCTCAAACATTACACCAACAAAAAAGACTGGCATAAATGGTTACGATTAGCAACATTTGCATATAATACAAGTGTACATGAAGGTACAAAATTCATCCCATATCAAATTGTTCTTGGCTGAGAAGCTCGTTTGCCATCTCAATTCAATTACCTCGATAATTTATTAACGTACGATGATCACGTTAAAAATCTAACAGCCCAGTTACAGGAAACAAGAAAATTAGCTCGCAAGAATTTAGAAAACGCGAAACAAAAATCGAAAGTCGTATATGATAAGAAAATTAACCCAGTTAAGCTTCAGACGGGAGACAAAATATATTTAGTAAAAAATCAAAAAGTTTGAAAATTCGACGAGAATTACAAAGGTCCATATTTAGTAACTCAAGTATTCTCGGATCAAAATGATATCGAAATAGAGCTCGAAAGAGGGAAACGTAAAATCATTCACAGCGATCGAGCTAAAATAGCACATTAATAGTAGTACGAACATTAAATCTCATACCTACCGGTACCTTTTCAGGTATGCCGGAGGAAACCAAGATGCTCACCTTCGCGGTAGGTCTCGTCTACCTGCTCCAACCTGGCAGCGCGCTGATCGCGTATGATTGCGGCGCTCCATCAATGAACATTACAACAATGTCGTTATTAGATATTCAAGAATGCGAAATGCCAATACCAAAGCCAGAGGTTTAATAAACTAAAATACAATTACTCCAAAGAGTAGAGTTTTCGCACATTAAGGTTGTACAGTGCAAATTAGAAATCCACAGAATAGTTGAATACTGAGGTATGCATTCTCACACTTCGGAAGTTGAAAACGGCCGTTCAGAATATTTGCAGGAATTATCAGCAAATGTTTGCAAATCTACACATCTTACTAGATCATACGAACTTTATAGAACTATGTTCACCGATTTTAACGTTAACGCGACAAACACAAGAAACATCATGCTAGCCGGATCGATCGATAATAACGAAAATTGCCACGGAACTTCATTCTCGGATAATTATGGATCTTGGGATAATGTTATTGTTATTGGAATGTTTAAATTTACTCTCTTAGAACAATATGCAGCAGTTAATTTAAACCATAACGAAATAATTTTGCGATCAGGAGTTAGATGCAGCTACGACAAGGGAAAATGCCTTGACTTTCAGGGAGGATTTAGCTTCTGGGACCCTCTCGAATCAGATCAGTGTAAATTCAACAACTACGAAATAGTTTACGAAGGATTAGCAGAAAGGATTCAAGACGCAGTTAAGCCCGAAAACGAAATTTATTCAATCACTACGTCAGACATCACCTTCGCACTGACCGTCAAGGGCCATACAGTTTTATGTGGTTACAAATTGCTGAAAACAGAACATCCAAAATTATTCATTGTTGACAAACAAAATGGCGACTTCTTCGCAAAAAAACACCTATCAACTATAAATATGGATATGTTTGCATACATGAATTCAAAGTTAGTATATATAATCAGACATTTTGGTAATCAAATAACAGACCTCTACAATAACGTCGTCAAACAAGAATGCGAACTTGAAAAAAAGGTTTTACGCAACACCTTGGGTTTTGCAGCCCTAGCTCCAGCAGAATTCGCGTACTACTTCATGAAAGAACCGGGGTACATCTCGCATATCGCGGGAGAAGTATTAAGAATCGCGAAATGTATACCTGTTAACGTAGCAACGCGAAAGACAGACGAATGTTACCAAGAATTACCGATAACAAGAGGTAATGAGTCTATGTTCATGGTACCGCGAACGCGGATAATTACGAAGACCGGGCATGAAATCGAATGTAATTCCTTCCTATCGTCTATGTATCGAATCAATAATGTATGGTACCAATCTCTACCTCGACTCGCACAAGCAGCAGCACCGCAATCGCTGTCCGCAAATACGAAGAAAACATGGGAATTTGTCGTCCCCGAACATTTAGCAGACAGTGGCATTTATTCAACAACAGACCTCGAAAATTTACGATCGAGTATGATGTTTCCGATAGAAAGAACTGCGGTGCTAAACACACTCGCTAGAGGAGCGTCAGGTCAGAAAACCATCGACCAAGGTGTGTCTATTAATCACTGGATAAACGATGATATAATTCAGGAAAAAATCGAAAAAGCATGGGGAAAAGTATATAACTTCTTTCACACAATCGGTACATTTAGCGCAACCTTCCTAGGAGTATGGGTCACAGCCAGAGTGGTCAAATTCATAATCGACACGTTAGTGCACGGTTACGCATTACATTCGATATACGGATGGAGCGTTTGGCTAATCGGAGCCATCTGGGACTCCATTACAAATTTATTACTTCACATTAACAAAAGGAAACCAACCCGCGATACCGATAGCGAAAATTCCACCCCCTTCAAGAAATTCAGGTCAATGCAGAAAACAATAAAACAAACGCGGAACCGCGCGAGGGTATATACCCGACGTGCCCACCGAGGGTCGACACGGAACCTCCGTTAGGTGACGCACAGCTCTGCCGACCATTGCCACATCCGATCATCGCAAATAATAAAAGAAACGCCGACATCCAACCAATACCGCGACAACGAATATCACACCAACGACGTGGAGAACCAACGTGGTTTTTGCACTTATGATAAAGCGATGAAAATGAACCAGCCGAGAAATAATTTCAATCCACCTTTTCATGAAATTAGGCAATAATTAAATAAAATGATAAAAATCACACATATTTACAATTGCAACACGTACGAGATTTTATTATTGAAAATGATACAACGAATGTGACGTACTACGTAATTCAATAAAACTTCCAATACGCGCGATCATTGAAAAGAAAACGCAAATACATAATTCCTGAAAATCATTCGTAAAGAAAACGCAAATACATCATTCCTGAAAAATCATTCGAAAAGAAAACGCAAATACATCATTAATGAAAAATCGTTCGAGAAAAAAAAACCGCGAATATATAACTCCTGAAGAACATTCAAGAGAAAATATGCGAATACATACATGTGTACGAATTTTATACGCATATTCAACAATCTAGTACATACACACATTACAACATTCAACGAACATCCGAATTTTTTTTTATATATTGTGACGTTGCGCCACATATCGCCCCGACCTGCCCTCGCAAGTCCACCACGCACGCCCCCCCTCCACTCCCTTCCCACGCGTTACGTTCCCCTCATGATCCCCCTATTCGCGCCGTAGGTTAAAACCGTCCCGTAATGTCGCGAAAGACGAAGTATACGTTGTAAGAAGGCGAAATTGCGAAAACGCGAAGCAAAGTACGCTGGAGGGCTCGCCCTCGTTTTCGCTCAACTCAATCTTCCCCCCCCGTTCCTACCCTCCCCCCCCTTTTTCGCGCAGCATCAGCGGTGGACCTCATCCACACCAGATCATCGCCGAAGCGCCTTATCTCGTCGACGCCACCCCGGGGGTGCATCAAGGTAGCGGCGGAGGATGGTGCTTCCCCGCACCAAAATCTCCCTTCAGAAGTCGAAACACGGAGGAGAAGGCCCACCCTCCGTGGACTTGTCAAAAATGGGGCAATCAAGCCATCATCAGTATCACCGGCCGGTAACAGCGGACCAACGGAGATTATGCATCGACCCCCGGGGTCGGAATATCACACGACACCTCGCTCCCGCGGCTCACTTCGAAGGATCTAGGATCGATGCAGGGTCACCGTGCTGCCATCCCTCCCTTTTCCTACGAACTAGCCCCCCGAAAATTTCTCCCACCTTCCCTCATTAGCCCAGAACCCGACAAGCAAGTGACGAGCTCGTCACTTGCGAGAGGAGCGTTGATCGGCGAATATCGATTTTATAATCTGTTGCGTTTCGTGCCCTTCTGGTTCTTTTTTTTTGTAGTTTGGCGATTGCGTTACCGTTGTGTGAGAGAGAGTGCGTGGGAAAAATTGTATGCGTGAAGAGAGTGGTAGAGTGTGTGATAGAGAGTGCGATAGAGAGTGTGGGAGGAGTGAAGAAGTAGCGGACGAAGTGTGAAAAGTAGCGGAAGAAGTGTGGAGAATTGGAAAGGACGATAGCGAAAGAGACGTTGGAAAGGACGATAGAGAAAGGGATTATTTGGAAAGGAATTTGGAAGAGACGTGACGGAAAGGATGAGTGTGAGCGACTGAAGGGGAGTGACAACGGTAAAGCGTGAGTTTGGCTTCTTTTTTCTTATCGGTCCGAGCGATTTTTCTTTTTTCTTGGAGATATTGCGTGCGAGCGGCCACGAGGCCCGTTTTTTTCTTTTCGTATTTCCCCTGCGATTCCCGGCGAAAAGTGCGTGGTGTTTTCCCCCCTGCGTTCCCCATATATTCCCCCGCGCCCCGTGACCCCCCATCCTCCGTACCTTTTCCCCCCCCGTCGCTATTCCGCACCCGAGAGTCAAGCTTTTTTCCAAGTTTTCTTTTTTCTTTCTTGATTTTTCGTTTCGCGAGGATCACGTTTTCCTCAGTTTTTTTCTCTTTTTTTCTCTTCTTCGGACTCGGCGGTCAAGAGTAAGCGGCGTGTTAGCGTTCGGGAACCTCCCCCCTGAGATCCCATTCCCCAGCCCAGCGCGTGTATTACGGATAGTTTTTGCATTGTTCGCTTTCGTTTTTTTTAATTATCGTTGGGAGTTGGCGTAAAACTCGCTGGCGCCCAATACGAAAATTCTTTCTTGTTATACCATAGTCTTTTTCTTTTTTCTTAATATATTATTTCTCATTGTATCCTCAGGTTGTTGATTCCCTTTTTTTTTCTCTTGTCCTCGTTCCCCGCATTGTCGCGCTTCCTCTCGCGGAAAGCGTCACAAATTTTGGCGCCCAACGTGGGGCCCGAAAAACAGTACTCGCGGGAAAATATTCCCTTTATTTCAGCGAGTACTGTACCAAAAAAATCGCCCACCGTCCGAGTCCTCCTTCCCCTGCCCCGCCCGCCCCCTCGTCGCCTCGCTCACCGCTGCTGAGCGAGCTCGCGCGGTGAGCCAAGGCTTGTTGTTGTTGCCGTCTCACTCGCACCACGCACGGTTCCCCAAACAAATCGTCGCTTAGAAGACGCGTTACAATTTAGCATTGTAGCCGAAATATTATTCCGAAATTCCGAGTTTATATAGTCGACTTGTGCCGCGAATTCGAGCGACTATCACACACTACCACCTGACATTGGACATACGCCCTCCGGAATTCGCCCGCAGAGCTGTCTCTCACCCCCCTTTTTTTCTCTTGTGTTTCGTGTGCCGTGCTTTCTTTTCCCCTTACCTCCCTACAGGCTCTAGGTAAAATAATACGGAAATACAGACGGAAAATTGGAAAAACAATTATAGAGGACCCCAAAAATAAAATTGCTTCGTACCCTGTGAGCGGTAAGTTTTTGAACCGTTGTCTTCACTTATATATTTTTTTTGGTTTTTGCACTCGTGATTATTTCCCCCCCACGTAAATTTGAGAGATAGCCTGCGCCTACCCTGCCCCCCCCCTTCGCCCCCTCGCGTTATATTACACCGAATTTATTATTATTCATCTTTTTTTTATTATTTCTTTTGTTTTGTCTCCGTTTAATAATTTTTTTGTGTCCCTTCCCTTCTTTCCCTGTTCCCTTTCTCGTTTTTTTTTCTTTCTTCGCAGTTCGTAAATTCTTTTTCTTTTTGTCGCCTCGCACATTTTTTTCTCGGTTTTTGTTTTTTTCCGTATTTATCCCCATCATCATTTTTTTTCTCTTCTTTTTCGTTTTTTTTAATTGAAAACGCCCTCTTCTCCGCCCTTGTTGTTTCCTTTTTATTATTTTGATCTGATTATTTGTTTTTTTGCTTGTTCCCCATACTTATTGACATCATTATTATTAAGCCTTGGATCGAAATTATTTTTGTTTCTCCTTCGGGGTTTTTTTTTCCTTCTTTCTCTTCTTCTCACTCATTCCCCTTTTCTTTTTTTTTGGTGACCAATTAAGTACCCCCCTCCTTTAGTTTATTTTATTTTATTTTCCCTTCTTTTCTTTTCGCGTTATTTTCTTTTTTTTTTTCTCTTCTTTTCGTTTACACCAGGAGTATTACACTCATTTTTTGTGTTTCTTGGATTTCTTCGTTTTTTTTTTTTTTGAGTTTAGTTTTATTGTTCGTTATACCGTTTTTTTTTCTTCCGAAACGTTTTTTTTTTTCTTCAGTTCCTTCATTTAGTTCTTTTATTTTATTTTCCCTTCTTTTCTCTTCGCGATTATTTATTTATTTATTTATTTATTTATTTATTTTTTTTTAATTTTTTTTGTGTGTCGCGTAATTCTCATCTATTTATTATTCCCCCCTACTTCGCTATTATATCGGTCGTATTGTATTATTTTTCAGTCACGTAATTAGTCTTTTTGTTTCCCTTCTTTTTCTTTTTTTCCTCTTTTCTCTTTTTTCTCCCTGTTCGCCCCCTTCTCCTTGTGCCAGTGCTACCCCTCCCCCGTATCATTACTCGTTTTTTTGTGTTTTTGTTTGCTTATATTATGTTTTCCCCGCGTTAGCCCTACGTACTAAGGGCTATGGAGGTCCCTACGGCGACCACCACCCCAACCACGACCACTAGTACTTCGCCCCGTACTACCTCCGCCCCCCTACCCACCACTAGCCACCCTCGTGAACGAGTCGAGGTCGGGCTTGATGAAAGAGCCCAAGCCATTCGCGCGTCGCTGGACGCCATCCATGACGTTCGCGACCTCCTCCTCCGCTGCGACCGAGCAGGGCTCACCTCCTGGGGCAGCGTGGAGGAAATCAAAGAGCGACTGGTGCGAGCGGAGCTCCGCAGTCGCTTTCCTCACACGCACATCCCCTGGGACGAACGAGCCGACACCCTGAGCCCTGATTCCCTCCCCTTTTCCCTCAGTGTCGCAGTTGAGCACCCCCTCTACGGGGAGGTCCTGCGACCCTCGCGCGTTTCGCCCCCTGTAAGCTCAGGGATCCCCCGAAACGTTCCTATCCCATCTCCCCGTAGCTTTTCTTCCCCCAGCGACCCCTTGCCCACGGGGCAATCCATGGGTCGTTATCGAGATCCCCTCACACTCGATCTCGACACCACTACCCCTGGGTACTTGTCTCGCTTACCCCAACCCCTCATCCCCGTTCCCAGTCCTTCCTCCCCCCACGTCACCTTCGCGCTACCCCCGCGTGCCGAACAACACCCCCTGTCGTATGCCACGGCAGCACCAACCCGTAACCCCTCTCCCCGCCCTCGCGAGTCCCCTGTTCCTGCATCGTATGTGCCCTGGAGCCCGGAGGGCACATACGTTTTTCCGCCGCGCGCCACGGGGCACAGCAGCACCCGATTGGGCCCCCTTCCTCCCCCCACACTTGTTCACAGCCCCCTATCCCCCACGGACCCTCGCCTCCCCCCTTTTCCGGTTTTCCCACCTTTTCAGAGTCTCGGGAGGCCCGCGACTCGCGTTTCACGGACCATTGGAGGAAGTTCGGCCCTCGTTTCGCCGGGAAACGAGGCGATGACGCTGAGGAGTTCCTCCGTTGCCTCCATGAGTACGCGACGAGCCGCAGCCTCACCGAGGGGGAGCTTTTGCGGGCGCTGCCGGAAGCTTTCACCGGAGAAGCTCTCCTGTGGCACCGCGTGGAGCACCCCAGCTGGACCTCGTACGAGGGGTTCACCTTCTACTTCAGGGAACGATTTGGCCATGGGGACCTGCAGGAGAGCTTGCGCCGAGAGGTGGAGTTGCGAACGCAGGGACCCGGCGAACCGGTTGCGGAATACATCGTGAAGATGCGCACCCTGTTCAGCCATCTCAACCCTCCCCTTCCCCTTAGCGTGCAGATCGACATCTGCTGCCGCAACCTCCACCCCGAATTGGCGGTCCACGTCGTGAGAGAGGAAGTGCATAGTTTCCTCGATCTACAACGTGTGGGCCGCCGGCGGGAGGAGGTGAGCGAGCGTATGAAGTTGTACCGTCCTCCCCCCCCCCGTCTCCCAGTCCGCATTACCCGCCGCTGCATTCTACCCGGAGAAGGGCGTGCGCGGACGCGCTGCCGCAGCGGCAGACAAAAAACGCGACCCCTCTCCGGACCTTCTGATGGATTTCGAGGCTACCCCCCCCCACGGAAATTCCCAAGCCAGTCCCGCGCGTTTCGTACAGCACCGTTGCCCGTTCCCCCCCCCGCACGACCTCTCCGAAAACGGCAGCCGCCGTCACTCCTCGTTCCCCAACCACACTACGACGACCTCCTCCCCCGAGCAGCCCCCCGCGAAAAATCCCCGCTCTCGTTGATGTGGCGCCTCGTCAACCCCCGCGTGCATATTCCCCACCCTCAAAATCCCTTTCCGTCACCTGCTACAACTGCAGGAAACCCGGCCACGTCTATCGTGAGTGTTTGCTCCCCCTTGGCTATTTTTGCCGCGTGTGCGGCCGGCCAGGGGTGGACGTAAACACGTGCCCTGTTTGTGCGCGTCGCCGGGCGGGAAACGCCATGCCGGGGGGTCACTAAAAACCCTAACCCCCCGGAAAGACAAATCCGTCCCCCCTCCCCATCCTATAGAAGCCCGAACCCCTACATCGTCCCCCCTCGCGGTCGCTACTGGCGACAATCGGCATTTCGCGTGGGTTTCCGTGGGCGGAACTCCCACGCGAAGCCTCATTGATTCCGGATCCACGAGAAGCTATATCAGCGCAGAGTTGAGCGATTCCCTTGGCGCGACCCTACAACCCATCGACGAGACCGTGCGAGTGGCCAGTGGCGCTGTACTCCCTGTTCGCGGCCTCGCCTCCCTCCTGTTTGAGGTCGAGGGACGGCTGGAGACGCTGGGGGTGCGCGTCACTGCCATCGAATACCCCTGTCTACTCGGGATAGATTTTTTAAAAATGTTTAGCTTCAAGATCGATTATGAGGAGGAAACGTGGAGAACAAGGTACGGGGTGGAACATTCGTTCCACTCGTCAGAAATCGCGATTCGTATACATCCCCAAATAGCGTGCGCCGGTCTCGTCGAACCCTCCCAAACGGCCTCCTCCCGTCTACAAACCCTACTGAAAACAATGACCCTGAAGAAGACCTCCCCGATCCTCAGTTCCACCCATTTGGCCGTACACGCCATCGATGTACAAGGTCACCCTCCCATCCGCCAAAAACCTCGCACTCTCTCGGCGTACATGCTCAAGGTCGCTCACGGCGAGGTCGATCGCATGTACAATGAGGGAGTGATCGAGAAGTGCAAAAGTCCCTGGCTGAGTAACCCCGTCATTGTACCCAAACCCAACGGAAAATATCGCTTTTGTATTGACTACCGGGACGTTAATAAAGTGACCCAGAAAGACGCGTACCCCCTCCCCAATATGGACAGAATCCTCGACGGACTGCGACGTGCCCGATTTATTTCCAAACTCGACCTCAGCCAAGCCTATTTCCAGATCCCTGTAGACCCCAGCAGCCGCCCTATCACCGCCTTCGCTGTCCCCGGACGAGGACAATTTCAATTCACACGTATGCCCTTCGGACTGACGAACGCTCCCGCAACATTCCAACGACTGATGGACCAGCTAATCGACACAGCATGGGAACCTCACGTTTTTGCCTACCTTGACGACGTTATAATCGCGACAGACACCGAGGACAGTCATTTTAAATATTTGCGACAGGTTTTACGGACTTTTTTGGACGCCGGGATGGAGATAAACTTTGAGAAAAGTGAATTCTTCTGTCCCGAGGTGTCGTATCTGGGTTATATTATCCGAACCGACGGACTGAAGACAGACCCGCGGAAAATCGAACCCATCCTCAATTACCCCCCTCCTCGCACCCTGAAGCAAGTCCGCCGCTTCCTTGGAATGGTCGGCTGGTACGCACGCTTCCTCCCCGACCTCGCTCACGACAAAATCCCCCTCACCCGCCTACTAATGAAAAATGTTCCCTGGAAATGGGAATCAGAAGAGCAAAGTGCTTTTGAGACCCTTCGCGACGCCCTCGTCCAAACCCCCGTCCTCGCCCGTCCTGATTTCGAGCAGCCCTTCACTCTCCAGACTGACGCCAGCGACTCGGCAGTGGGCGCTGTGCTGACGCAGGAGATTGAAGGGGTAGAGCGGCCCATAGTATTCGCGAGCAAGGTCCTGACCGCCGCCGAGCGAAAGTACACGGTGACGGAAAGGGAGTGTCTCGCGGTACTGTGGGCAGTGAAGAAATTCCGTCCCTATATCGAGGGCACTCACTTTACCGTGATCACGGACCACAGCAGCCTGCTGTGGCTCCGTAATCTTCGAGATCCCACGGGAAGATTAGCCCGTTGGGCCCTTGCGATGCAGGCCTACGATATGAAGATCGTACATCGCAAGGGATCCCTGCATGCAGTCCCCGATGCCCTTTCCCGAATGTACGAAACGTGTAACGATGCCCTCTGTGCCCTAGGTGAATCCGCCGATCCCTGGTACACCGATAAAATGAGAAACATCCGCGAATTTCCATGGAAATATCCAAATTGGCGTATCGAAGACGACCGTATCTACTACCACCGCCCCCACGCCATCATCGACCCTGCCATGACCGACCTTGACTCGTGGAAGCTCGTTCTACCCCTTGACTCCCGCCCACGAGCCCTCCACCAGGCCCACAACGATCCCCAGTCCGGCCATCTGGGCGTGGACAAGACGTACCACCGGGTAATTCAGGATTTCTTCTGGCCCGGGGTTTTCCAAGACGTCGCGAGATACGTCTCACGTTGTACCGAATGTCAGCAGCAGAAGGTCCCCCAGGTCGTCCCCGCAGGGATAATGCGTGAGCGAACGACCGAGGGCCCCTGGTCTGTTGTCGCTGCTGACATTATGGGCCCCTTCCCCCCCAGCAAAAGCCAACACAAATATATTCTAGTATTTCAGGACCTATTCACGAAATATGTAGAAGCCCGTGCGCTTCGCGCAGCAACCGGCCCCACCATAATGACGGCGTTTCACGAATTAATCGTGAATCGCTGGGGATGCCCCCGATTTTTACTGACGGACAACGGTACAGAATTCACGAACGGACACGTAAAACAGCACCTTCATGAATGGGGCATCACCCAAACCACCGTGCCTCCCTACCACGCCCAAGCGAACCCTGTAGAACGGGTTAACCGAACCCTAAAGACCATGATTAATTCCTATATTACCCTCGACCACCGTGAGTGGGACCAGCACCTTCCCGAGTTATGCTTCGCCCTCAATACAGCCGTACAATCCTCCACGCACATGACTCCAGCTTTCCTCAATTTCGGTCGAAATCCCCGCCCTGCAAAAAGCATTCGCGACGCTGCCCTCCCCAGTACCTCGCTGGACCCCGGAGATATTACGAATTGGGGGGACCGAATGAAACGGTTGCCCCTTATTCACGATTGGGTGCATAGGAACCTAGAAATCGCGGCGAAAAGGCAGGCCCGATATTATAACCGCCACCACCGAGACGTGACCTTTGAAGAGGGCAATCTCGTGATGCGACGCAACCGAGTGCTGTCGTCCTGAGCCCAGAACTTCGCAGCGAAGTTAGCCCCGCGCTATAGTGGTCCCTATAAAATACTACGAGTTATTTCCCCCGTGGTTTACGAGTTGGAGGACCCGAAAAGTAGGAGAAACCCACGGGTCCATATAAAGGATTTAAAAGCTCACGTCACCGACGAAACCGCTACCCCCACCGCAGACGAAAGCCCCCCGCCCCCGCGAGTAATTCCCCTCATTAAAGAACGCAACGTACCACGCCGCACGGGATTACGCTCGCAACGCAATGTCGCCCCCCTCGCGACTTTCACGCCGGAATCGCAGTATTCCCTAGTAACACCGATTGTTAATTTACAGGCTTCCACGATGCTCCGACGTTTCGGACCGCGCCCCCACCCCTTTTCTATCATCCCCCGTCCCGCGTATCACCGCCCCGGAGGGACGGTGATTGACCCGGAGGAGTGGATCTCCCCCGGGAGATCGACCCCCCGGAAATACGTTCCCCTCTACGGAGGAACTCCCCCCCCCCTCTCCGCCATCCCCCAGCTCCCTGCCCCCTACGCCCCCTCCCGCCTCCTCAGCCCCTGAGTCCCATCCCTTCGGTCAGGAGGATCTCCGGCGGATCCAGGAGTTGTTGGAGCGCCTCCTGATCTCCCGTTCCCCTCCCCCGCCTTCCGCCGCCGCCAACCGTCGCCGCTGCCAATCCCAAGCAGCTCCCCCGCGTCCCCGATCCTCATCCCAGTCCCTCGCCACCCTGAAACCCCATCCCAAACCCCGCGTCGTCCCTACCATCCCTCGTCCTGCAAGCTCCCTGCCCCATCCCACCCCCAAAACCCCGCCAGCCGCGCATCGCCGACCCCCCCTCTTCCCCGAACCCTCCTTCCCCTCGTCGCGCCCGCCGACGCGTCCCCGTCCTCGCTCCGTCCCCGTCCCCCCGTTCCGACCCCGCCTCCCGGCCCTAATGGAACATCCCGTCGCCCCTCCCGCCCCAATCCCGGCCCTAATGGACCTCCCCTGCCTTCCGCCCCCTGACATGTCCCTCCCCGATCCCGACGCAGAACCCCTCCCGTACACTCCCCCGCCCTTTGCCCGCCGGCGCCTCCGGTGTTGGTCGTGCGGCCAACTCGGCCACACACACGAGGAGTGTGGCCGGCGGCTAAGGCCTCCTACGCCCCCCAGCAGCAGCTGGTAAGTCCTCTCCCCCCCCAATGCCACCTAGATCCCTTGTCCCCCGCACAGAACCCTAGAACCCTTCCCTGAACCCGAGGTCCCAATCCCAAAAGCCCACGACCCCCCTGAGCCACAAAGAACCCGTAACGAACCCTCGGCACCCTCCCTGAACCCGAGATCCCAGGTCCCCGAGCCACGACCCCCCTCTGGCCCCGCAGAACCCTCTACGAACCCGCGGTAACCCGCCAAACCCTGCAAGAACCCTGCAGGCAGCAGCACGAGCATCTAGTCAAACCCAAGGAACCCACGACGAAGATCCCGCTACGCCGACTGCAAAACGAAGACTGACGAGACGCGATGCGCTTGGTCGCGGCACAAGGCTGAAGTCACTACAATTAAGTGCGGCCAGCGTCTTCGCGACTCCCTCCATTCCCAACGTCCACCAGGAAGAACCGCGATAGAGCCACGCATGAACAGAAAAGGACCGGTAAGAGGGGAGAGCGGAGCTCGCGCTTGCAAAAGTCGCTTTCGTATCATTTGGAAAATGTCTTAGCACTAATCACTTGATTCTTTTGTTTTTAGCCGCAAAAGATGACGATAATACGCGGAGCGTATCAACGTCAGGCCGGGGGGAGTTGTGACGTTGCGCCACATATCGCCCCGACCTGCCCTCGCAAGTCCACCACGCACGCCCCCCCTCCACTCCCTTCCCACGCGTTACGTTCCCCTCGTGATCCCCCTATACGCGCCGTAGGTTAAAACCGTCCCGTAATGTCGCGAAAGACGAAGTATACGTTGTAAGAAGGCGAAATTGCGAAAACGCGAAGCAAAGTACGCTGGAGCGCTCGCCCTCGTTTTCGCTCAACTCAATCTTCCCCCCCCGTTCCTACCCTCCCCCCCCTTTTTCGCGCAGCATCAGCGGTGGACCTCATCCACACCAGATCATCGCCGAAGCGCCTTATCTCGTCGACGCCACCCCGGGGGTGCATCAAGGTAGCGGCGGAGGATGGTGCTTCCCCGCACCAAAATCTCCCTTCAAAAGTCGAAACACGGAGGAGAAGGCCCACCCTCCGTGGACTTGTCAAAAATGGGGCAATCAAGCCATCATCAGTATCACCGGCCGGTAACAGCGGACCAACGGAGATTATGCATCGACCCCCGGGGTCGGAATATCACACGACACCTCGCTTCCGCGGCTCACTTCGAAGGATCTAGGATCGATGCAGGGTCACCGTGCTGCCATCCCTCCCTTTTCCTACGAACTAGCCCCCCGAAAATTTCTCCCACCTTCCCTCATTAGCCCAGAACCCGACAAGCAAGTGACGAGCTCGTCACTTGCGAGAGGAGCGTTGATCGGCGAATATCGATTTTATAATCTGTTGCGTTTCGTGCCCTTCTGGTTCTTTTTTTTTGTAGTTTGGCGATTGCGTTACCGTTGTGTGAGAGAGAGTGCGTGGGAAAAATTGTATGCGTGAAGAGAGTGATAGAGTGTGTGATAGAGAGTGCGATAGAGAGTGTGGGAGGAGTGAAGAAGTAGCGGACGAAGTGTGAAAAGTAGCGGAAGAAGTGTGGAGAATTGGAAAGGACGATAGCGAAAGAGACGTTGAAAAGGACGATAGAGAAAGGGATTATTTGGAAAGGAATTTGGAAGAGACGTGACGGAAAGGACGAGTGTGAGCGACTGAAGGGGAGTGACAACGGTAAAGCGTGAGTTTGGCTTCTTTTTTCTTATCGGTCCGAGCGATTTTTCTTTTTTCTTGGAGATATTGCGTGCAAGCGGCCACGAGGCCCGTTTTTTTCTTTTCGTATTTCCCCTGCGATTCCCGGCGAAAAGTGCGTGGTGTTTTCCCCCCTGCGTTCCCCATATATTCCCCCGCGCCCCGTGAGCCCCCATCCTCCGTACCTTTTCCCCCCCCGTCGCTATTCCGCACCCGAGAGTCAAGCTTTTTTCCAAGTTTTCTTTTTTCTTTCTTGATTTTTCGTTTCGCGAGGATCACGTTTTCCTCAGTTTTTTTCTCTTTTTTTCTCTTCTTCGGACTCGGCGGTCAAGAGTAAGCGGCGTGTTAGCGTTCGGGAACCTCCCCCCTGAGATCCCATTCCCCAGCCCAGCGCGTGTATTACGGATAGTTTTTGCATTGTTCGCTTTCGTTTTTTTTAATTATCGTTGCGAGTTGGCGTAAAACTCGCTGGCGCCCAATACGAAAATTCTTTCTTGTTATACCATAGTCTTTTTCTTTTTTCTTAATATATTATTTCTCATTGTATCCTCAGGTTGTTGATTCCCTTTTTTTTTCTCTTGTCCTCGTTCCCCGCATTGTCGCGCTTCCCCTCGCGGAAAGCGTCACAATATATAAATCAACAATAACACACTCCGCGTCTTTTGGACTGACAGTAACGAAAACGTTACATCAGTCAACTAATAAAACAAAACGAAAATAAATGTAAACACCGGATTGAATCCGATATTTCCATCGACGTAGGCAACAAGAAAAATATGAACGTCGGATCAGAATCCGATAATGCCAGAACAAGAGACGAAATACGGACATCGGATCAGAATCCGATGACCCCAACGGTGTACACGACAAACAGATGAGTGTGACATCGGAACAGAATCCGAAGAGCCCAGCAATACGCAGCAGAAACGAAGTACGAACATCGAATCAGAATCCGATGATCCCAACGATGTACGTAACAGAAACGAAATACGAACACCGGACCGAATCCGATGACCCCATCGTCGATGCAAAGGAAAATAAATCAGGACAAACATTAGAACAGAATCTAATGTAGCCCCAAAGTACGGAAAGCACCGACAATAAATATTCAAAGCGCAAACAAACAAGGGACACCTCATCGAAATAAGTGGACGAACACAAAAATCATTCGATTAATTTTTTAAATATTTTTGATAGCCTCTCAACCTTCTCCTCTTCATCCAAATGTTTTTTTTTATAAATATATAAGAGCTCGCTGACATGATTCATTTGTGACGTCGGTTGACGAGCCCAAAATGAAATGGGACGTCAAAACGCACTCAAGGTTAAGAAACCTTGTAAAAATGGTCGTTCCCTTTTTGCCCTAGCCTCTCGGCCAATAGACTGGATGGGGGTCTTTAATTGAGGAGTGCAAATAAATGTGGAAACGTCGTGTTGGGTTTTATCTGACTCGAAGAGTCTGTATTTTAGAAAACAAATTAAAGATATTACAAATAAAACAAATAATGGACTCACAGTTTGATAACGATGAAGACGGCAGAACGAAAGCGGTCAGTCGAAAGGTAGTCCAGTCACCTTAGCATAAGTTCTAATCAAGAGGGGAACCCTCTCGCCAATTTTTTCATAGGTTGTTTGGACCTACAAGAATATAATCGTCAATTTTCGGACTTTCCAAAGTGTATATTTCAACAATAAAAAAATTATTGAAAAAAAAAAATTGATATTTTTGAGATATCTTTTTTGGAACGCGTCTTATCGAAAAAAGTTTCGAATAAAATTTGTTCATCATAACGTCCTCTGTAAAAAAGGTCCTAAAAAAAAGTGCTAACATTGTTAATTAAGCGGTTAATGGCAAATGAAAATGAAAATTCGACATTTCGTTTTTGCAACCGCAATCGGGTGTTTATCAAGATATCGGTTTGAAACTCGTACATGATGTAGAGGAGCCGAATCTCAAGAGACTCGTGCAAGATTCATCGATCTGCGAGATATAGTTTAGCAACAATCTGCGATCATCGAAAAATCTTTGCCCTTCGATACAGTTTGAAAATAAAGGCCCACAGGCTGGAAAAAAATCGAGGGGCTTCGTATCATCATGCACAAGCGATTTGAGAAAAAAAAATTAAAAATTTGTTGAAAATAGATACTGTTTTTCGGCGATTTCTGAATTTTGCTAATAAACAAAAACAATTCCGACCAAAGTTGCAAAGATATCGGAACAATTATTAAACCATCGAACTAGCTTTTGAAAAACGAACAATTTAAAAAAAAAAAACTGGCAATATTTTGATTACAGCCCGAGATATGAATGTTTTTACGTTTGTTCAATTTTATATTGTTGTAATCAACATTTTTGCAAAATTCGAGTTCCTCAGCGATCCCTACGCTTTCGGCCATGGGATTCAATAAAATTATTCCCTTTACGAGCAATTACGTCATCATAGTTATCGATGTATTCCGATCGACGGCTGGCCGCCGATCGGAATACATCGATAACTATGATGACGTAATTGCTCGTAAAGGGAATAATTTTATTGAATCCCATGGCCGAAAGCGTAGGGATCGCTGAGAAACTCGAATTTTGCAAAAATGTTGATTACAACAATATAAAATTGAACAAACGTAAAAACACTCATATCTCGGGCTGTAATCAAAATATTGCCAGTTTTTTTTTTTTTAATTGTTCGTTTTTCAAAAGCTAGTTCGATGGTTTAATAATTGTTCCGATATCTTTGCAACTTTGGTCGGAATTGTTTTTGTTTATTAGCAAAATTCAGAAATCGCCGAAAAACAGTATCTATTTTCAACAAATTTTCAATTTTTTTTTCTCAAATCGCTTGTGCATGATGATACGAAGCCCCTCGATTTTTTTCCAGCCTGTGGGGCTTCATTTTCAAACTGTATCGAAGGGCAAAGATTTTTCGATGATCGCAGATTGTTGCTAAACTATATCTCGCAGATCGATTAATCTTGCGCCAGTCTCTTGAGATTCGGCTCCTCTACATCATGTACGAGTTTCAAACCGATATCTTGATAAACACCCGATTGCGGTTGCAAAAACGAAATATCGAATTTTCATTTTCATTTGCCATTAACCGCTTAATTAACAATGTTAGCACTTTTTTTTTAGGACCTTTTTTACAGAGGACGTTATGATGAACAAATTTTATTGAAAACTTTTTTCGATAAGACGCGTTCCAAAAAAGATATCTCAAAAATATCAATTTTTTTTTTCAATAATTTTTTTATTGTTGAAATATACACTTTGGAAAGTCCGAAAATTGACGATTACATTCTTGTAGGTCCAAACAACCTATGAAAAAATTGGCGAGAGGGTTCCCCTCTTGAATAGAACTTTGTAAAATATGGCCTAAGGTGACTGGACTAAGGGTGAAAATCTTCGTTGACCTCACAGTTCCTCGAAATAGTTTCAATAACTCTTAATTCTTCTTTGACTTTATACTTTTGTTGCAACCTTAAACTTTGAATATTTTCTCTATTAATTTCAATTTTTCTATTACTTTAATCTTTTCTTATTTCTTTGAGTTTATTTAATTTTCGGTCTCTTCTTTATTATTTAGGCTCGGTACTTTTCTTTTGACTCTGCAACTTTCTGACTCTACTATTCACTTCTCTGTTCTGACTCTTCTCTGCTCTTAACTGACTTCTGCTTTCTGATTCACTTCTCCTTTGATTTTCCTTCTGCGCGTCTTTTTATCATTTCGGTTTATAGGCGTTCCGAAGTTTTAAGTCGTAGAAAGGTTTAACCAATGATGGTCCATTTTCATCTTGATTTTCCCTTTTCTTAAACTAAAGGGCCTGTTGCTTCGGGAGCGCACACTCCCCTCCACATAGGTTATCCTATCTTTGTCGCGTAGGTGGGTTTTGCCCCTCCCTGACGGACAAAGATGTTGCTTTGGGAAGGCCCATCTTCCCTCCACAACTTACGTCTTATGCGTATTATCGAATACAATATTTTATTTATAATATTATTCAATATTTGTCAAATTGTTGTTATTTCAAACGTATTAGCATTTGTTTTGCGATTTACCTCATATGTCTCTTAATGTCAAACTTATTTAATAGCGTCACATATATTTTCTTTTCATGTCGTCCGTTTCGATTGTTATAATTATTCCAAATGAATTTTCTATTATTTTCATTGTTATTTTGTTTCCTCATTACTATTTATCAATTATTAATTTATTTATTTTAACATTGAGATTTCATTTGTCTGTTTAAATTGTTTATTGTTAAAAGAAAAATATTTCAATGTTGAGAATATTTGAAAAGTGTTTCGTTTTGTTCGAAGAGCAGCTGCATAAAGTTTTATGATCGTGGAAATATTTGAGATTTGGTTTTCTTGGAATTTTGGTACTTAAAAATGTTCATGTTCCCTATCTACCCATGGCGTCTACGAGTCGCCAGATAAGTGGTCCTCGAAAGGTTGCGGCATCTCATATTACTCCCTTTCGTAGGAATGCATTTTCTAATCTTCATGCGTTTCCGCTTTCGGTCCGTTGATATTTTTTTGAACACGTGTGTTTTCTTGAGAAAAACAGACTCGTGGGAAGTTTACATATAGAAAATGTTTATAAGAGTCTAGACGTTTTGTGGGCTCTTGTAACGATATCTAAAGAATTTCTCGAAGAGAGAAAAAAAAAGAAATACGGAGTTTCGACGGACGTCACACCCCCCTACATAGACGGTAGTACGAGTGAGACAAAGTGAACGAGAACGACCGAAACAAAGAAAAAAAAATTATACCAATAACGAAAAGTTATTTCGTTTCCTAATATGAATCCTTTTAATTAATATTTTTGTCTTCGTTTCAATATAGTACTTATTTACGTCTATGAGAATGACCTATTTTCTACATAAATCGATTTTCTTCCTTGTTGTAACTCCTGAGTTTCCGATTGAAATTGTTGATGATGACGACGCTGGTGATGTTGAACGTGTTGACGGATGTTGTGACAGTTTAGTTGGAGGTACATGTCCATTCGTACTTACTCAGTCGATTTCGAATATATTCTTATTTTTCTTGTCGTTTATTCAATTTTTCATTTCATTAATTTTTTTTGAAGGTTTTTCTTAACTTATGTTCAACTCACAAAGACTCTTTTAACCTCGATTTGATTCTCCTCCGTTTCGAGATTGGGGTAAATCTTTGTATCCGCAGCTACTGGTGGAATGAGATCTTCTCCTCCCTCTAGGTCCGATAGACGTACTGCTTGCTGTTCTGTTTCTGTGTTTCGTTGGTTATTTGCGAAATGTAATAACAAATGAGCAATAATATTTCATTGTTTTTTTTCTTTTTACTAGATTAAATCCTTATATACCAAATAAGCGATTTCGACGTTTTAATTTATCATACTTAACTTACTGTACTTACTTTCGAATCAAAAACAACACATATAAATGTAATTCTTTTTGTAATCGACGAATGAAGATACGATTTCACACAATTTATAGGGTAATCGCGATTGAGCGAGACGCTCAATTTTGGGGAAGGGAAGTGTTACGTCCCAGCCTCATGCTCGAACGTTTTTTTTGCCCCCTTTCAAAAATTATGCAATGCCGACAGTAGGTACTTGCAGACCACGCACATACCGGTATCTTCCTTCGTCGAAGCGCATAGCTTGTAGTATACAAGTACTCCTAGATTTATGGTAGTCATAAATACTCCCCTTCCGGGAAAAGCCGACCCAACACATACTGTCTACATTTACAGAGAGACCTCACTCGACGTCGCCGCACTCCTTTTTTTTTATCATAGTGTTTGTGAAGGGATCTGGTGTAGGTGGAGAGGAGAGGGCCCAACTTCAACGATCGAAAGTAATGATAATAAAAATATATATTCTATAAGCTCAACGATACAGTAAAGAATATGTAGTGGTGAAAGTGAGAAGGTAGCCCGAAGCCCGTTGAGAAATTGTCCCCCGCGTGAGACGTGCCCGCGTATGACCCGACAATGGCCGACGCCGGTAACGCGACGCGGCCCGACGCGTGGTCGAATCGACCGAGAGTTCGGCGATCCACCCGTTGAGCGATACTTTATCCCGCCCGACGAGTGAGGAAAACTATCCCGAATGATAGCGTGAGATTATTTCCCGTTTCCGAATGATTAGCCCGCACAGAGAATTCCCAGTTCCCAGAGAAATGTCCCGTATGCAAAATCCACGTGAGACAATGCGTGTGGTCCGTGTGATCGATGATGAAAGAATGAGGAAGAGGAAGGGAAAAGCCGAGCGATCACGCGATCGATGAGAGGAAATGCCCCGAAAAGTGGCGCCGTCGGCGGCTGCCATGAGTAGTTGCCCGGCGTGACTCGCTCGTCTATTTCCCGCGATAATTACGAATAAGTCAGGAATCACGAAAACCTCGTAATTCCTGAACATTCCGCCCGCCATCGGCAGCAGTGCTGTCGATATCCTGAGTCCCCGGTGAGATTGGAAGGATTGCTAATTTAGCAATCGGTCGCGTGAGTGTTGAGGTTGCGGTCTTGTTGGTGACCACCCGAGTGAGTCCGTCCTGTCCCGGGTGCAGTGCCAAGACCCGTACCAAAGGCCATTTAGTAGGTGAGGTTTTCGCATCAACCAACAGGGCGAGTGAGCCCACCCGAACCTGATGAGAAGGATGATGCCACTTTGAGATGGCTTGTTGCCGCTGTAGATAGCCCGTTGACCAGTGATCCCAGAAGTATTGCAGTCTCTCCTGTATGAGCTGCCACCGTGAGAGCCGATTCGTGTTGATTTCCCGTAGAGATGGCTCCGGAACTGCAGTGAGTGCTTCCCCAAGGAGAAAGTGTCCTGGCGTGAGCGCTGAGAGATCCTCCGGATCATCCGTGAGTGGTTCCAACGGCCGAGAGTTGAGGACGGCCTCTATTTGCGTAAGAAGAGTCGTAAATTCTTCGAACGTGAGAGCCGTCTCCCCAATTGTTCGCCGAAGGTGATATTTGACCGACTTGACGGCCGCTTCCCATTTCCCGCCCATGTGAGGAGCTCCCGGAGGGTTGAAAACCCAACGCGTGCCGTCGTTAGCCAATATCTGAGCAGCAGCTTCCGATTCCCGAGTCCCGCCCGTGAAGAGTCTGCGCAGTTCCGCTGCGGTCCCTTGAAAGTTCGTCCCGTTGTCACTATAGAGAGTGTGACAAATGCCCCGTCTCCCGATGAGACGTCGGAATGCTGCGATGAATGTCTCAGAAGTTAAATCTGAAACAACTTCGAGGTGTACTGCTGAGGTTGAGAAGCATACAAAGATGCATAACCAGCCCTTGTGAGATCGTGAGCCCCGGCCCCGCCCGATCTTGAGAGAGATTGGCCCGGCGTAATCTACTCCCGTGTAGAGAAATGCTCGTGAAGGTGTTGCCCGTGTGAGTGGTAACTGTCCCATGAGTTGTTGAGCCGTTATCCCGCGTTGACGTGCGCATTTCACGCACCTGAGAATGAATGAACGTACTGGTGCCCGCCCGCCGAGAATCCAATAATAAGAGCGCAGATATGCCAATGTAGATTGAGTCCCGCCGTGTAATGTCCGCTGGTGAGCATCTGCGATGAGAAGTCGTGTGAGAGCCGAATCCCGAGGTAGAATGACGGCGTGTTTGCTCTCAGGTTGTAAGGCTGAGTGCTTAAGTCGCCCTCCCACTCTCAGAACCCCGTGTGCATCGATAAATCCCGTCAATCGCGTGAATGGATGCGATTTTGGAAGAGCCTGTCCCGATGAGAGAAGTGTGAGCTCCCTTGAGAAGTGTGTACCCTGTGTGGCTTTAGCCCAAAAAAGCCGTGAGTGTTCCAGGTCACCCGGGGAGATTTGTGAGCCCGGTCTCCCTTGGTTTTGTCTTCGAAGTGTCGTAAATACTTTGAAGCAGAGTGAGGTTATTCTCAACAGCCGAGTGAGAGATGAGTAGCGATGAATGATGTCCCATAGGACCTGTGAGGTTGAACCTGTTGAGACAGTGAGTGTAAGACCTGGTCGCTCCTCTAGCGACGCTGTGAGATCCGCACCGATGATGTGAGAAGGCCAATGGAAGTGAGATTTCGTTAACCAGTGAGGCCCGTCCCCCCAAAGTGAATGTCGCTCGAGCTGAGAAACGGTTAACCCTCGTGATGCACAATCCGCAGGATTGTCCCGCCCGGGGATGAGTTTCCATTGTCCACTAGGAAGGAGCTCTTGAGCCGATGAGACCCGATTCCGAACGAAATCCTTCCACCGAGATGGATGACTCGTTACCCAAGTGAGCGTGACGGATGAATCCGTCCAGAGAAAAACCTTTGAGTCAGTGAGATTGAGCGTATCTTGTACATACCGAACGAGCTTTACCAAGAGAAGAGCCGCTGATAGTTCCAGACGTGGAATAGTGAGACGTTTAAGAGGCGCAACTTTTGTTTTTGAGCAAACCATTGTAACCCGTGTTGTTGATCCCGGTTCCGTTACCCGGAGATAAACAACAGCACCCATTGCGAGTTGTGAAGCGTCCGCGAACCCGTGTAACTCCACTATCGCGGAGGGAGTGAGATTGATTCATCTTGGGACGGAAATGTTCCCAAGATTCGTTAATTCCCGACGAAATGCGATCCAAGTGTCGCGTATGCGCGCTGAGACTTCATCATCCCAGCCGAGTTTCTCCAGCCACAGATTTTGCAGCAGAATTTTCGCCCGAATCACGACAGGTGAGAGAAAACCCAATGGATCGTAAAGCTGAGCAATCTCTGACAGAATGACTCGCTTCGTGATCGTATCCCCCGATGAGAATGGAAGAGTCGTGAATTTGAACACGTCCGTGGCGGGGACCCATGTGAGCCCGAGTACCTTTGTCTCGCAATCATGAAATGAGTGAGACGATTCCGAGCTGATGCTAGCCCCCATGGAGGTGAGAAGCTCCGGATGATTACTTTGCCACTTCGCGAGTGGAAACCCGCCCGCCATGCAAATCCCGGTGAGTTGGTGCGCCTGAGAGGTGAGATCCGTGAGATCGTCCGCTCCCCCGTAAATATCATCCACGTATCGCCCCATTGTAAGAGGAGCGACCGCTTCAGGGAATTTACTGCCCTCGTCCTCGACAAGCTGCAACAAAACGCGAACCGCGAGGAACGGAGCTGGCCTCGTGCCGTAAGTTACGGTTGTGAGCCGAAATGCGATGATGTTCCCATGTTGATCGATCCACAATATACGTTGTAAGTCCCAGTCATCCCGATAAACCCGAATTTGACGAAACATCTTCGTGATATCCGTTGCGAAGAAGTAACGATGTCGCCGTACCCATAAGAGAACGTCTGAAATGTCCCGTTGCAGTTTTGCACCCGTATGCAAAATGTCATTGAGTGATACTCCCGTTCCCGTAGCGCTTGATCCGTTAAAAACAACTCTCAATTTCGTTGTAGTGCTCGATTCTTTCAACACCCCGTGGTGAGGCAAATAATAAACCCGTGAGTCGTGAGTAAGCGCGTGTGAAACCCGTTCCATGTGAGAATGTTCCTCATATTCCCGCAGAAACTCCGAATACAGCTTCTGATATGAGGCATCCCGTGATAGTCGTCGCAAAAGCCTTTGCAGGCCCTGGGCTGCCCTCCCGTACGAATCCCCGAGTTGATTCGTAGACGACATTATCGGTAATCGAACGATGTACCGTCCCGTTGAGTCCCGCGCGTGAGTCCGGACAAAATGAGCCTCACAATCCTGCTCCTCAGGCGTAAATTGAAGCGCAGGAGGACTTGGAGCCTCTTCTTGTTCCCAAAACCGAGTGAGAAGCGCCTGAACGTCTTCGAAATCGTGATCGACCGAAGCATGCTGTATTAAACCCGAGAATGATGCCCAATTCCCAATTGGACCGAGTACTAACCATCCGAAAATTGAGTTCTGAGCCATAGGAGTCCCGTTTACTCCCTTGCGAATTTCTGGACGAATAAATTGAGCGTATGAATCTGCTCCCAAAATGAAATCAATTGCCCGTGGTGAGAGAAAATCTGGATCTGCAAGCTGCAGTCCGTCCAAGTGAGCCCAATGTAACCCAGTTAGTGAGAAGGAAGGGAGGATAGGCATTAGCTTAGGTAAAACGAACACATTGACATTTATTATTGAGTGAGAGTTTATTGGCTGAAGAGCGCAGCTCACTGCGCCCCGAGTCATCCCAGAGTGAGTCCCGCCGATCCCGATGATTGGAATGACCGTGTTGTCCCGCTGCAGTCTGAGCTGTCTCGCCAGCTTCTCCGAGATGAAACTGAGTTCCGACCCGTTGTCGATTAGCATTCGTACCCGATGAGTTGCCCCGAATGCTAATTTGAGATCGGCCAATCCCGTAGCCAGCAGCGTTGAGAATCCCGAAAGTGAGGATGAGCTAGAACCCGTAAAAGCTAATGCCCCCGTGTCTCATTGAGTAGAGCCCGATGGTCGAGGAGTAGCCGATGAGCTCGCTGTTCCCGCAGAGGACGACGCGTTGGTGCGTGGAGTCGGCCCCGAAGATGATTGGTCCCCGTATTTCGACCACCCGGTATGTATCATCGTGTGATGCTTGCGATCACACTCCTTGCACCGCGTCGTCCCCTGGCATGCCGCCACGCCGTGCTTCCCAAGGCAATTGAAGCACAGACGTTGACGCATGACTTCGTCCCGTCGTGCCTCGCTGGTGAGCTGCCTAAAGCTTGGGCACGCCACTATGTAGTGAGCGCCCTTGCAATAGGAACATGCATACCCGGTGGTGGCTGAGGATGATCCCGATGTTGAAGGTCCCGCGTGGGACGGCCCAGATGAGACTGCGTGTACCCGAGAGGCGTAAGTCCCGGATGATGAGTCTTTTCCCGTTGCTTTGGCTTGAGACCGCGTCGCCTCGACGTTCTCGAGAGCCCGTGCTCGACTGGTGAGGAAAACCCGAAGATCAGAGAGTGACGGAGGTTCGTCAGATCGACCCGCCTTGAGTTCCCAAGCTTCCCGAAGGTGAGAGTCGAGCCTTCTCGAGACGCCGTGGACGATGACCCAGTCCCACTGGCGCACCGGGGCTCCCAGTGCCTCGAGTGCGTTGTACGCCGCCTTGAGTGAGTGAAGGAGAGAATGTAAATCCTTCGATGAGCGTGGTGAGACCGTTTCCGTACTCAACAACGTGTCGAGATGAGATGATACGAGAGCCCGTTTGTTATTATAACGCTCGAGGAGCGTATTCCATCCCGTGGTGAGAGAATCCCCGCTGATAGGCAAGCTCGAGATGAGCTTCGATGCCTCTCCCGTAGCCGCGGTGAGAAGATAGTGCATCTTCTCAACGTCGGTGATCTGAGAATTTTCCCGAACGAGAGCGGTGAACATGTCCCGAAATGGCACCCATTGAGAGTATTCCCCCGTGAATTTCGGCAATGAGATCTCCGGAAGCGGATGCCGAAGTCCCGTTGTATCCGAACTGCCCGATTGAGCCGATCCCATGTTGGATAGAGCAGTGTTGAGAGTAGCCCGTAGTTTGCCCACCCGTTGGCAAATTGCCATTCGCAGAGAAAAGGCCTTGCAATACTGGTCTGCCTCCGCGTATTCTTGGACGAGAGTATCGTCCGAGAGATGTTCGATGAGCGTGTCGTGAACCGAAGCAAACATCTGCCACACATCCAAGGCGGATTGCTTCGCTTCATCGATTTCTTCCCGTGAGAGTGCTGCCGAAGTTTCCCGCGTGAGGTCGTTGAGCAAATCCCGCATGAGAGAAATCCGAGCCTCCTGAGTGGCCACCTTGAGACGAGCAGAACCCGCACTGCGCCCGTGAGATGAGGAGGTGGTGTCCCGAGTGGCAGGAGACCGAACCCGCGGAATTGCGCCCGTTCCCGATGGAGACTTGTCCCGACGTGAGTCCGATCTCGTCGGTTCCCGTGCCGAATCCGCGACCACGGCTTCGCGCTTCGGTTTCACGCTCGCCCGTGATTCCGGAACGGCCAAACTCTCCGGTTCGATCGGTTTGACCGGAGCGGCCGCGTCGTCATCGCCGTCCGCCATCTCAGCGTGCAATCACTCGCGAGAAAAATCCCGAAACCCGATTGCGAAGCACCGAAAAGTCGAACGAGAGGAGCGCGGAGAGATGTTCACGTGAGGAACCGAGAAAATGTCCGAAAGAGGAAAAACCGAAATAAGCCCGAAATCGAAAATCACCAAAAATATATGTGAGCAATAAATCGAAAAATGATTTAATGAGAAACCCGAAAAATGTCCGAAAATCCGATGAGTTCACACCGTTGAGTCCCGATCAAAATTCACTGATGATAATGTCCGCACGAAAAAGAACTTCCCGTTAAATTTCGTGAAGCACTCGCGAAATTTGACCCATCAATCCCGTGAGATAATTCCCGAAAAACCGAATAGTTTGAGAAAAACCGCACACAATATGAGTCCCGAATTTGCGTGTGATTAGTCGTAGTACGAGCGAGAGCGCGAACGCGCACGACACTCGCCTGCGCTTGACCCGAGATACGCTAAGCCTGTCAAATGTATCTGAGAGAGAACGCACGATCCGCACTGCCCGAGTCCCGAGAGAAAATGACCGAGAGCCAATGAGAGCGTCCCCGGCTGAGAGCGAGAGAGTCGCGCACTAGTCGCGTTCACTGCGTGAGAGACGCTTCGTAGCGTTGACTGTGAGTGAGAAAGCGCGCACGATGTTCACTGCCCGAGAGACGAACGAGAATGTCCGAGAACAATGAAAACCCCCCGAATAAGTGTGAGAGAGCGCGCACTAGACGCGTGTCGCCTGAGAGACGCTTCGCATGCGTTGTACCAGAGTGAGAGAGCGCGCACTATACTTGTGAGACAAAGCCGTTGAGGCTTTTCGACATGAGAAAATGCGTCGTAGCGTCCGTATTGAAGACCCGTAACTCACCCGAAAATTGCACCAAGTCCCGATTCGTCCAGAAATGAGCGTGAGCGATGATCCCGAACCTTCCACACACTTTTCACTGCACGTTTAACTTGAGAAAAGCTTGATGGTTGAGAAAACCCCCCCACCATATCCGGCTCGAAGGACCAAAAATGTTTGTGAAGGGATCTGGTGTAGGTGGAGAGGAGAGGGCCCAACTTCAACGATCGAAAGTAATGATAATAAAAATTTATATTCTATAAGCTCAACGATACAGTAAAGAATATGTAGTGGTGAAAGTGAGAAGGTAGCCCGAAGCCCGTTGAGAAATTGTCACCCCGTGAGACGTGCCCGCGTATGACCCGACAATGGCCGACGCCGGTAACGCGACGCGGCCCGACGCGTGGTCCAATCGACCGAGAGTTCGGCGATCCACCCGTTGAGCGATACTTTATCCCGCCCGACGAGTGAGGAAAACTATCCCGAATACTAGCGTGAGATTATTTCCCGTTTCCGAATGATTAGACCGCACAGAGAATTCCCAGTTCCCAGAGAAATGTCCCGTATGCAAAATCCACGTGAGACAATGCGTGTGGTCCGTGTGATTGATGATGAAAGAATGAGGAAGAGGAAGGGAAAAGCCGAGCGATCACGCGATTGATGAGAGGAAATGCCCCGAAAAGTGGCGCCGTCGGCGGCTGCCATGAGTAATTGCCCGGCGTGACTCGCTCGTCTATTTCCCGCGATAATTACGAATAAGTCAGGAATCACGAAAACCTCGTAATTCCTGAACACATAGAGTTTCCTTAAATTCGGCATAAATAATTTGTCTTAAAACTCAGCAGCAATCGCATCCAGCGTTTTCCCTGAAAATTCCTCCCACATGTGGAACTCAAAAGAGCGACGGGAAAGTCCCTGCAGGATTTTTCCTACGCACAAACCTTTTTTTTATATATGCTTCATTTATTCTTTTTCTCTATCTAAAAGACACTGAAATACTTCAAACCACATGCGTCTCAAAATGCGGAATTTTCTCAAACTTAACTTCAAGAAAATAAAAGCCGAACTCCCCTAAAACAGGATGACGACTCTTGACCATCGGGACCAAGCGTCGCCATCCCCCATGTATGAAAAAACCCCAAGCAATCTTTTCGAAAAACAGGATGACGACCCTTGAAACCCATCGCGACCGAACGTCGCCATCATCCATGTACAAAGAATTTTTTTTAAAACAGACTTTCTGAAAAATAAGATGAACCTTGTCGCGACCAAATGTCGCCTTCATCCATACACAGAAAAATATCAAATATCAAATAACTTTCCAAAAAACACGACGACGACCCTTAAACTCTGTCGCGCCTAAGCGTCGCCGTCGCGCCACTCTATAGAGATAAGAAACTCCGAAACCAAGGATGACTATTAAGCCTCCTTTGCATTTTAACTCCGCCCTAATTTCTAAATGCACAAATGCAATCTGTTTATCCTGCAACTGCCCAATCCACGATCTTGACTAACCAATGACTTTTGACTTCCATCTCAAAAACTGAACCGTGGGAGGCGCTAATCAACTCCCACCTTTCCCAAGAAATTATTAAAAAACCATGATACAAACCGCAAACTTGGTTCTATCGTTATACAAACTTTATCGAGTTCACGTCGTTGTTACGTCCGTTACTTATTGTAAATTTCGGACTTAAACAAACTTTTGTAAATCTCCGTAAAAAGAGACTTAGTTCTCCGACGCGTATCGAAACGATCCGAAACCGATTATAAAGCTCATACAAACTGTATCGACTTTATTTAAACTTAGTGATAATTACTTTTGATAAATAAATACTCGGTTAATTTGTTATCCGACGGACATTTTTCTTCATTCGGGAAATTTCATCGAAATTTCTCCGGAATTCATCCTTCGAAACATCTCCGAAGAGAATCGAGTGTGAAAACTCAATTGGCTATCATATTCGCGAGCCGCAGACCAACCATCATCAACTCATTGGCGAAAGATATTTAAACTTTCGCGCTCTAAATTCGGTGGTCACGTGTCTCGCATCAAAACCCCTTCTCGGGACGTAACACCGTAACGTAACGGTAAGGCTTTTACGCTTCCTATTCATTATTGAACCGAATTTTGAATCGATTGTTTTTATTGCACTTTGGAAAGCGTTGTCAATGTAGCTGGACCACTTGCAGCAAGTACTGCTTTTCATCTTTTTTTTTGTCAAGCTATTATTGAAATTTTCGACAAGAGGTACGCCCCTTTCAGCGACATAGTTAATTATTTTTAAATTTTGCACTATTTTTCGTGCATTTTTACTGCGCAGTGGGATGCGCGATGTTATGCACAGTGGCTGGGAAGAAATATAAATGAGTTTGAAGATAATGTAAGTGTAGCATTTTGAAAATGTAAATACATGATTTATGAAGGAAAGCTTATAATTTAATTTTTCGTAAAAAGCACGAAATGTTAATGCGTATAAATAAATCTATTAGAATAACGAGAGTAGTATAGATGCCATTATTGAGCTACCTGGATTAGAATTGTAAATATTACAATCTTTTCAAATTGTAAGAGTTTCTTTTGGTTACGAAATAGGATAGTTACGGTGCTGGATGTGATTTTTATCCGTAATCCGCAGCCATAACTATGTTTAACTGCAATACGTTCATTAAAAAAAATGTTAAACAAAAAAGTCGAGATAGCCACCTCTAAAAATTGAGTGACAACGCCCAGCTTTTACGGAAAATGTTATTTTATTACTGCCCAACAGTAGCACAAGAATCCCGAAGGAAAAAGAAATAAAAAATTCTGAATCAGTCTAATATACATATACAGTCGTGAGCGAAAGTTAGGGATCACTTTGATTTTTTCGAAGCACGTCGCGAATAGTCGATAAAAATTTTGAAAAAATTAGGGTGCATAGGAAATTTAATTAGCTTTCGAATGGTTCTAGTCCCACCTCGATCGGACGATAAAAAACAAAATGGCGTCGACTTTTGCAAAAAAGTGTATTTTCGCCGAGGTGAACATTTTTGAAAATTGCGAAAAAAGATATACAATGCTATTTCAGCGGATTATCTTGTAATGATGATGTGATAGTATACACTTCGCTGAATCCGAAACCACCCCTAAACTTTTTGTCCGACAATTGGGAGTGGACATACGCCGTTTTGAAAGTCGGAATGAGTAAAGGGCGATATCTCCGAAAGTACTCGACCGATTTCGCCGAGCTTCCGTGAGAAGTTGTGTGAAAATACCCTCCAAATAATGGGTTACTTAGGTGTTACGAGAATCCCGTGCACCGACGTTGCACCGCCGAAAACCGTTGCATTTCGGTGTCACTTTTTCGTTTGAGAAAACCTGCCCGCTCCACTTTTCGACATTCGCTAATGCAAGTTACCCTATCGTATCAACGACATTTCAACGAGGAAAATAAAAAAAAAACGTTTGAATGCGATTCCGGGATGCAAAATTATCAACGATCAAACGCGAGAGTACAACGGGACACCGGGCGAATCGACTCTGCCGCGATCTTCGTGCCCGCGCGTTGAGCGCCACTGGCCGATGAGCGACTGCAAGCGCTCTATCGCGCGCCTTGCTGGTTGTGCATGATGATGTCTCTCTCGCACCCGAAAGATGACGGTTCAGCGTACACACACAATCCGATAGTCAGATGAATATTTATTTATTTACCAACAAATTATAAACGAAGGCCGTGCGTGCATGCAGATCTTGTGCGAAATTCAATAAATGTAGGGACTGGGGAAGTGACGAGATTTCTTACATAACTCGTGTTGTGACCCGGAATTTCCCTATTTCACAACATCGGTCAGCGACCGAACTGCGGTCAATCACCGACCGAATAAAAGAGCATTCAACTGCTTACCGAAGCAGAATTGGGCAATTTACAGCAAATAATTGCAACCATGCTTCGTCAGACTATTGCAAAAGATCGATAGCCGTCACCTTTCGAGCGACGACGTATCGATCCCGAAAGTCAGTCTTGATCAGGGCAGCGACGGGTTTGGTTCGAAGGCAAAACCATCTACTTGTACTTCTTGTTAAACCTTTTTTAACCAACCTAGTCAATAAACTTTACAAGTATTTTGTAGCTGCTTGAGTTGGAGTTTAACTCGTTTGGCGTAGATCCCAAAACCTTCATTCCTATTTTCACGATAGTCTCTATCTTGAAATATCGGGACACAACATTGGTGGCAGCGGTGGGATCGCCACAACTCAATTATTGCTTTAAATCACAAAATACTATTGCACACTTGTGTATCGCGAACGGAGTGACCGAGTCACCTCGCGTGTGAGAGTGCCTGCATCGACCGAGTCGAAAAATCACCCACGGAACGTGCTGCGACCGAGTCGAGCCACGTACGAGAAATCCCGGATCCCGAGGATCACCGGAAGGCCCAGCTGCATGAAGGACTCAACAAGGACAGCCGCGTCAAGCAAAGGAACGCGAAGAGGACGAAGATCCTGTACGAGAAACGTCACGGGAATCGTCATGCAACTTGCGATCATCTACCTGTAAGTGACGGAACATTTTATTTTTTCTGAGATCCTCCAAAGCCAGAGAAATTAGTTAACTCGTATGTCAGACGACGAACAGTATAACCGCTTATGTTTGCGAGGTAACCGTCATTTATCGCGGTCCCTAGATTCATTTTTCGAGTCACGGGCAGTATATGAGCTCTCAGACGACGAAGAGCAGTCCAAAAAACGCAGACGCGAAACTAGCAGCGCGGAAAGTTTGTATCTATCACCGGAAACTTTACCGAAACTTAAATTTCCGAAACGCGTACGTTTTTCCAACCCGGACGAATCTACGACTGACGGGGACGAATCTTTTAGCCCCGTAGATACAGAGCGCGCGCGTGAAATAAATCTCGACGATTTTTCATTGCTGAATCCGCATACAGCAAACATGCCAAATACAGTAGAGTACATGACAATAAAGGATGCGAGAAACAGTCTCCCTGTGTTCGACGCCTCCAAACCGGAGCTCGTCACAGACTTTATTAGAGCGGCAAAATACGCTGCAGATTCGGTGGATCCCGCGAACAGTTCGAACCTCCTCACAGCCATATTAAGTTTAAAAATACAGGGCCGAGCGGCCGCAGACTTGCGCTTTCGCGATCTCCAAACCGTAGAGGAGCTAATAGAAGAGCTACGTACGTTATACGAAAAACAACGTACGGTTCCCGCGCTACAGGTCGAGTTTAATACATGTCGACAACAGCCCGAGGAATCAGTGCAAGCATACGCGCATCGTGTAGAAACCATAACTATGGAGTTAATTGCCGGCTGTACGGCAGAAATCACCCACGAAATTGGGAAAAAAGCCGTTGAACAGTTACTCCGTCAGTTCGCCCTTAACAACTTCGAGCGAGGGTTACGCAGGGACCTTCAGCTCTTAGTAAGGTCTCGAGGCTACACGAATCTCCGAGAAGCAATTAGAGGGGCGACAAAGGAGGAGAAGGGCATCGAAGGGACGCGAATAATCTCGAAAAGGTTCTCCCATGGAGGGGAGCGAACCCAACAAAAATACCAAGGGCCACCATACACCTCGTTCAGCGACAAACGGAAGTCCTGGGGAGGTACACAGGTAGCACAGGCCACTCAGGGCCAGTCGTCAGGGCAAGGGCGGCAGAGCCTGCCTGCGCAGACGAAAACAATCCAACAGTTGGACATTATGTGCCATTACTGTAAAAAGAAAGGCCACAAAATCAGAGACTGCCGAAAAAGGATCAAGGATCAAGGAGGATCGGGTCAACTAACGACACCGGGACAAAATGGAAGGTTCCCGTACAAAAGGACACCGGAGAAAAATTCAAGCTCCGAAAATCAAAGGACAATAAGCTCTCTCGCGGTGGGAACGCTAACCGCGACAAAAGTCGAAACGCGAGAAAAAGTCAAAAGGGAAAAACAGGGACCCCGGCGATGTAAAACAATCGGGGATCTACAGCACGGCAAAGCCGAGGCACAGTACGTCAACGCCCCGGCAAGAATTTGCCAAGTCAGCGCTTCAGGCTCGCGCGTGAGGGACTCCTCACGTTACGCTGCGATACAGGTGCACAGTGCTGCATAGTACGGGTCAACGAATTGCGCGACGATACTCCTATCGTCGATGAGGTAATTGAACTCCACGGTCTCGGAGGAACAGCCTTCCGCTCACTATGCAAAGCGGAACTAGAGATAAAGACCCCTGCATCCGTCATCAAACACGATTTCCACGTAGTCAGCAAGGACGAACCTCCGGAGGTCGACGGGCTGCTGGGAATAGACCTCATCATAAAATACAAAGCGAATATATTGGGCGGCAGGATATTCCAAATTTTTACGGAAAAGTTACGCTTCGTACGCGGATCGAAGCAAATAAGAATACCTGCCCAGTCAGAATATATATTGTGGGCCAGGACGCCAGGGGAAGGCGGTGGTTATGTGGAAAAACAGGAAATCCGCCCAGGAATAACACTTGGCGAAGGGATAACGAGGTCAGAGACGCACTCTTGTCCTGTTTTAATCATGAATGCCCTAGAAGAGGCGCAAATAATAAAAAGACCGACCGTCGAGATCAAGGAACTCGACTGGATCAAAGAGGAGCCCGCGGAAAAATGCGAGCAAACGGAAATCCGCGAGATACCGCACAGTCAAGGGAAATATAGCAAGGAGCGATCGGAAAAAATCTGACTGGAGGTCAGCGGGGACTCGCATTTAAACTCGGAAGAAGAAAAGAAACTCCGAGAAATTTGCGAGGAATTCTCCGACGTATTTCACCTAGAAGGAGAAAAACTAGGCTACACCGATGCCGTCGAGCATCAAATATCCGTGAAACCTGGAACAACGCCGATCAAAGTACGTCCGTACCGATTGCCAGAGGAGCACCGGAAGGAAGTGCAGAAACAGGCACAACAAATGCTAGAGGATGGAGTAATCCGGCCCAGTCCGAGCCAATGGAATGCTCCGTTGCTCGTTGTGCCCAAAAAGGCAGATACCGATGGCACAGTTCGGAAAAAAGTCTTCGTCGACTTTCGCAAACTAAATCTCGCGACAGAAGGCGACTCTTATCCACTGCCCAATATCAACGAGATATTGGATCAGTTGGGAAAGGCAAAATACTTCACGACCTTGGATCTCGCCTCAGGATTTCACCAGATCCCGATGGCTGAGAAGGATAAAGCAAAAACCGCTTTTTCCACGCCCCTGGGTCACTACGAGTACAACCGTATGCCATTCGGATTAAAAAATGCACCTCCGACTTTTCAGCGACTGATGGACACGGTATTAACCGGTTTACAGGGTATAAAATGCTACGTTTACCTCGACGACATTGTGATATACGGAACCTCACTCACCGAGCACAATAATCGCTTGAGAGAAGTGTTAGCGAGGCTGAGGACAGCGAATTTACGCATACAACCGAGAAAATGCAAATTTATGCGTAAGGAAACGCAATATCTCGGTCACATAATAACCGAGGTCGGAGTAAAGCCCGATGAAAGCAAAATCGAGGCAGTAAAAAATTTCCCAACACCGAAAAATATGAAAGACGTACAATCGTTCCTGGGACTGGCGGGATATTATCGCCGATTCATCAAAAACTTCTCCAGTATTGCGAAGCCTCTGACCGACTTAACAAAAAAGGAGGTTAAATTCGCGTGGATGGAACAATGTGAGGCTGCGTTCGAACGCCTGAAAGAGGTTTTAACCACCGCCCCGGTACTACAATATCCCGATTTCTCGAAGCGTTTCGTTATTACGACAGACGCATCGGATAAAGCGATCGGAGCGATATTGTCTCAAGGGAAGATCGGTGAAGATTTGCCAATTTGTTACGCTAGTAGAACGTTAAATAAGGCCGAAACAAATTACTCCACTACCGAAAAAGAGCTACTTGCAATTGTGTGGGCTGTTAATCAATTTCGACCGTATATTTACGGAACGAAATTTATAATCGTAACAGACCACAAGACATTAACATGGTTATTCGGGGTAAAAGATCCTGGATCAAGGTTAATGAGATGGAGAATTAAATTAGAAGAATACGACTACGAAATACAGCATAAAGCTGGAAAAATAAATACAAACGCTGACGCTTTAAGTCGCATCTACGCGCTCACTCGAGCGCAAGCGAAAGAAAGAGAGGAAAAGGAGAACAGGCCCGAGCCACAAGAGGAAGAAGGACGGAGAGAGCGCTCCCGCACAGCTAGCGAGGCCCCTCGTGCTGGCGAGACGGCCCGGGGAAGCGCGGTGCCGGGGGAAACTCTGCGTGCATCGCGCGGGCCGAGCGACGGCACCGACAGCGAGAGCGAGGAGGATGGCTGCAGCATAGGCGTACCATGCCCCGACGAGCGTGAGCGCCTCGAAATCATGAAGGAATACCACGATGCCCCTCTAGGTGGGCACCAGGGCACCAAGCGAACACTGCAGAGGATACGAGATAAGCATAATTGGCCTGGAATGAAAAAGGACGTCACTACCTATATACAGCGGTGCGACAAATGTCAGAGGAACAAGATAGGAAAAAAGGCAAAGGCCCCGATGGTCACCACAGACACACCGACGCGTGCTTTTGAAAAATGTGCCGTCGATATAGTAGGACCCCTACCGATCACGGGAAAAGGGAATAGGTATATACTTACCTTTCAGGATTTATTAACAAAGTACAGTCTAGCGTTGCCTTTGGAAAATCAAGAGGCGAACACAGTCGCAAAAGCCATGACCACCGAAATTATTTGGAAATTCGGCGCTCCGGCAATAATTCTGTCGGACCAAGGGACAAATTTTCTGAGCGCGACTTTCAAAGGGATATGCGAATTACTCGGAATAGAGAAAATTCAAACAACCGCATATCATCCGCAATCAAACGGAGCCCTGGAAAGATCCCACAGGACTCTCGCAGAATACCTGAAAAATTTCATCGGAGAGGACCAAAAGGATTGGGACGAATGGTTGCCGTACGCAATGTTTACGTACAACACCACACCTCATTCGGTGACCAAGCTCACACCACACGAATTGGTTTTCGGAGAGAGAGCAGAGTTACCGACGGCTTTACAGCAGGCCCCGCGAATGACCTACTCGTATGAGGATTATGCCGCGGAATTGCGGGAACGCCTGCGGGCAGCATGGCAGCAGGCGCGGGAGAACGTAAAGGGAGCCAAGGAAAAGGCGAAACAACACTATGATAGACATGCATCAGTGGTAGAGTACCGCCCAGGCGACACCGTCCTCCTCCTCGACGAGACGGTCAGACGAGGACGCTCGGCCAAGCTCACACCCAAGTGGGTGGGGCCTTACACGGTCAAAAGCAGAGAGTCGAGCGAAACCTATAATATCGGCCGCGGGCGGAAGACGACGCGCGTGCACGCGAACCGCATTAAGGCGTACGTTACCCACTAGCGAGGGCAACGTACGCACCATACACACACACCGTCGCGGGAGCCATCGCGCCGCGAAGAGCCTCGCATGGCTCAGCAAAAAAAAAAAAAATAAAAAAATAACTCTCAACATTATAAGGGGAGCCCGCGGAGGCGTCCCCACCGACGCGAAAATTAAAAATAAAATAAAATAAAATATAGAGAGAGCCCACGGAAGGCCCCCAACGCACGCGCCCTGAAAAGAGAAAGGAGGGGAAAAGGAATTGAAATAAACGTAACAAATTATTACTTTTCGTACATATATTGTTACATCAATGAGAAAAAAAAAAAAAAAAAAAAAAATTATATTAAAAAAATTAATATGCCTAAAATAGCCACGGGGCCGACTGCGGGGCCCCCGGGAAAAGGGCGGCCAGCCACCACATTTGTGGCCGGCTGAGCCACCAACCCTCCTCCGGGGGGAGGTCAGGATAGAATAGGCAACACAACCCCAGGATATCCCCGGGGTTGTGTCCCCACTCGGCCTCCTCCCGGGCAGCCGAGGTGTCTCTCCATAACTCATCCACGGCGGCCCTTAGCCGCTCCCGGCGGCGGCGGACTCCCACAGCATGCATGACAAACTCCCGCCGCCACCATTGGGGCCGGGAGAGACGAGGCAGCCGCCTTTTCCGCGGACGAGGAGTCTGGAAAGAAAAAAAAAATACAACAACAAATTAATACACGAAACACGTTATTAAATATATATCAAAACACATAAAATATATATTCACGAGAACAAACTCCATCGGCGAATCCTCATCCCCGAAGACCACCGCGCTACCCTCAAAGTGCCAGTCGTTCATCTGAAACAGAGAAAAATAAAGAACATATTAAACAGACACAATACAAGATAGAAAATAGAATAAAATACAGAGAAAATATGAATGCGAACGTATCAACACTTACGATTTCGTGTCGTTGAAGTCTCGCTGCTAAATGAGGCGACTCCTCGACGATCAAATCCGTTGAGGCAAGAATCACACCGAGAGCGGCATCCCGGTGGGGTAAAAACGCGTAATCAACAAAATTCGCGAAAAAATATAAATTCCGACGACTATTAAGCGAGTTAGAAAATAAAAAGTTTCTCGAAACGAGTGGAACAAAGACAGAAAAATAACCGAGCGATATTCTCCGCAGGTTAGTACCCCTCGTCGCTATCGCCACCGAGGGGGACGAGAAAACATACCGGGTGGACAAATTTTCAACCAACCCAGGGATTTATTACGAAGAAATAGGAACCTTATCCGTAACCAGCGACACATGGAAATTAATCATAAAAATGGACCTCGGATCGTTAGAAAAACAAGAAAGGGAAATAAAAAATACATTTACAAATCTAACAGGGCTGTGCACTTGGGCAGCCACGAAGGACGTGCTGTGCAATACGATTGCCGACACAGCAGCAAAAATGCTACAGAGGACCGAGCAAGAGCTTCGAGCAATCCACGATATAACGGGTGGCAAATTAATACGTCACCGTAGAGGCATAATTAACGGCCTTGGCTCGATTATCAAGGCAGTCACGGGAAATATGGATGCACAGGATGCTGCGGAAATCAACGAACAACTCAACAAATTGGGGACCAATCAAAACGCTTTAGAAAACGCCCTTAGCGAAAACGTTCAAATTCTCGAGTCGACATTACACCTGTTCAACAAATCAACAACACGGTTGGAGGAAAATCAGAAACAATTACAATCACTCGTCGTGAACGTACGGGACAGCCTGACAAACCGTCTGGACAGGTTAGATGAACGACAACAAATAGAGGAGAAACTTACAACAATGGGAATGATCACCGAATCTCTATTGAGCGAAGTCAGACAACTGACAGATTTTATAGCAGGGTTATCAAAAGGATTAGTTAATCCAAGCATATTGCCCCCGGGGCAAATGGCAGAGTACTTGAAAAACGCCATTACATACTTGCCGAGAGGTCTGTCGTTTCCGACGCCCGTGCGGCCGGAGGAAATGCCAAAATTATTAGAAATTAGCGAAATAGGTGCGTATTGCGTAGAGACAGAACTCGTCCTGGTAATCAAAATTCCATTAATAAATCACGAGGAATACTTAGTAAATAGAGCGTATCCACTGCCCGCGAAGATCGAAGGAAATCACTTACAATTTATAGAGGTAACAAACGCAATCGTCATCGTTGAAAAAACGCGAAGATCTTGTTTAATGATGGACGAGAGCGAGCTGCGATCGTGCAAAAAATTAAAAACTCATTATCTATGTAGACCTAGACGCGCTATATTAGCCGCGCACACTTGCACATCATGCGAAACAACGATGTATATCACGCACAACGTTAAAAACGCGGTATGCCATCAGCGCATCGTACAGTTAAACAATACGCTAATAATTGCATTAGAACACCGTGGTAAATGGTTATACGTAGCGCCGGAACCTGAAACCTTATTAATACACTGCGGAACGCGACAATTGGAACATGCGACATTAATAGGGACAGGGACTCTGGCTTTGGACGGAAAATGTTCCGTCACCACTCCTAATTTTAGAATCGAAACCATAGGAGAAATAAAACAAACTGTACACAACGAATTTTTACCGCCAGCAAATTTGACAATGCTAAACGAGGATATACAATTATTAAAGTATACGTCAATTGTACCCGAATTACCTCACAAATTGTCAGATAATCCAGCAGAAATAAATAAAATCGGAGAACGTTTGAAAACGCTGAAAACAAAAATAAAAGGAATTCGCGAGGCAGAGGTAACACGACAAATTGCAATTGGAAGCTACTCTATAGGAGCAATCGTGCCGATAATAATCGGAGCGACTTGTATATATCTCTATATGCGGAAGCGAGAGCGCACACCCGCAGTGGCGATCTACAGCGAGCCGGCCATCATCAGCTGCGCGACCGAGCCGCAAACAGCTAAATCGTCAAAACGCAAGTTACCTATACCCTCACTTAATGGTAAGGTAATACGAAAAACACAACGCACGAATTCGACATGAGACATACATAAATACATACATACATACATAACCGAACTGGATTATATAAATACGTATGTCCCACTTTGTATCGGGGACACAAAATAATTAATCATGCAATGGGTGCAAATATGTAATTATATGGGAATTATAGAACTTTAAATCGCAAAAAACATGTAAACAACGACAATTGTAAGCCCAAGGACCAAACACAAAGTCGCAATGCCAATCTCGGGAGAGATTTGTTCTTTCAAGGGGGGAGGGATGTTGTGCCCCGGAATTTCCCTATTTCACAACATCGGTCAGCGACCGAACTGCGGTCAATCACTGACCGAATAAAAGAGCATTCAACTGCTTACCGAAGCAGAATTGGGCAATTTACAGCAAATAATTGCAACCATGCTTCGTCATACTATTGCAAAAGATCGATAGCCGTCACCTTTCGAGCGACGACGTATCGATCCCGAAAGTCAGTCTTGATCAGGGCAGCGACGGGTTTGGTTCGAAGGCAAAACCATCAACTTGTACTTCTTGTTAAACCTTTTTTAACCAACCTAGTCAATAAACTTTACAAGTATTTTGTAGCTGCTTGAGTTGGAGTTTAACTCGTTTGGCGTAAATCCCAAAACCTTCATCCCTATTTTCACGATAGTCTCTATCTTGAAATATCGGGACACAACATAAATATCAAACGTGTAAACATTTTCAACCTATTACATCTTTTGATATTTATAACATTTGAAAATATGGAAAGTATGCAATCTTCGACAACAGCGGAGGTGATTCATGTAAAAGTACTTTCGCTCTATCCATAAAATTTTTACTAAAATCGTCTCTGCTGATGTCGAAGACTGCATTTTCATTGCACATTTTTCATTTTTCATATGTCGTAAATATTAAACATACTGAGCCGTTCATTTTCAAAATATTATATTTTTTTATGCTTATAATATCTAAAAATATGAATGATGTGCAATGGAAATGCACTTTTCGACTACAGATTTGTGTGAAAATTTTATGGATACAGCAGAACGTGTTTTACATAAAGTATCTCCTCTGATGTCAAAGACTGCATTTCCATTGCACATTTTTCATTTTTTTGTATGTCATAAATATTAGGAATACTGAGCCGTTCTTTTTCAAAGTATTATATTTTTTTATATTTATAACATTTGAAAATATGAATATTGTGCAAAGGAAATACAGTCTTTGACACCACCGGATTTGATTTGTGTTAAGATTTTATGGGTACGGCGGAAGCAATTTACATAAATCATCTCCACTGATGTCAAAGACTGCATTTCCATTGCACGTTTTTCATTTTTTGTGTGTCATGAATATGTAGAATACTGAGCTGTTCATTTTCAAAGTATAATATTTTCGTGTATTTATAACATTTGAAAATATGAATAATGTGTAAAGGAAATACAGTTTTCGACACCAGTGGAGATAATTTGTGTGAAAATGTTATGGGTACGGCAGAAGCTATTGTACATATACCATCTTTGCTGATGTCAAAGATTGCATTTCGATTGCACATTTTTCATTTTTACAAATATAATAAATATTAACCATCCGAAGCTGCTCTCTTTCAAAGTATTATATTTTTTAAATTCACACCATTTGAAAATATGAATCATGTGCGATGGAAATACAGTCTTCGACTACAGCAGGGGAAATTCGCGAATAAATTTTATGAATACAGCGAAAGACGTTTTAGATGAATCGTCTCCGCCGATGCCAAAGGCTGCATTTCCATTGACCATTTTCTATATTTTCAATTGTTATAAATATCAAAAGATGTAATAGGTTGAAAATGAACAGTTTCACACGTTTGATATTTATAACATTTGAAAATATGGAAAGTATGCAATGGAAATGCAATCTTCGACAACGGCGGAAGTTATTTATGTAAAATCGCTTTCGTTGTATCCATAACATTTTTACACAAATTGTCTCTGCCGCAGTCAAAGACTGTATTTCCATTGCATACTTTCCATATTTTCAAATGTTATAAATATCAAAAGATGTAATAGGTTGAAAATGAACTGCTTCACACGTTTGATATTTATAACATTTGAAAGTATGGAAAGTATGCAATCTTCGACAACAGCGGAGGTGATTTATGTAAAATCGCTTTCGCTGTATCCATAAAATTTTTTCACAAATTGTCTCTGCTGATGTCGAAGGCTGCATTTCCCAGACAAAATATTCAATGGAAATGCAGCCTTCGACATCAGCAGAGACAATTTGTGAAAAAATTTTATGGATACAGCGAAAGCGATTTTACATAAATCACCTCCGCTGTTGTCGAAGATATTAAAACTATTTTTATCATCTAGCTCGCAATATTCTTAAAGGGATGCAATCGATTAATTCAACCCGCTTTTTTTCTCCAGGTACAGGTTGGAAGAAGGTGGTTACGATGGAGGCACTTCTACTCTCAGGAAAGGAAATTTGAAGATAACAGAACAACAACGGATCCTTCTACTATTTAGATTTAAAGTTTTTTTAGTTTTTATACTTATTACATTTTTCAAAGCCGTCGGTTGTGTTTTAAGTATCATAGTTTTAAATGTTATACCTTTTTGTTATGAAGGTTTTTGAAGAATTTAACTGAATTTTGTTTTTCAGTTTAGTTTCAAAAATGGAGTAAATTGAGAAAATTGAGAAAATTGAGTTCAATTCTTCAAAAACATCGATAAAAAAAGGTATAACATTAAAATTGAGACGAAATATTTATATATGTGTGTATATGTAATATATTTAATGTAATATTAGTAATTGAATGTATTATGTTATAAATAATTAATAAATACACGAATCAATCTCCCTAAATCCTTTATTCATTGACTTTATAACAACACAATTTTTTCAAGTAGAATATACGTCAAAACCGGTGTAAAAATTACTCATACGCTGGTGATACGGTGATCTCACTATACTGGTACGGTGAGGGTACAGTGTAGAATATGATACTCTATAAATGAGGACATTACCAGAACCGTGCGAGTATCGCACTGATACCGTGGCGGTACACGAACAGTACAGTGTTCGTTTAAAACGAGTACGCAGAACATATGTTGCCGGTACAATGACTTCACTAATCTCGTACCGTGATGGTACCGTGAGAGTATGGCGTACGATATGTTGTACGTGAACGGTACCTAGCGGTACAGTGGCGGTACTATTCTAGTACGGTGAGAGTACGGCGTACGATCGCAAAGTACGCGTGGTGTACATTGGCGGTACGGTGGCGTACACCGTACTGGTACGGCGTACTGGTACGGTACGAGTCCCGTGGGCACGTACGTGATAGGTACGGTACTGGTACGAGCGGTACGCCGTTCCGGCATTGTACTAGTATTATACTGGTATTCGGCTATCTGGATAGCCAAGCGTACCGTTCCCTACAGCGTACCAGTATCGTGTTAGTACTGTACTATCACGGGATATCAGTATACGGTGGTATGGTACAGTATTAGTACGGACGGGTACGTGTTTCTGTCTACGGTAACGGTACGGCGTACCATCACCGTACCAATATCCCGAAGACCTAACGTATGGTCTCATACGCCGTACCACACCGTACTAGTATCGTACCACCGCGAGATGGCGACGTATACCGCGACAGTACGGTGCTAGTACAAAGCGGTACATGGTATGAAGCATTAAACGCATGCGCAGGGTTTCCGCGCGGTAAAAGCGTTGGGTAGGATTTAATTCTCTTGTTATTGTGGAACGAGAGTGATCGAGTGTGCACGGACTTATTGTCGCCATCAACATCCTTTTGCCGAAAAATTCATCAACGAAATTATTTAGCTTTTCAGAGGTAAGTCATTTTTCATTTTCTTACACATTTCTTACAATATTATCGCCAACTATGTCGATTTGATCACGCGTTTTTTATTCAGCGCATTGGGTTGCATTCTTTCATAAAGATTCCCGCGAAGTGCTTTGTTCTTTCCTAACTTCGCACGGAATAATGTACAACATTATTCCGTTTTAAACCATTTTATTAATCGATTTCGAAACCTTCCTGTAACGATACCACACATTTGGAAATATGAAAAGTGTGCAATGAAAATGCAGTCTGCAACATCAGTGGAGATGATTGATGTAAAACAGTTTCCGCTGTACCCATAAAGTGTGTACACAAATCATCTCCGCTGATGTCGAAGACTGCATTTCCATTGCACATTTTTCATTTTTTCAAATATCATAAATATTAAACACCCGAAGCTGCTTTCTTTCACAGTATTATATTTTTTTATACTCATAACATTTGAAAATATGAATTATGTGCAATGGGAATACAGTCTTCAACACCAGCGGAGATGATTTGTGTAAAAATGTTATGGATACAGCGAAAGCTGTTCTACTTGAATTATCTCCACTCATGTCGAAGAGTGTGTGATGACTCGAACGGTCTTGCAGTGGTGGGGACGGTCCAGTGACGATGAGTGAAAAGAATGGTGAGCCGCTGGATGGTCTCGAACCCGGGTCCTCGCGATGAGAGCGATGAGCGCTAACCACTGCGCTACGGCCACCTATAATTCTTTCCACTCCTATCGTCTACGTTAGTAATGCTGGACCGTCACAAATGCATAAATAAAATATGAATCATGTACAATGGGAATACAGTCTCCGACACTAGCGGAGATGATTTGTGTAAAAATGTTATGGGTACAGCGGAAGCTGTTCTACTTCAATCATCTCCACTTATGTCGAAAAGTGCATTTTCATTGCACATTTTTCATTTGTTTGTATGTCATAAATATTAAGAATACTGAGCCGTTCATATTCAAAGTATATTTTTTTATATTTATAACATTTGAAAATATGAATAATGTGCAAAGGAAATACAGTCTTTGACACCAGCGGAGATGATTTGTGTACAACAGCTTCCGCTGTACCCATAAAATTTTTATACAAATCATCTCCGCTGATATATCATAAATATTAAACATCCAAAGCGGCTTTCTTTCAAAGTATTATATTTTCTTATATACATAACTTTTGAAAATATGAATAATGCAATGGAAATACAATCTTCGACGCTAGTGGAGATGATTTGTGTAAAACTTTATGGGTACAGCGGAAGCTGTTTTATAGTATAAATAGTATATCCGTATAGTATATAAATAGTAAATAAAATATCCGTCGAAATTTGCACTCTTGTGTCTGTTGAATTTTTTTGTTTGATATTTTTTAAATAACAAAATAATGTTTGTGTAAATTGCAAGTGTCAGTCGTATACATCAAAGGCGCCCAAACATTTTTCGCGTTGTTTCTCCTTCGTAGTATAATCGTTTGATGCACTGGCATTTTTTTCTACGAGAAGTAAGCATACAAGGTGACTGTTCAACGTTTGTCAGCTTTCGGAAATATCATGTGTTCAGAGAACCATGTAACAAATGCATCTAAGAAGTCTTCGCCATTTGCGTTTCTTTTCTAAAAATGATTTAATTCAGTTTTTTCAGCTTTCCACAGGTTTATGAAAGGCATTGCGTTTTTCCCTTTTCCTGTCGCTTTTTGACTCGTCATACTGCATAGTTCCATCGAATTGACTACTGACATTTTTTCTTACACATGACAATTTTTAGTTGACTGCATTGTGACGCCTTCTTCGGGGGAAGGCGAAACAATGCGGGGAGAAGGGGGAACAGAAAATCGAAAATTAAAAAAAAGAAAATGTAACGGCCCTATCCTATAACCATCCCTTTCCCACACAACACCTTACACCTACAGCAACCCTGTTATCACTTCGTTCCCATACACATCAGCACCTCCAATTTCGCCACACAGCATCCCTGGGCCACGGTCCCACGGTCCAGAACACTGCAACTTGACCATCCCCTCCACTTCACACTTCCTCCACTTCATTAGCGCTAGTCCTAATCCTTAGTTCATCTCCACCCGTTCAACCGTAAAGACCAATCAATAAACACTCAACTCCTACTCTTATTTCCGATTATCACTCATTTATTCAGTCCGTATTCGACCATCACAACTGGCGTCAGAAGTGCGATCGATCTGCGCAACAAACTAGACAAATATCGAGGCCTTTCGCTTAGCGAAAAGGTAGAGAAATAAACTGTGTGAAAAGTGTGGTGCGAATAAGCGGTGTGTGTGTGTGGTCAACCGACGCCAAAAGCAAGGAAAAGAGGGAGGAAAAATCGTAACGATACAGCAGACAACAGGAAGACAGCACGAAAATGGGATTATTCACGATCATCTTGGCGCTTATGTAAGTACCACCTAAATTTTTCTTTAAAAACTCGTGCATGCATCGATATTCTTTGTGGTCCGTATCGTGAGCGTGCGTCGGTCTACAACCACACGTATTCCACACACACATACACCCATTCATGCCTCTAGAGCCATTGTTCGCTCGAGCGACTCTCATCGTTCCGTCTCATTCTCGCCCACGCGACAAAATCACGTCACCCAAATTCCGATCTCGTATTACACTGACCGGCGACAAAGTCGCTAGCGGACTCGCTGCTACAGCACGCCCGAAAAACAATTTTCATACGTAGGAAACCCATCTATACAGCCCCTCCTAAAATTAACGTATATAATATACATCGGCTCCCGAACAAAACTCACAAAAACGAATTTTAACGTATTAAACTAAATTATCTGAGAATCCGTAGCAAAATAACAATATCAATAATAACAGAGAACGAAACAAATTGAAAAAGAAAAACCAAAAGTTGTGCAAATAAAACTATATTATATATATATACAATAAACTTACAACAGAAACAATCTTGCTCGCAACTTCCACCTTTCATCAACGAAACATAATTTTCATAAAACAATAACGATAATAGAAATTACAGGGAAAGCCGAACAAATAAAATAACAGAACATAGAAACTTTTTTTAAATTTAATTTCTTCTTTTCTCCTCTTCATCCATTCGCGACAAACCGAAATAACAATCACCGAGAAACAAACCTCCGCGGCAAAAATAGAAATTAACGCTCTGTTCCAAATTTAATAAAATTCATTTAGACGTACCGATACACGATTAGGCCAATACGCCCACCTAGGCGCCGAATAGAACGCCAAAACACCTCCAATACATTTTATCGACACGTACTGGCAGACCAAGACAGCGAAAGCGACGAGACCGAAATGGCTAACCCCGCACCTCAGAACCCCGCGACATATAACGACCTAACAAAGGTAATCCCACAATTCGGCGATGGAAATATAACAATCGAAAGTTTCATTAGCAGGTGTAAACGCGTACAGCAAACCGCTCCGGACCCAAATTACCGATCTTTAATAAACGCAATAATATTTAGATTAACTGGCAGAGCATACGACCTAACAGATGGGAAAACATACGATACATTAGACGCGCTTCTCGCAGATCTGAAAAGGGCATACAAAAAACCGCTAGAATTATCAGACTTAGGACTCGAACTAAAATCAACGTCACAAAAATGCTACGAATCAGTCCTCGATTACGGACTTCGAGTAAAAGTCTTGCAGAATCAAATCATTGAAAGACTATCGGAAGTATATGCAGCGGCAGAAGACAGGGCGTACCTAGGGAAAAGAACGGCAGAAGAGAAAAAAGCCGTAATCCAAGCCTTCGTACGAGGTCTCTTGGACAGAATCGCGAATCTCTTACTTCACCGAAACTTAGAAACGCTAGACAATGCTATAGACGAGGCAACAAATATCGAATTGGAATTGCAAAGGCGCGCAACAGTGAACCAAAATCGATCACGCGTAGCCGAACCAGAGGAAACGATTACAGAAACAGCTAGAGTCCGATTCGCGGAAACAAATAGGAGTATAAATGGAAAATATTGCGAATTTCACCAACAGGGAGGCCACGAAACATCAGAATGCATAACGTTAGCGAAAATGAGAGAGAAATGGAGACAAACCCGCCAAGAACCAAGACAATTCGGAAACCCCAATAAGAATCAATTCGGTCAAGGAACACAAAATCATAACAATTACACCCCGCAAAATTACAACAAGTATAATCCGCGAAATTATAACAATTATAACCCACGAAACCAATACACGCAATACCAATACAACAATCACCGTGACAACCAACACAGAAACTTCCAGAACGGATATAGAAATAACTCTCGCGACCGATATCGCAACTCCTACGGCCAATATCCCGATAATTCCCGTGACGATCCTCGCAATAACCCTCGCGACCAATATCGTCACAACTCTCGCGACCGATACCAAAACAACGCCCATGACCAATACCGAAATAATTCTCGCGATCGACACCGCGATAACTCTCGCGACCACTATCGTACGAACTCACAGGATAGAAACGGTCACGCGAGCCGCCGAGACAACTCAGGCACAAGGTCGGAAAATCGCGACAACCTTAACGATCTCGCGCCAAAAAACGGGAGTGCAGCTCCGCGGAACAGCGCGACGCGGAGCCCCTCGAGAGAACGCGCATCAACGTCGACCCAGTAAAATCAAGTAACCCGGAAATCAGAAAAGCGACAATATGTCTAGGGCTCACCAAACGGCGAAAACCACCCACAGTCGCCATTAATTCAACCGATATAAACAAACAGAACTCCCGATTTCTAGTAGACACAGGTTCACAGATAAATTTGGTTAAAAATTCCATCATACGGCATAAAAATAAAATCGACCCGCAGATAATCTACGAACTTTCAGGAATTACCGAAGGTATATTATACACAACCGGCAAATATACCATCCGAATCGAAAACATTAACGTCGAATTCCATGTCGTCGAGGACACTATCCCTATCCCATACGATGCAATTCTCGGAGATGCATTTTTCAAAGATACACCCGCCGATATATTATACACAAAATCCTGCATCACATTTCACGACTCCATAATACCATTCGAGACCCAGGAAGAAATTAACATCCCTGCCAGATCAAAAACTCTGATATCAATCCGAATAAAAGACACCGATTTATCCGAGGGTTTTATACCAAAAATCGAAACGAACGAAGGTCTGTTTCTCGGCAACGCTATCGTAACAAACCGTGGTGGAATAGCGTACATAGGGGCGATTAACACAATCAGCCATGACATCTCTTTCGCAATCCCAATTGTTGAACTGCAGCCGATTGAGCAAGTATCAAAAACACCTGTCGACATTGAAAGCGATTCTCGCGATACTCAGGACGAGCACCGCGCAGCAATTTGCTTAGCAGTTACAGACGGAAACAAGGAAAGGTCCGAAACGGTAAAGTCACTCTTGCGCCTAGATCATCTAGATGACACAGAGAAAGACAGTGTATACCAGCTTGTTTCGGAACATCCTCATCTGTTTAACCTGCCTAATGAACGACTTGGATACACGACTGTAGTGAAACACGAAATTAATACCACCGACGCTACACCCATTAACACCAAACAATATCGATTCCCCCAAGTACACAAATCCGAAATAAACGAACAAGTACAGGACCTATTGAAAAAAGACATTATACAACCATCCCTGTCTCCATATAACTCTTCGGTTTGGATAGTCCCCAAAAAATCAGACGATTCAGGAAAAAAAAGGTGGCGCATGGTTATCGACTTTCGGAAACTCAACGGAAAAACCATCCCCGACGCGTACCCGTTGCCAAACATCATAGATATTCTCGACCAATTGGGCAAATCGCGATACTTCTCGGTTTTTGATCTCGCATCCGGCTTCCACCAAATTGAGATGCACCCTCGAGACAAACCGAAAACAGCATTCTCCACACCGGGTGGACATTACGAATTCAATCGAATGCCATTCGGATTGCGGAACGCACCAGCTACATTTCAGAGAGCAATGGATCGATACCATCCGGACTCCAGGGTGCAGATCTGTTCGTTTACGTGGACGATATCGTTATTTACGCAACCGATCTCGAACAACACGAGAAAAAATTTAGGCGACTCGCGAAACGATTGACTGACGCAGGTCTGACGCTGCAGACAAACAAATGTAAATTTCTCTGCAAAGAGGTAGCATATTTGGGTCACGTCATTAGCGAAAAAGGGGTACAACCAAAACCAGATTTAGTCGAGGCGATCAAAAATTTTCCAACCCCAACGGACAAAAAGACGATCATACAATTCCACGCGCTAGCCAATTACTACCGAAGGTTCATTCAAAATTTCGCAAAAATATCCACTCCTCTGACGAAACAATTAAAACAATCCGAAAAATTCAATTGGACAACCGAGTGCCAAGAAGCTTTCGAAACAATAAAAAATAAAATTATCAGCCAACCCATTTTACGATACCCAGATCATAACGAGCGATTCACATTAACAACCGACGCTTCTAACTATGCTATCGGTGCAGTTTTGAGCCAAAAACACGAAAATTTCCATCACCCAGTAGCATTTTATTCTCGAGCCCTCACGAACGCCGAAATTAAGTACGACACCACACATAAAGAACTGTTAGCAGTGGTAAAAGCGGTTGAACACTTTCGACATTATCTTTACGGAAAGCGTTTCACAATAGTAACAGATCATCGAGCACTTGTATACCTCACAACCAAACCTAACCCACCACAACAATTACAACGCTGGCAAGCCCTATTAAGTGATTACGAATACGACATCCACCATAAACCTGGAAAACTCAACGTCGTCGCGGACGCCATGTCAAGGAACCCATCGAAGATCCTACCGATTCGATTACGAAGCGAATCATCGACCAACGAACATCACGACACGAAAAGGCGAAAACCACACACCAGCCGGATACGCGCGGAAGGTCAACGTCAGACGAACAATCAGGAAATCCATCACCCAGGAAAAAACGCGTCACAATATACAGCAACTCGGAATCATCAGGCACCGACACCGAAAACGGAGATTCAGATAGGAGACCACGGAGAACGATGAAGGAAAGCACAAACAAAAAAGTAAATCCATCTATCGACGATAACAACTGCGATACGGTAACGGAAGAGGAGGAACTCACGACAGACAAACGGAAAACGACTCGGCAACCAAACGAAAGTTCAACGATTGAAGGAATCACGAACCCGGCAGACAATGAAAAAGGAAAACGAATGGAAACAAACAATGAAGAAAACAAACTAAACAGATTAATCAACGAACACAACGCTAAACAGGAGCGAGCATCGAAAGCATACGAAAATAAGCTAACAAAGCTAATCGACGAATATAATTTAAAACAAATGAAGCAGAATGCAAGCGAAGAAAATAAATTAACAAAACTAATTAACGAATATAATATGAGGGAACAACGGAAACAAGAAAAATCAAACGAGCAAAGTAAAGAAAACGAACACACAGCAAGCAATAAGGAAATTAACGACGGGAGGAGTGAGCCAAAGGCACACGAGTCGGTCAACAGGCCGGATATGGGAGACAATACAGCCGAAGCATCGGAGATCAGGCCGACGTCCCAATTACATCCAACAGCGAACGAACAGGGTACCACAAAACGCCCCGAAGTGGAACCGAACTTCCGCTCACCAGTAACGTCAGGCGACAAGGCGACCGAACCAAATTTCCGTTCGCCGCCACAACTCGATGACAATCAGACGAGTTATGACTCGACTTGCGAGATATCGGAGGAATCGCGAGAGCAGTCAACAGGCCAGTACCAAACGAACAACGGTACGCCGAAACCACCGATTCGCCCACCAGAGTCGACCGACGAAGACAGCCCGGTAACAACACAAAAACGACGACCTGGCCGACCGAGGAAAAATGACGTGACAACGGACAAATCCCCTTCAGCGGTAACGAACAATTACGGTAATCTCGCAACCGAAACGCACGGAAACGAATCCGACGGAGATCCACCGTACGAGCCATCACAATACCACAGGAAACGCCCGGCATTACCAAAAGCGACACTGCAAACAAGACGCATGACTCAGACCGAAGATGCCGAACGTCAATCGTCCACCGAAGACACAGAAATATCGGACGAAGGTAACGCAACGACCTCGGAATGGGAAGAACAATCTGAAGATCCGGAAACACCAACGACCGAGATAAATCAGAGACAAATGACATCGAACAGCAACGTCATAATTAGCCGGAAAAGTATTCTCACACAAAAGGATAACATCGCTCATTTTCTCGCAGCGGATTGTATTACGAACACAACAATATCGCAAATCCTCGTAGAGAAAAACATAATCAACTGCGAAGACCTTCGCAAGGAGAAACCAAGGGCTGGACACATATTTATAACGCGCCGTGGAACCAAACGGATCTTCACCATGATATGCAAAGGGAAATGCACAGATAACACCGACTGGCATATGGTCCAGAAGTGCATCGGGACAGTCATCAAAATCCTGACAAGGGAAAAACTCGAATCATGCACACTGGCCAAAGACCCTGAGATTATCGATCAATTTCTCTGGGACAACATCAAAACCTACATTAAACAAATCACGGTTGAGCCAAAAATACGAATAACGTTGTGCGAACGAATTATCATGGTACCACCGAAGTTACACCGGCAACCCATAATGAAGGAAGCACACGAATCAACAATCGGAGGACATAAAGGCATCTCGAAAACTCGCAAACGCATATGTGCTCGATACTATTGGAAAAACATGAAAGCAGACGTCACGGAATTCATTAAAACCTGCCAAAAATGCCAAAAGAACAAACTCGTTCGCGTAAAAAACAGAGCACCTATGATAATAACAGACACTCCAACTCAGCCTTTCGAGAAAATCGCAATAGATATCGTCGGACCTCTTCCAAAAACAAAGGACGGTCACGAATACATCCTCACGATCATCGATCTATTCAGCAGATTCAGCGTCATGGTTCCACTTAAACAAACAACAGCTCGCGATGTATCTAGAGCACTAGCAACAAGCTTTATAACGACATTCGGTGCACTTCGTGCGATACTTTCCGACCAGGGTACGAACTTCATGTCAGATCTATTCGCATCTTTCGCTCAACTGTTCAAAATCAAACAGTACCAAACGACAACTTACCACCCACAGTCCAACGGAGCGTTAGAGCGAAGCCATCACAGTCTCGTCGAATACCTCAAACATTACATCGATATGGACAAAAACTGGCACGAACTAATCCCATTCGCGGCACTTTCTCACAACACGAGTGTCCACGAAAGCACAGGGTACACACCATTCGAGTTAGTCTTCGGAAAACCAGCCTCACTACCATCCGAATTCCCACCTCCTGAAAAACTAGCGACATACGACGACTATCTGCTAACACTACACAGAAATTTAAAAGAAATCCGACAATTGGAACAAAAGGAACGCACGAAACGGTATTATGACAGGAAGACAAAATCTCAAAATTTCAAAACCGGACAACGAGTATTTTTATTAAAAGAACCTCGGAAGAGAAAATTAGACCCCAATTACATCGGGCCATACACCATTTTGGAAATACTCAGCAATAATAACATTAGACTTCAAATCGGCAACGACAAAACAAAAATAGTACACGTAGACAAAATCAAAATGGCACATGTTGCAGATATCACACAGCCGCTATGAACAATGGCATTCTAGTGGAAAACTCACCATTCCCACGTAACCCCGTTTAAATTGTACGAACACATGCGTCCCAATGCATCAGACCCCGTCAGTTACACATTTCGCATTCATCAAACCGGCATAATCTTTTACAGCGATTGCCGAGAATTTCGAAAATCACTTTAGCTTACATAACTTAGTAAATTGCAAACCGATGAATTCTTTGTATATATGCAAACAAATTAATCCAATACAACGAATAGTTAATGGAGCTGAATGCGAGATACAGCTATCGATTAACCCACATTTTCAAAATCTAGAAACTTGCGACATCAATTTGAAAACAGTAAAACAAACCTATTGGGCGAGAATCTACGATCCCGAAAACCCTAAAAATCCTAAAAGTACCGATCCCACTCCTATGGAAACGACAATATAACGACACTACGCTCGACAATGCATTAGCGCAATTGTTGACATTACTGGACACACAATCAGACCGGACACTACGAGACATACAAGAAACAGTAACACGAATAATAGACGACAAACTGACGAAACACGAAACAAAAAATATCAATAAGACAAACTCCGACGGAGTATGAATGCGGTATGAATGTAAATTAAAGACCTAGGTTAAACATTTACAATTATCTATTATTCCTACGGTTTTTACTAATTATCATATAACACTTTATTACATTATTATATTTCCCTATGACATTCATTTTTTTTTCTTTTCTCTTCTCTACACATTAAAATTATATCAATCACATCAAACAACATATCGATCAACCAGACACGCACAGCCACATCCAACCACATCACAATAACGTCCACACTCCACTAACACGAAACTAATCAGAACTTAGACTGTTACAGAGAAACTTAAGGAACAATAATAAAGTAATGGAATAAAAAGGAACAACAATAACAAATAAAAGGAAACAATGACAGACTATAACAATCCCAAACTGGCAAATTAGCGACATGGAAAAAGGAAAACAATAAGCAATAATCCAGACGACTCACAGACAATTCGGAACACGGAAAAACAAAACAAATGAGACAATCAACGCTTCACTTTCACTACTATCACAACCAAACCCATCACGATTAACAGACCTCATCCCACTAACACAATACGTAATCAATTACAGTTAGTTTCAGAATCACCAGCTGCTGAATTAAAACCAACGGAAACATCCAGACGACAAGACATCAACAAGTAGCATGGAGACACCAATAGGATAACATTTTCCAGCCCCAGTACCGTGACCGAATACATACACCAAGGTTCACACCTCAATCAACAGCAGGAAGAAGAACAAAGAAAATACACAAAAACAATTCAATAGATTATATCGAGTCATTTAAATAACTGAAATCAATGTAAAAATATTCGTATTATATAAAGTCAATACCAAAAATTTCTTGTTCAAAAAATTGTAAACGATGGAGACCATCGTCCTCAAAGAGGGGGAGTGTAACGGCCCTATCCTATAACCATCCCTTTCCCACACAACACCTTACACCTACAGCAACCCTGTTATCACTTCGTTCCCATACACATCAGCACCTCCAATTTCGCCACACAGCATCCCTGGGCCACGGTCCCACGGTCCAGAACAATGCAACTTGACCATCCCCTCCACTTCACACTTCCTCCACTTCATTAGCGCTAGTCCTAATCCTTAGTTCATCTCCACCCGTTCAACCGTAAAGACCAATCAATAAACACTCAACTCTTACTCTTATTTCCGATTATCATTCATTTATTCATTCCGTATTCGACCATCACAAAAAAAAAAGACGAATATATTCTAAAAAAAAACAATGGGTGGGCGCCAGCGAGTTTTCTCGCGAACTCGCAAACGGACTAATAAAAACAATAGATACTATTTAATACGCGATGGGGGACAGAGGGAAGACAATTAGGGGGGACAAATTTAAACGCAATAGAAAAATATCAGAACGCAATATCGCAAAAGGATAACTTTAAACGCTCGGTTTGACGCCTCGCTCGCAAGTAAAGTCTCTTGCGGCTTCCGGGTTCTTCGCGCAATTAGGGAAAGTGGGAGAGATTTTTGGGGGGGCTAATACGCGGGATGGGAGAAATTTCTAACAGCGATACTTGGGACGGGAGAGAGATGGCAGCACGGTGACTCCTGATCGATCGTTGATCCATGATAATTCAGGCCGCGGAGATGAGGTGTCGAATGATAATCCTCCCCGGGGGTCGATGCAATTGGGGTTGGAGATTTTTGGGGACTGCAAACCAGAGACGGTGGTGGCGGCTGCTCAATTTCCATTTCACGAGGTTCACGGGGAATGGGCCTTCTCCTCCGTGCTGGTGATGGTGATTCTTGCGGGGAGGCGACTTCCTCCTCCGCGTACATAATAATGCACCCCCGGGGGGTGGTGACGGGATAGCTTTCTCTCCGGGCGGTGATCTCGTCGGGTGCTGGGGTCCACCGTTGATGCTGCGCTGGGGCGGGGGGAGAGGGGGGGGGGGGCGAAAACGATGCTGTTGGTGCTGTTTTGGGCGGCATTAACGGTGATATAATTGCGAATTTACGATTTAGCGCGACATTTTTGGACGACTTAATTCTAAACAACGCGGTACGGGGGAAAATCGCGAGTGAAGGGGATGGGGGGGACGTGCGTGGTGGACTTGCGAGGGGCAGGTCGGGGCGACCTGTGACGCAACGTCACAGCATATACTTGCAATTGATTCTATTCTTGTCGTTTGTTCATTTCAAGAATAGCTTATAGAATAATTGCAATTATTTTTTGGACTCGATTTAACTTAATTTTTTCTACGAATTCAGGAGTTTGTGTAGGCCACTCGATTTTCTTCTGTTATTGCTATAGCTCAATTACTCTACATTATTTTATCGTTTTTTTTTTCGATCCTTTGATAATTCAGGATTTTCTAGTAATCAGCATAGGTTTGTCACCATTTTCTGCTTCGTTAAGATTATTAATTTTAAGCATCGTGTATGAATTACTTGCATTTATTTTTCAAACCGTTTTAAATCAAATTTTCCTCGTGATTTGCGTAGACCATTCGATTTCTCTCTTTTCCAATCGTTGGCTCACCTTTTCTATAGAATTTCATTGAATTTGCTTTGAGTGTTTTTTGTACACATTGGGATTTCTAGTTGACTAAATCGGTTTCTCTCGGGTTTCTATTTCGGAAAGTTCATTCATTTTCAGCATCGTTGCATATTTTCGATTAATTTCTTTTTCACTTGTTTTCTTACTAAACTCCCCAACATGTTACGTTTAACGAAAAGACGCAGTCGGAAACCATATGAATTACTATCTCGAATCCATCGTCGTCATATAGAACGGTTAGAAAAAGCTGCACGAATAGAAAATGTCGATATAGAACTGCAGGATCTAAGAATTGATGATACCTCCATTTTGAGTGCACATTTAAATGCTGTTGGTGGCAGAGAAGTCGATATAGATTCCATTCAGGGTGAAGCAGATAGAGATTCTCGATCATCGCATGAATTAACGAATAATAGGCAACTTTTTTCGGATGAAAGTTCTTCTAATGATACTCAATCCAATTCAGATCCAAATGATGCAGTACATTTACGGACTGACGATTGTATCCAAAGTTTTCAACAACAACTTTTTGAGGTCTTTGTGCATACTGACATGACTCACACACAAGTCAATGCTGTATTACGGGTTCTCCGAACCCATGCTTGTTTATCAACATTGCCAAAGGATTCTAGAAATATTTTGAGAACTCCGAGACACAGTCATCCGACTTTCAACATCGCAGGAGGTGAATATCTGCATTTAGGATTCGAGGCCGGAATTATTTCAATTTTATCTCAAACTGCGCCCGAACTGATTCCCGTTCCAGAGGCGCGTTTGATGATAGATTTTAGCACGGATGGCGCGACATTAGATCAACAGGGAAAGATTCAAGTGTGGCCGATACAGATAAGGATAGCAAATATTCCCCGAAGCAAACCTGAACTCGTAGGAGTTTGGAGAGGTTCATCCAAACCGGCGAATGCGCACGAATTACTCCATCGTTTTGTAAAGGAGGCCAGAAAGATATTGAATCGTGGAATCGTTTTCAAAAATCAAAATAGAGTCATCGAATTGAGATGTTTTCTTCCGGATTCCCCAGCGCGAGCTTTTGTACTATGCCATAAAGGCTATGGTAGCATTTTCCCATGCTCAAAATGTTGGATTCGTGGAGATTGGTTGCGTCCCGGGGTGATTGTTTTTCGCGGCATTCTTCATCGACTTCGTACCAATGATGAGTACAGCAATCGTATCGATGGTGAACATCATACAGATACTGACTCTGTGCTATTATCATTGGGCATGGGGCTCGTAACTCAAACTGTATTCAATTACATGCATTCGGTTTGTCTTGGCGTCGTTATGGAAGTTTTCGAAGCTCTAATAGAGGGAAAATACTACTCGAACTTGAAGGTATCCACTGCATCTCTCAAAGTCTTAACCATACGTTTTGAAAGAATTTCGGCATATTGTCCTAGGGAATTTTCGCGCAAACCCCAATTGATTAAAAAATGCAAAGGGTTCAAAGCTGTTAGGGTTCAAAGGGCAACTGTTACTATACACTGCCCCAGTAGACTTCCACGGAATCGTAGATCCCAGCGCATACAAACATTTTCTTCTATTGCACTGCGCCATTCGTATTCTAGTCAGTTCGTCTTTGTCCAACAAATACCTCGATTTTGCGAAAGCAATTTTGGATATCTTTGTGAAAAGAGAAGAGGATATTTACGGTCCACAATTTCTTTCGTATGCGATGCATTGTCTTGTACATCTTGTAGATGACGTGAGCAGCTTTGGCCCGCTCGACGAATTATCGATGTTTCCTTTCGAGAATAACATGAGATATTTTCGCCAAGCATGCCGCAAGCCTCATCTACACTTGCAGCAAATTGTAAACAGGAGATTCGAGAAGTCTCAAGTTTCACAAGAAGCTGTCAATGTTGGTCAGGAAGTTGTCCGTCCCAGTAGACCTTGGGTATGTCCTCTACTTTTTGATACCCCCACTGATAGCTGTCAGTTTCAAAATTTGAATACTGCAAAATTTCATTTATCAGTCAAGAGTCAGGATAGCACAGTGGTTTTGAGGAATTCGACTATCGGTATTATCCAAAGCATAATTTCTTTCCGAGGTCAGTATCAGTTGGCGCTAAAGGAGTTTGTTAGGGTTGAACCGTATTACGATGTTGAGCTGCCATCTTCATCCGTCGGCGTTTTTCGATGTTCCTCATTATCCGATCAAGTCGTTATACTGGATTTAGATTAAGTAGAAGGGAAAGGTTTGCGTATGCCATATTGGCACACGGAAGGGCATAGAGACCCCATTGATGGCGTATGGGTTGTAGCTATCATTTTACATAGTGTAGATTAGGAAACCACGATCTTCATCCCGTGGATTAATTTGCCTTCAGATGAGTCAACCAAACACAGAGAGGGAGAAGCAAGCGCGGTTAACGAGCAGGTCGACGGTTCAGGGGCTTCAGTTGTTGAATAGGGATATCGAAAGATATCGCTATTTAACAACGAACCCCGGAGAATCGCAACAGCGAAACACATCGAGCGCCGGAAAACACACACATACGCCACAACACACGTCCTCACACACAGTTACAAAAAGACACACAATGACACTATCACAACCACTCACACAAAAACCTCCCGCTTCATCACACAATTTTCCAAAAACACAGAGACAACACAAACAAAAAAAACAAGCTTCCACGGCACCAATCACTGAATCATTCACACACCATTCCACCTTTAATCGCGACCGCATCCGACCTCCAGATCAACGGTGTCACCGTCGAGTACACCGAGGTCCCCAATCCCATCCGGATCCAGGCAAGACTGGGGCGAAGGAAATGTATCGGACGTAGTTCAAATATTGAAGTAAGCTCTATGTAAATAATCACGATGCGATTTTACGTAACATTTCATACTGAAGACAATGAATTTCGGTTGCGAACAAAGTCGAGTGAGTTTCGATGAGGGTATCAATAAATAACGAGATACTTTTCGTGAATGATTTTCCATCCTCTCATTTTCTTCAGCTAAAACTCAAAAGCAATAGCGCAGTTGAAAAAGGAATCCGCGACGCGGCGTCCGGCGAAGTCACCTCAACTGTCGTTCAAAACCGTCGAAGACTTCTTGGCTTTCGAAGAAGTCGATGATAAAGTTTTCAACGATTTGGTAAGAATTTTTCATATTTCCACAACAGTTTCAAAACATTCATATTTGTGTGACGGTACAAGCTTTGAACCTTTGTAAAAATTCACCACCGGAGAATAATTTGACCTCGAACATTCATTCGTAAATCGGTGTTTGATCGAATTCTTTTTCCCAAATCGTATTTTAAGATATGCCTTTGAAAATATATTAATCTAAAACAATGTTGTTGCAGGTGGGTTACTTCGTGTACTTGGGCCGTGCCAATCCATCAGATTGCGCAGCGGAGTACTTCCGGGGCATCTTCCCCGACGATGAAGATGTATCTCCATTTTTGACCGTTAACGGAAAAAATTGAGGTACTTGTAAGTTGAGGGGCAGCCGCTTTGCCCTCGCGTGCCAAGGTTCGTATGTAAAAAACGCCGAAGTGTATGCTTTGTTTTATCTACGTGTACGCATTTTCAATAGATTGTCTCACTTGCACTTGCTGAAGCCATGAACGCGAACAGGCACTTTCCAGCGCCTAATAACACCGAGTTCCATGATGCTATGGAAAAGGCGCTGAAAAGCCTTACGACCAGGAACTGGTTCACTCCAGGAAACAGCTCCGAATCGCTGACGAAGACGAAGAGCATCCACCGAATCGTCGCAGACGCATGCACCCGGAGGTACAGGACGAACGAGCCGGATTCCACGATGAATCACGTGAGGAAGATGAAGAAGCTGCGGAACGTGGCTCAAATGTTATAAATATCAAAAGATGTAATAGGTTGAAAATGAACAGTTTCACACGTTTGATATTTATAACATTTGAAAATATGGAAAGTATGCAGTGGAAATGCAATCTTCGACAACGGCGGAAGTTATTTATGTAAAATCGCTTTCGTTGTATCCATAACATTTTTACACAAACTGTCTCTGCCGCAGTCAAAGGCTGTATTTCCATTGCATACTTTCCATATTTTCAAATGTTATAAATATCAAAAGATGTAATAGGTTGAAAATGAACAGCTTCACACGTTTGATATTTATAACATTTGAAAATGTAAGGTAAAAATTCGTTGTGTACAGTTTGTTTTATTTCTCCTATGGTTTCGATTCTAAAATTAGGAGTGGTGACGGAACATTTTCCGTCCAAAGCCAGAGTCCCTGTCCCTATTAATGTCGCGTGTTCCAATTGTCGCGTTCCGCAATGTATTAATAAGGTTTCAGGTTCCGGCGCTACGTATAACCATTTACCACGGTGTTCTAATGCAATTATTAGCGTATTGTTTAACTGTACGATGCGCTGATGGCATTCCGCGTTTTTAACATTATGCGTGATATACATCGTTGTTTCGCATGATGTGCAAGTGTGCGCGGCTAATATAGCGCGTCTAGGTCTACATAGATAATGAGTTTTTAATTTTTTGCACGATCGCAGCTCGCTCTCGTCCATCATTAAACAAGATCTTCGCGTTTTTTCAACAATGACGATTGCATTTGTTACCTCTATAAATTGAAAGTGATTTCCTTCGATCTTCGCGGGCAATGGATACGCTCTATTTATTATGTATTCCTCGTGATTTATTAATAGTCCAGTCATTATATACATTCATAAATGCAAATGAAATAAGACAGCTAATTTTTTTATATGTTGTAGGGGATACCTAGAAAAGCTTAACTTGAGATTTTCGACCAAGATTTCCGGGACGTTTTGACCGATATTTTGAAAAAAAGGGTAAAATTTGTTTTTTGGCAATAACTCGGCTATCCGATGAGATACGAAAATTTTTGAAAGGAACTTTTTTGTAGCTTTTTTTGTGCTCTACAATTAAGTCTTAACCATTTTTCGCGTATCATGCATCGTTATCGAGATATCGATCGAAAAAGTCAAAAATTTAGGACATAACTTTTGTTTTTTGCAATTTTTTTTTTTTTCGTCATAAATATCGAAAAAATTGTCGAAATGAAACTTATAGAGCATTTTCAGACCTACGATTCCTTTTTTAATTTTTTTATTTTGGACAAAAAATACGATCTCCAGCGCGCCGCAAAGTCGCTGAATCCACGCTCAGCGTCGAGCGAGCCGCTCGCTCGGTTGTATCTGCATGTCGAAACAGATGGAAAGTTGTTAGGGGAATTAATGCGATAAAAAATAAGTAAATCGAGCAACAAATTAAGGATCACACACAAGAAATTTATTTAACAAATAATTTGTTTATGCAGTAAAAAAATGGTAGATGGATTGAATATTTCGTCCAAATATTTCGTACTTCGGTTGTATGCACACGTTCAAAAGAATAAAAGGTTTTACAATACATTTGGGTGGTAAAAAAATACAAAACACGTTACTATTGATGAAAGGTTTTACAATACATTTTTGCAATAAAAAAAGGTTGTACAGTACATTTCAGCGATAAAAAAAATTACAAAACACACGTTACATAAAAAAAATGCAACACACACGTTAAAACAGATGACAGGTTTTTCAATAAATTTTTTCGATACAAAATAAATGTATATGGAATAAAAAAAACGCATGGGATTTTTGTTGATTAATTTTTTGTGCACTCGAGACACGAACGATGGGCTTTTTTCATTTCTTTTTTCGCTTGGATGGTCCAGGCTAAAGATCTTCGTTCTCCGTACACTCTTCGGGTTGTTGTGTCTGTTGAGACGTTGGAAATGATGCTGATCCGTTGAAAGCATCGTCATCATCATCGTTACAAACATCGTCGTCGTGAAGCAAAATGTCGACTCTGGCAACATTATTGCATGTTTGCCCACTGCAGTGCAGGCAAATAACCGAGCAACTAATTCCTGCTTTTCTGCACCCGCAGGAGGCCTCACAATTTCCTTTACATTTACAGGAAATGAGTTTCAATAGTTCAGGCGGAGCGGGTTCGGCGGTGCTGGTGATTGGTTCGAGCCCTCGATTAGTCTGTCGCCAACCCCATCCCTGTGGGTCTTTGAAAAATCCCAGCCAGGTTTGAACTTGCAGGTATGTCCGGAAAATGTGTTGACGCACAGCGCTTTTCGTTGGCGGGAGTAGTGCGAGGTGATTAATTTTATTCGCAGTCATTGACTTTGCGAAGCGATGGAATCGCAAAATATTTATTGATTTCTCCTGCTTATTACCGCCATATAGGGCGATAAGGAATTGCTCTCCCGCGCAAGTTAGAACCTCCGGATCGACCTTTTCTTTTTTAAATAATTCCACCGACGACCGTAGCTCTGGATTCTTCTCGAGAGTGTTAATGAACTTCGATTTTCCGATGTTATACAAAGATGATGTCATGTCGCAACCGCTAAAAGCGTGAATGAAAAGAATGTTCTCCAGAACTGACTTATCGTGTTTGAAACTGTGCTGCGAGTACAACTTTGCCGGCGTATTTCCTTTTGCTGGTTTGCGAAAAAATATATTATTTTTATCCTGTGCAAGCCCGGCGAGTAAAACCAAAAGATCGATATCTTCGCCGACGATTTCCACGGAGTCATGACTCGCCGCTTCTTTAATTGCCGTGGTCACAATAAGAGTGTCCGCGTCCTCAAAAGCCTGCTCCACTTTTATTTCGGTAGTTGTAAAATAACGGCAAAGCATTTGTATCAGTTTGTTCTTGTTTTGGTCCCTTGCAAGAAACTTCTCCTGGCTAACTTTTGGAGTAGCTGTTTCATCGAATGTGAACTCCGGCGATTGGTTTTTTCTCGAACGTCGTACTCTTTCTGAAGTTTTGGTTCCTGCGAGTCTCATATCAGTCGGATAACCGTCGAATATGATTGTATCATTTCCCTCGAAGTTCTGTTGTACGTATCTGACGTATTTCTGGCAGATAAGGTCAAACGTTTCGATTCGACCCCAAACAACTTTGTGCAAAAGGAATCCACCGTCGATTATGCAATGATGTCTGTCGCAACGTTGTAAATTTTCCGTCAAAGGTTCAAAGGCATCGTATAATAATGACTTTGTTCCTTTCCGCATTCCTTCTTCGCTGAACAGCGACAACGGGAACGGAGCGAGTTCGTATGCCAGAAAATGTTTCAGGTCAGTCTCGGAATTCTTAGCAATGCACATTCTTTGGAAAAGTAACAGTGGGTTGATTGGAACTGGTGACGAGTCGACTTTAATGCTGGTAGTTACTGCCGATATGGGAAGCACTTTATCCTTTCTCTTGAACGACAAGGATGCGAAATCTGCTCCGACGATTTTAGTCATCATGTCGCAACCAATTTCGTATGCACGATGACAATTAATGTCCTTGTTTGCGATAACTCCTGTCCCGATAGACGTCAATTCTTTTTGTTGAGGAAAAGGATTGTGACCTGCGAGCCACATGTCCAGTTTCTCAATGTCAGAATTGTCTCGAGAAATTCGCGAAGGCCTCATGTCAATGTGCTGTTCGGTTGTGCAACAAGATACTCCGGAAAAGTTTTCAATTTGTTCACAAATGTTTTGAAGCTGAACCATACCCAAAGTCCACGATGCTATTGTGCTGTCCGTAATTCACCGTCCCTGAGTTAGTCCTCCTGTTGTCTTCATGGATCGCATAAGAGTCTGCTCTATCGTCATGTCTGACATAATCCCAGACCAAAATTTGTCCGTGCGACGAATCGTAAAATATCCACGACTAGTGAACTTTATGTAATCTTCCATGGGTATTTTTTCATGCAAAGCTCGCATATCCTGTAGGTATAAGTGAGCAGACTTTGCATACAGGAAGTGACCGCTTGCGTGAAAAAACGGAAGCATTTTTTGGGTGGTATCGAGATGAAGTTCCCAATTACCCGATCTTTCTGCCTCCAGAAAGTTTTTCACCAGAGAAACCATTCGGTGGTACTGTACCCATAGTTTCGCCGTCGGACCTCGGTTTTCGATAGCATTCAATGCTTTCGCAAATTTCTCGCATGCGTTTTTCACTCCGTTGTTTTCTGCGGCTGTCAGGATGGTCGGCCGATTAAAAACATCTTCCGCGTAGTAATCGAGTTCGTCACGTTCCTCTTCATCGACTTCGAGCGAGTCCAACACAATTTTTGTCAACGCTGTGTGAGCCAAAATGTGAGCACGGACAGCTCGCTCATATGCATGACCGGAGAGTATTTTTTCGACACAATTTTTGGCGTAGATCACCTTGAGAAGATCTTCGATTCCACTACCCGACATGATCGCACCAATCGTTCCCATAAACGACATCAGAAGATGAAACCCACCGAGTCTTACAACAACGTCTTTTAACTCCGATGTTGGATCAGCGGCTCCCACGATGTCGCGAGCTTTCCAGTATAACGGCTGATCAAATGTGACGATGGTCGTTTTTTGATTACAGCGTTTGCTGTTCCGTACAGCTTCTAGAAGCGATGTAAAGATCGTCTCGTAATCAGATGGCGGTGCGTTGATAAACGGAAGGCACATAACCTTTGAGCGATCGTAATGCATATTCTCTGTTGCACTTTCCATAAATCCATTCCATCCTGGAATTCCGGTGGAGCAACTCCATTTTCCGTATAGCCAAATGAAATCTGGGATCGTTGGTAACATGTCGCTCGAAAGTTGACGGAGAGGTTCGGCGACAGTTACAGACTGTAAGCCTGCCAATTTATGTTGGCTGTAAGACAGTACAGGAACCATGCCCAATTGTGCAATCTCTGAGGCCGATTTAATTTCGACAATACGCGGAATTTCTTTCTCACGGTCAATTGCCGTGAAAGGAGTCACGCAATGGATTCCCCCCATTGCATGAAACGTTCCATGGCCGTCGAGAGTGTTTATGTTGAAATCCGCATTATCAAATACGAATTGACTGAATGAATTCTCCAGAATTTCACTTTCAGCTCGGTGAATGCACGAATTCTCGAAAATCGTTATTTCTCGATACGGTGCACAGAACCCCATTGCCGATAAAATGTTGATGAGGCTCTTGGAACCGAATTTCTTATACAGATAAGTTCCAACACCGATCTGCAGCGGAGAGAAAAAAGAACGAGGACGCACAGCCGTAATTATGGCGTGAGCAATCGATGTGCATTTTTTTTTCCACGAGTCCAGTGCGCCACGTTTATCTTTCATTATTACTGTTGAAAGAAAAACTTGTAGAGATTCCGGAACAGCGGCTTCAACATCTCGTACAAATGCATCCGAGGGAGGGTAATTATTTTTGTCGTAAACGACACCTCTTATGTCCTCTCGGATTATGGCAGCAGCTTCCCGAATAACTCGGAGTCTTTCCTCGTGAGAGTCCTTCTTTTTTTCCTCGTACCATTTATCCGCAAGAATTTTGAATTAGGTGTTTCGAAAACAAACGACACAATCTCGCTTTTGTTTCTCGATAATCAGAATGTCGTCGCCATATTTGGCTTGTAAATGTGTTTTAATTGTTCTGATGTCCGGAACAAAATTTCCATATACATGACTCATTAATTCAGTCATTGAAAACTGACATTCGTCGGAATTTTCTTTCAGAAACGAGTAAATCCCTTCCATTGCCTCGTCGACTTTGTTACCTGTCGGTCGTCCTTTTTTCGTACCCTCGTCAGGTAGCGGGTTGTACACACGAAAAATGCATTCGCGATGGTAGCGAGCTTCTACGGCGATGAGATCAGGTACCGAGCAGACACGCTTGACGATAGAAGCGGCAAATTCATCGTTACGTCCGAGCAGATATTTTAGAAGATTATCTTTCATGGATTTTTCCCGAACCGAAACAATTCTTTGTCGTTCATGCAATGATTTTCTTGTTTCACCGGATAACGATACTCCACAAAACAAACATTGATTTTTAAAATCGAAACGGTGTTCGAGCTGCTGTTGTTGTTCGGGTTCCGGTTCCGGTTCAGGTTGAGGTTCATGTTCTTCCGAGACTGATTTCGGTCGACGAGAGGCAAACGACGCGAGTCTTTGGTTCCCATAATTCTTATAGCACGCATTATGCACACTCACAGAATCGACAGTTTGTAGCAGGCGTTGATCGTCCACATGCCCTCTTTTCTCACTCGCCGTTAAGAGAGTTCGAACAGCTTTTTTTTTAGCAACGTAAATGTCGTTGATTAACGGTTTTTTACAAATAAAACAGTCTTCCATGGTCACAAAATTGTTCAAATATATATGCTCACTTCGAAAGACTCGAGGCAACTGACAGGGATGCTACGAAAAGGAGCAGTTGTTTCAACACGAAGACCCGAAAAAGGGTCCCTTTATACTTGTCCTCTCAAACTCCAACACACTAGATGTTGAAATTTTTATCGAGAATATCGGACTCCTCGATTTACACTATACACAGCAAAGACTCGATACGATACGATACTAACTTGAGCGCGCTCGAAGATAGACTAACTGCATCGTGGAATTTCCTTGACGAAGGAAATTCGGTTCGAAGGGCGGTCCTTAAGAGTGGGAATGCAAAGCATTGCCCGATTTGCTGAAAATGTCATTAATTATTGTACGTACTGCTCACCAGTGCGTACTGCCAATAAAAATCGGCGCCTCAGTTATTCGTTGTCTGCAAATATCGGCTATTAAGACGTAGGCAATTTACGTGTTCGAGAAACATCTTAATGAGACCCTTTGTGAGATTTATTAGTTATTTATGAGACCCTTTGTGAGATTTATTAGTTATTTATGAGACCCTTTGTGAGATTTATTAGTTATTCATGAGACCCTTTGTGTTAAATTATTTAGTAATAAGATTCTCATTGAGGTACTTTAATGGAACTGTTAATGGAATAGAGTAGTACGTTTTTAATGATGATGCGACAACTACAATCTTTCGAACAAAAATGCTTGAGTGGTGAAATGATTGCGACGCTCTTAAACTCGAACGGACGCTCTATAGGTGCGCTCTTTGAAGCGCGTTAACGATCGTCACTTTAGTCCAAAACAAAATAATAAAACACAAAATTGTAAGGCTGAATACGCTTTACAAGTTTCACCGCGGACATTTTTTCGAAACTTATTACCAGAAAAAAAAATTGCAAAAACCAAATTTCATTTTCTAAATTTTTTACTAAAAAACAATTATTTGTTAAATAAATTTCTTGTGTGTGATCCTTAATTTGTTGCTGTATTTACTTATTTTTTATCGCATTAATTCCCTTAACAACTTTCCATCTGTTTCGAAATGCAGATACAACCGAGCGAGCGGCGCGCTCGACGCTGAGCGTGGATTCAGCGACTTTGCGGCGCGCTGGAGATCGTAATTTTTGTCCAAAATAAAAAAATAAAAAAAGTAATTGTAGGTCTGAATATGCTCTACAAGTTTCATTTCGACAATTTTTTCGATATTTATGACGAAAAAAAAAAAAATTGCAAAAAACAAAAGTTATGTCCTAAATTTTTGACTTTTTCGATCGATATCTCGATAACGATGCATGATACGCGAAAAATGGTTAAGACTTAATTGTAGAGCACAAAAAAAGATACATAAAAGTTCCTTTCAAAAATTTTCGTATCTCATCGGATAGCCGAGTTATTGCCAAAAAACAAATTTTACCCTTTTTTTTTAAATATCGGTGAAAACGTCCCGGAAATCTTGGTCGAAAATCTCAAGTTAAGCTTTTCTAAGTATCCCCTACAACATATTAAAAAATTAGCTGTCTTATTTCATTTGCATTTATTTGCCCTTTTTTCCGACGAAATGACTGGACTATAATGGAATTTTGATGACCAGGACGAGTTCCGTCCCTACGCAATACGCACCTATTTCGCTAATTTCTAATAATTTTGGCATTTCCTCTGGCCGCACGGGCGTCAGAAACGACAGACCTCTCGGCAAGTACGTAATGGCGTTTTTCAAGTACTCTGCCATTTGCCCCGGGGGCAATATGCTTGGATTAACTAATCCTTTTGATAATCCTGCTATAAAATCTGTCAGTTGTCTGACTTCGCTCAACAGAGATTCGGTGATCATTCCCATTGTTGTAAGTTTCTCGTCTATTTGTTGTCGTTCATCTAACCTGTCCAGACGGTTTGTCAGGCTGTCCCGTACCCTCACGACGAGTGATTGTAATTGTTTTTGATTTTCCTCCAACCGTGTTGTTGATTTGTTGAACAGGTGTAATGTCGACTCGAGAATTTGAATGTTTTCGCTAAGGGCGTTTTCTAAAGCGTTCTGATTGGTCCCCAATTTGTTGAGTTGTTCGTTGATTTCCGCAGCATCCTGTGCGTCCATATTTCCCGTGACTGCCTTGATAATCGAGCCAAGGCCGTTAATTATGCCTCTACGGTGACGTATTAATTTGCCACCCGTTATATCGTGGATCGCTCGAAGCTCTTGCTCGGTCCTCTGTAGCATTTTTGCTGCTGTGTCGGCAATCGTATTGCACAGCACGTCCTTCGTAGCTGCCCAAGTACACAGCCCTGTTAGATTTGTAAATGTATTTTTTATTTCCCTTTCTTGTTTTTCTAACGATCCGAGGTCCATTTTTATGATTAATTTCCATGTGTCGCTGGTTACGGATAAAGTTCCTATTTCTTCATAATAAATCCCTGGGTTGGTTGAAAATTTGTCCCTTGGTCCGACAGAATTATTGCCGGAGCGCCGAATTTGCAAATAATTTCGGTGGTCATGGCTTTTGCGACTGTATTCGCCTCTTGATTTTCCAAAGGCAACGCTAGACTGTACTTTGTTAGTAAATCCTGAAAGGTGAGTATATACCTATTCCCTTTTCCCGTGATCGGTAGGGGTCCTACTATATCGACGGCACATTTTTCAAAAGCACGCGTCGGTGTGTTTGTGGTGACCATCGGGGCCTTTGCCTTTTTTCCTACCTTGTTCCTCTGACATTTGTCGCACCGTTGTATATAGGTAGCGACGTCCTTTTTCATTCCAGGCCAATTATGCTTATCTCGTATCCTCTGCAGTGTTCGCTTGATGCCCTGGTGCCCACCTAGAGGGGCATCGTGGTATTCCCTCATGATTTCGAGGCGCTCACGCTCGTCGGGGCATGGTACGCCTATGCTGCAGCCATCCTCCTCGCTCTCGCTGTCGGTGCCGTCGCTCGGCCCGCGCGATGCACGCAGAGTTTCCCCCGGCACCGCGCTTCCCCGGGCCGTCTCGCCAGCACGCTAGGGGGCTCGCTAGCCGTGCGAGAGCGCTCTCTCCGTCCTTCTTCCTCTTGTGGCTCGGGCCTGTTCTCCTTTTCCTCTCTTTCTTTCGCTTGCGCTCGAGTGAGCGCGTAGATGCGACTTAACGCGTCAGCGTTTGTATTTATTTTTCCAGCTTTATGCTGTATTTCGTAGTCGTATTCTTCTAATTTAATTCTCCATCTCATTAACCTTGATCCAGGATCTTTTACCCCGAATAATCATGTTAATGGCTTGTGGTCTGTTACGATTGTAAATTTCGTTCCGTAAATATACGGTCGAAATTGATTAACAGCCCACACAATTGCAAGTAGCTCTTTTTCGGTAGTGGAGTAATTTGTTTCGGCCTTGTTTAACGTTCTACTAGCGTAACAAATTGGCAAATCTTCACCGATCTTCCCTTGAGACAATATCGCTCCGATCGCTTTATCCGATGCGTCTGTCGTAATAACGAAACGCTTCGAGAAATCGGGATATTGTAGTATCGGGGCGGTGGTTAAAGCCTCTTTCAGGCGTTCGAACGCAGCCTCACATTGTTCCATCCACGCGAATTTAACCTCCTTTTTTGTTAAGTCGGTCAGAGGCTTCGCAATACTGGAGAAGTTTTTGATGAATCGGCGATAATATCCCGCCAGTCCCAGGAACGATTGTACGTCTTTCATATTTTTCGGTGTTGGGAAGTTTTTTACTGCCTCGATTTTGCTTTCATCGGGCTTTACTCCGACCTCGGTTATTATGTGACCGAGATATTGCGTTTCCTTACGCATAAATTTGCATTTTCTCGGTTGTATGCGTAAATTCGCTGTCCTCAGCCTCGCTAACACTTCTCTCAAGCGATTATTGTGCTCGGTGAGTGAGGTTCCGTATATCACGATGTCGTCGAGGTAAACGTAGCATTTTATACCCTGTAAACCGGTTAATACCGTGTCCATCAGTCGCTGAAAAGTTGGAGGTGCATTTTTTAATCCGAATGGCATACGGTTGTACTCGTAGTGACCCAGGGGCGTGGAAAAAGCGGTTTTTGCTTTATCCTTCTCAGCCATCGGGATCTGGTGAAATCCTGAGGCGAGATCCAAGGTCGTGAAGTATTTTGCCTTTCCCAACTGATCCAATATCTCGTTGATATTGGGCAGTGGATAAGAGTCGCCTTCTGTCGCGAGATTTAGTTTGCGAAAGTCGACGACGACTCTTTTCCGAACTGTGCCATCGGTATCTGCCTTTTTGGGCACGACGAGCAACGGAGCATTCCATTGGCTCGTACTATGCCGGATTACTCCATCCTCTAGCATTGTTTGTGCCTGTTCTAGGGCGTTCATAATTAAAACAGGACAAGAGTGCGTCTCTGACCTCGTTATCCCTTCGCCAAGTGTTATTCCCGGGCGGATTTCCTGTTTTTCCACATAACCAGCGCCTTCCCCTGGCGTCCTGGCCCATAATATATATTCTGACCGGGCAGGTATTTTTATTTGCTTCGATCCGCGTACGAAGCGTAACTTTTCCCTAAAAATTTGGAATATCCTGCCGCCCAATATGTTCGCTTTGTATTTTACGATGAGGTCCATTCCCAGCAGCCCGTCGACCTCCAGAGGTACGTCCTTGCTGACTACGTGGAAATCGTGTTTGATGACGGATGCAGGGGTCTTTATCTCTAGTTCCGCTTTGCATAGTGAGCGGAAGGCTGTTCCTCCGAGACCGTGGAGTTCAATTACCTCATCGACGATAGGAGTATCGTCGAGCAATTCGTTGACCCGTACTATGCAGCACTGTGCACCTGTATCGCAGCGTAACGTGAGAAGTCCCTCACGCGCTTGTGACGAGCGAATGCAGGTGACTAGGGTGGATGCTCGGGCCTGAAGCGCTGACTTGGCAAATTCTTGCCGGGGCGTTGACGCACTGTGCCTCGGCTTTGCCGTGCTGTAGATCCCCGATTGTTTTACATCGCCGGGGTCCCTGTTTTTCCTTTTTGACTTTCTCTCGCGTTACGACTTTTGTCGCGGTTAGCGTTCCCACCGCGAGAGAGCTTATCGTCCTTTGATTTTCGGAGCTTGAATTTTTCTCCGGTGTCCCTTTGTACGGGAACCTTCCATTTTGTCCCGGTGCCGTTGGTTGACCCGATCCTCCTTGATCCTTGATCCTTTTTCGGCAGTCTCTGATTTTGTGGCCTTTCTTTTTACAATAATGGCACATAATGTCCAACTGTTGGATTGTTTTCGACTGCGCAGGCAGGCTCTGCCGCCCTTGCCCTGACGACTGGCCCTGAGTGGCCTGTGCTACCTGTGTACCTCCCCAGGACTTCCGTTTGTCGCTGAACGAGGAGTATGGTGGCCCTTGGTATTTTTGTTGGGTTCGCTCCCCTCCATGGGAGAACCTTTTCGCGATTATTCGCGTCCCTTCGATGCCTTTTTCCTCCTCTGTCGCCCCTCTAATTGCTTCTCGGAGATTCTTGTAGCCTCCAGACCTTACTAAGAGCTGAAGGTCCCTGCGTAACCCTCGCTCGAAGTTGTTAAGGGCGAACTGACGGAGTAACTGTTCAACGGCCTTTTTCCCGATTTCGTGGGTGATTTCTGCCGTACAGCCGGCAATTAACTCCATAGTTATAGTTTCTACACGATGCGCGTATGCTTGCACTGATTCCTCGGGCTGTTGTCGACATGTATTAAACTCGACCTGTAGCGCGGGAACCGTACGTTGTTTTTCGTATAACGTACGTAGCTCTTCTATTAGCTCCTCTACGGTTTGGAGATCGCAAAAGCGCAAGTCTGCGGCCGCTCGGCCCTGTATTTTTAAACTTAATATGGCTGTGAGAAGGTTCGAACTGTTCGCGGGATCCACCGAATCTGCAGCGTATTTTGCCGCTCTAATAAAGTCTGTGACGAGCTCCGGTTTGGAGGCGTCGAACACAGGGAGACTATTTCTCGCATCCTTTATTGTCATGTACTCTACTGTATTTGGCATGTTTGCTGTATGCGGATTCAGCAACGAGAAATCGTCGAGATTTATTTCACACGCGCGCTCTGTATCTACGGGGCTAAAAGATTCGTACCCGTCGGTCGTAGATTCGTCCGGGTTGGAAAAACGTACGCGTTTCGGAAATTTAAGTTTCGCTAAAGTTTCCGGTGATAGATACAAATTTTCCGCGCTGCTAGTTTCGCATCTGCGTTTTTTGGACTGCTCTTCGTCGTCTGAGAGCTCATATACTACCCGTGACTCGAAAAATGAATCTAGGGACCGCGATAAATGACGGTTACCTCGCAAACATAAGCGGTTATACTGTTCGTCGTCCGACATACGAGTTAACTAATTTCTCTGGCTTTGGAGGATCTCAGAAAAATAAAATGTTCCGTCACTTACAGGTAGATGATCGCAAGTTGCATGACGATTCTCGTGACGTTTCTCGTACAGGATCTTCGTCCTCTTCGCGTTCCTTTGCTTGATGCGGCTGTCCTTGTTGAGTCCTTGATGTAGCTGGGCCTTCCGGTGATCCTCGGGATCCGGGATTTCTCGTACGTGGCTCGACTCGGTCGCAGCACGTTCCGTGGGTGATTTTTCGACTCGGTCGATGCAGGCACTCTCACACGCGAGGTGACTCGGTCACTCCGTTCGCGATACACAAGTGTGCAATAGTATTTTGTGATTTAAAGCAATAATTGAGTTGTGGCGATCCCACCGCTGCCACCAATGTTGTGTCCCGATATTTCAAGATAGAGACTATCGTGAAAATAGGGATGAAGGTTTTGGGATCTACGCCAAACGAGTTAAACTCCAACTCAAGCAGCTACAAAATACTTGTAAAGTTTATTGACTAGGTTGGTTAAAAAAGGTTTAACAAGATGTACAAGTTGATGGTTTTGCCTTCGAACCAAACCCGTCGCTGCCCTGATCAAGACTGACTTTCGGGATCGATACGTCGTCGCTCGAAAGGTGACGGCTATCGATCTTTTGCAATAGTCTGACGAAGCATGGTTGCAATTATTTGCTGTAAATTGCCCAATTCTGCTTCGGTAAGCAGTTGAATGCTCTTTTATTCGGTCGGTGATTGACCGCAGTTCGGTCGCTGACCGATGTTGTGAAATAGGGAAATTCCGGGTCACAACAAAAATATGCAATGGAAATGCAATCGGAAATGCAGTTTTTACAAATCGTCTCTGCCGATGTCGAAGACAGCATTTCCATTGAACATTTTGTCTGGGAAATGCAGTCTTCGACATCAGCAGAGACAATTTGTGAAAAAATATTATGGATTCTCCAGGTACAGGTTGGAAGAAGGTGGTTACGATGGAGGCACTTCTACTCTCAGGAAAGGAAATTTGAAGATAACAGAACAACAACGGATCCTTCTACTATTTAGATTTAAAGTTCTTTTTTAGTTTTTTTACTTATTACATTTTTCAAAGCCGTCGGTTGTGTTTCAAGGATCATACTTTTAAATGTTATACCTTTTTGTTAGAAAGGTTTTTGAAGAATTTAACTCAATTTTGTTTTTCAGTTTGGTTTCAAAAATGGAGTAAATTGAGAAAATTGAGTTCAATTCTTCAAAAACATCGATAAAAAAAGGTATAACATTAAAATTGAGACGAAATATTTATATATGTCTGTTATGACGTCTCTCTCGTTAATACGGGGAGACGCCAAAATTATACCGGGAGAGATTCCCGGTGCGGCGCGTGGGGGGGGGGGGAGCGAGTCTCAACTCCCCTCGTCTTGGTTGGGCGCCAGCTCTTGATGAGCAAAGTCGTGTGGGCAGGTCCTGCTCGTCCTCCCGGTGTGCTTCAGGGGTGGTTCTCCGACGCTACGGCTACTTACGCTGTACCTTGGGTTCTCTCGTCACCGTACTCGGCGCGCCGCTCACGCGAAGCCAGGTGGGAAGCGGGGGAACGGAGACGGGGGGGGGGGGGGAAGAAAGCGCCAAATAGCAAAAAGAAACACAGCGAAACGAAACCAGGGATTGTGCTTTAAAGAAAAAAAACTGATTACAAAAGGAGGCGAAGTGTCGCCCTAGGCGCGGGGTAGTCCCGAACAAGATGCGCGCAGACAAGAACAACTCGTATTAGAGGAATAACTCGTGTCAATCGCTAGCGAAAGCCGAAGTCCTGGCGAAAGAGAGGCGAGCAATACGCAGACGGAATCCAAAATAATCGCAAGAGGGATTCAAATATTGTGCAAGCAACTCCGGGAACAATCGCAACTAAGATCGCATATTAAACAGAAACCATCCGAAATCATCGCAAGCTAAACTCGCATACTAAACAAAAATAATCCGTACGAGTTGCGAAATAAACTCGCAGGCTAGGCCATAAGAATCCGTAATGTTCGCTAGACACTCTCGCGTGTTACACAGAAATAATCCGAAATTATTAATAACAAAAAAAAAACACCCGAGGTAGTTACACAAGAGACTCGAAACTCCTTCGACGGAGGCCTGGGATATTACCAAGATAACTCGCAAGAAATATGACCTTAGTCACTAGCGAAAGGTTAAATAAGCGTAGCGAAACGTGGCGAAAGAGATCCCAAAAAAAAGAAATGAACTCTCAAATGATAACAAAGGAAACTCGGATACAAGAAAAAAGATCCGAGATATTCGCAAAATAACGGCTGATACCAAAAAAAAAGATCCGCGATAATCGCAAACGAACTCGGATTCCTTGCGAGCGACACTCGCAAGCAGCACGAAAAATACGTACACGCCAGAAAAAGTACAATATTCGTCGCCACCGAAGGGTCAAGCGATTCCCAAGAACGTAAAAGAATGGCGAAAGAATTCAACAAAAATGATCTGAAATAATTACGAAAGAAATTCACCGGGGACGGGGATTGGGGAACGCGACTTTCTCACACCGTGCACACACGTTCTCCCACGTAGTTTCTGCTGACTGTCGGTGATGCTCCTGCGCTGCGGCTTCGAAATCCAAGAAAAACGGCGAAAGCGGGGGCGCCAAGGTGCAGTGAGAGGGGACTCTCACTTGCAACGGTGCGGAGTCGAACTCCCAGGGGCGCTGTACAACGTCGTCGTCAAAGCGTAGTGAGAAGAGTTTCTCGCTCGCCGATGTACTGCGTCGTCGAACCTGATGAGACGCTGCAAGTATGCTGTCGTCGAGGCGCAGCGAGAACAGGTTCTCACTCGCCGAGGTGCGGTGTCGTTGACACTGATGAGGCGATGCCAAAAACGCTGTCGTCGAAGCGCAGCGAGAAAATATCCTCACTCACCGAGTCGCTGCGTCGCTGAAACTGCAAGACGCTGCGAAATCGTTGTCGTCGAGGCGCAGTGAGCAAATATCCTCACTCGCCGAGTCGCTGCGTCGATGAAAACTGCGAGACGCTGCGAAACCGTGGTCGTCGAGGCGCAGTGAGCAAATATCCTCACTCGCCGAGGCGCTGCGTCACTGAAAACTGTGAGACGCTGCGAAATCGTTGTCGCCGGGGCGCAGTGAGCAAATATCCTCACTCGCCGAGTCGCTGCGTCGATGAAAACTGCGAGACGCTGCGAAACCGTGGTCGTCGAGGCGCAGTGAGCAAATATCCTCACTCGCCGAGGCGCTGCGTCACTGAAAACTGTGAGACGCTGCGAAATCGTTGTCGCCGGGGCGCAGCGAGCAAATATCCTCACTCGCCGAGTCGCTGCGTCGCTGAAAACTGCAAGACGCTGCGAAATCGTTGTCGTCGAGGCGCAGTGAGCAAATATCCCCACTCGCCGAGTCGCTGCGTCGATGAAAACTGCGAGACGCTGCGAAATCGTTGTCGCCGGGGCGCAGCGAGCAAATATCCTCACTCGCCGAGTCGCTGCGTCGCTGAAAACTGCAAGACGCTGCGAAATCGTTGTCGTCGAGGCGCAGTGAGCAAATATCCCCACTCGCCGAGTCGCTGCGTCGATGAAAACTGCGAGACGCTGCGAAGTCGTTGTCGTCGAGGCGCAGCGAGCAAATATCCTCACTCGCCGATATGCTGCGTCGTCGAAACTGATGAGACGCTGTGAAGTCGTGGTCGTCGAGGCGCAGCGAGCGAATATCCTCACTCGCCGAGTCGCTGCCCCGGCGCCCCAGCCGATGCTCTGGCTCCTCTCGATGAACTCCGACGGCGGTGATCCCCTGCAGCTGACACACGGCACACGTACTCTCTCTCACTACTAGGAGCGCGGGAGCTGGATAGGGAGGAAGGACGTGGGCTTTCCGCCGGGCTTAACCTAAAAATACTCGGGCTCGAACTGTCAGTTTTCCCCTCTCGGGGAATAGTGTACTGACGCTCGGCGCTCGCGTTTCTACGAGCCGATGTCGTAAATCATGGAAGGGCTGCCGCTGCACACGCACAGTTTTCTTTTTTTTCTATCGACTAATACCGGGTGTAAACACGGACTTGTTATGATTCTGGGAGGTACTTGTACTTCCCCGAGGGAGCCGGCCGCCTCGCCTCGTCACCGCGCGAGAATAACACAAAAAAAAACGACGCGAGGGACGCCAACTTGGGCGAGCAAAATCCGCGCGAGAATAAGAAAAAAAATCAGAAAAGACAACGCGATCGACGCCACTCGGGCCAGCCGAGAAAGAACACGATTTTTATTTCGCCGGGAAGCGGCCTCGTGACCAGACAATGGCCTAAAAGGACTCGGTCATTACGAACGCGCGACATTACAATGCTCGCGTTACGACTGCTCAGGGGAGAAGAAAAGAAAAAAAAACCAGACGAGGACTTACCGCGCGACGGCTCGGTCTTCGCGACGCATTTTTTCCTCGTGCGATTTTCGCTTTCCTCCTCGCTTTTGCCTTCCTTCCTTTCTTTTCAATGCTTCCTGTATATTTTTCCTCGCCGCTCTCGTTGCTATTCCTTTTCTCTCCTCGCTATCTTCCGCTGTTCTCACCTTTCCTCACTTTTCCTCAACTCTTCACTTTTCTCCTTACAATCAATTCGTTCCCTCGCTAACGCTCGTCTCTCCGCTCTATTCACCGGTTAACGCTCTAATGAATGTTAATTATGGCGTCGCGTGTTCACGGTTGCCGGTGTTTTTGCGCGCCACGCGGGGAAGTTAGTGCGCAGGCCTCCGTGGCTGTAGACGCGAGTTTTCCGCCGTCTCCGTCCGGCGGCGCGGCGTGCCTCGGCAACGAGGGCCGATATCGCTCCTAGCGGGAAGACTTCGCGAGTCTGTACAGGCTGCGGGGCAAAAGTGGCGCCCTCGTCGGCGGGCCCACACGCGGTAGTGCAGTTGGCAGCCCTTCCGTGACACAACGTCACAGTGTATATGTAATATATGTAATGTAATATTAGTAATTGAATGTATTATGTTATAAATAATTAATAAATACACGAATCAATCTCCCTAAATCTTTTACTCATTGACTTTACAACAACACAATTTTTTCAAGTATAGAATATACGTCAAAACCGGTGTAGAAATTACAGTACATTACGTATACACTGGTGATACGGTGATCTCACAATACTGGTCCGGTGAAAGTACAGTGTAGAATATGATACTCTATAAATGAGCACAGTACCAGAACCGTACGAGTATCGTACTGATACCGTGGCGGTACACGAACAGTACAGTTGTTACGTCCCGGCCTTATGCTCGAACGTTTTTTTCGCCCCCTTTAAAAAATTATGCAATGCCGACAGTAGGTACTTGCAGACCACGCACATACCGGTATCTTCCTTCGTCGAAGCGCATAGCTTGCAGTATACAAGTACCTCTAGATTTATGGTAGTCGTAAATACTCCCCTTCCGGGAAAAGCCTACCCAGCACACACTGTCTACATTTACAGAGAGACCTCACTCGACGTCGCCGCACTCCTTTTTTTTTTATCATAGTTTCCCTAAATTCGGCATAAATAATTTGTCTTAAAACTCAGCAGCAATCGCATCCAGCGTTTTCCCCGAAAATTCCTCCCACATGTGGAACTCAAAAGAGCGACGGGAAAGTCCCTGCAGAATCTTTCCCACGCACAAACCTTTTTTTATATACGCTTCATTTATTCTTTTTCTCTATCTAAAAGACACTGAAATACTTCAAACCACATGCGTCTCAAAATGCGGAATTTTCTCAAACTTAAATTCAAGAAAATAAAAGCCGAACTCCCCTAAAACAGGATGACGACTCTTGACCGTCGCGACCAAGCGTCGCCACCACCCATGTATAAAAAAACTCAAACAATCTTTTCGAAAACCAGGATGACGACCCTTGAACCCCGTCGCGACCGAACGTCGCCATCGTCCATGTACAAAGAATTTTTTTTAAACAGACTTTCTGAAAAATAAGATGAACCTTGTCGCGACCAAATGTCGCCTTCATCCACATATAGAAAAATATCAAATATCAAATAACTTTCCAAAAAACACGACGACGACCCTTAAACTCTGTCACGCCTAAGCGTCGCTGTCGCGCCACTCTATAGAGATAAGAAACTCCGAAACCAAGGATGACTATTAAGCCTTCCTTGCATTTTAACTCCGCCCCAATTTCTAAATGCACAAATGCAATCTGTGTATCCTACAACTGCCTAATCCACGATCTTGACTAACCAATGACTCTTAACTTCCATCTCAAAAACTGAATTGTGGGAGGCGCTAATCAACTCCCACCTTTCCCAAGAAATTATTATAAAACCATGATACAAACCACAAACTTCGTTCAATCGTTATACAAATTTTATCGAGTTCACGTCGTCGTTAAGTCCGTTGCTTATTGTAAATTTCGGACTTAAAACAAACTTTTGTAAATCTCCGTAACAAAGAGACTTAGCTCTCCGACGCGTATCGAAACGTTTTGAAACCGATTATAAAATACATACAAACTGTACCGACTTTGTTTCAACTTAGTGATAATTACTTTTGATAAATAAATACTCTGTTAATTTGTTATCCGACGGACATTTTTCTTCATTCGGGAAATTCCATCGAAATTTCTCCGGAATTCATCCTTCGAAACATCTCCGAAGAGAATTGAGTGTGAAAACTCAATTGGCTATTATATTCGCGAGCCGCAGACCAACCATCATCAACTCATTGGCGAAAGATATTCAAACTTTCGCGCTCTAAATTCGGTGGTCACGTGTCTCGCATCAAAACCCCCTTCTCGGGACGTAACAGCCAACAAATCTGGTGGCAGCGGAAAGCAACAAATTCGCACCAGCTAAAAATCTGGTGGCGCAAGAATCAAACTAATAAATAACCGCCAACAAATCTGGTGGCAGTGAAAACAAACAATAATATAGCACCAGCAATAAATCTGGTGGCAGCGGAAAACAAGTTCGGTGATTTATACCATAACAGAGTATCATTATCAATTAACAAATCGGTAACAGTGAATTAAAATTGTGAACTAAGCTCGTGTCTAAAGACCTTTCTGTTCACTCGCATCATAAATCTACAAGACGTTCTTCAAGTGCAACATTATAATACGACGTGAGAAACCTGCTGTAAGTGTGACTGACCACACACTTATCACCAACATCATAAACTTCGAGACCTAGGTCAACTTTCGGAAGCAGCCTGACACTTTTGGGACGGTTCGGACGCGTGCCATAAAAACCGCCCGCTGCAACTCTCAAATATCTCACACCTCTTTACAAGATCTTCAACGAGTAAGTCAAAACATTCACAATGCCTAATGTTTGTGAAGGGATCTGGTGTAGGTGGAGAGGAGAGGGCCCAACTTCAACGATTGAAATAAAAAATATATTCTACCAAAGTCGGCGATACAGAAAAGAAGGTGGCGAATGACTTCGAGAACGTTGCCCGAAAACCGGTGAGAATTGTCACTCGCGAGACGTGCCCGCGTATGACCCGACAATGGCCGACGCCGGTAACGCAACGCGGCCCGACGCGTGGTCGAATCGACCGAGATTTCGGCGATCCGCCCGTTGAGCGATACTTTATCCCGCCCGCCGAGTGAGGAAAACTATCCCGAATACTTGCGTGAGATTATTTCCCGTTTCCGAATGATTAGCCCGTGTGAGAATTCCCAATTCGCAGAGCAATTTCCCGAATGAACAAATCCACGTGAGACAATGCGTGTGGTCCGTGTGATCGATGATGAAAGAATGAGGAAGAGGAAGGGAAAAGCCGAGCGATCACGCGATCGATGAGAGGAAATGCCCCGAAAAGTGGCGCCGTCGGCGGCTGCCATGAATAATTGCCCGGCGTGACTCGCTCGTCTATTTCCCGCGATAATTACGAATAATTCAGGAATCACGAGAACCACGTAATTCCTGAACATTCCGCCCGCCATCGACAGCAGTGCTTTCGATATCCTGAGTCCCCGGTGAGATTGGAAGGATTGCCAATTTAGCAATCGGTCGCGTGAGTGTTGAGGTTGCGGTCTTGATGGTGGCCACCCGAGTGAGTCCGTCCTGTCCCGGGTGCAGTGCCAAGACCCGTACCAAAGGCCATTTAGTAGGTGAGGTTTTTGCATCAACCAACAGGGCGAGTGAGCCCACCCGAACCTGATGAGAAGGATGATGCCATTTTGAGATGGCTTGTTGCCGCTGTAGATAGCCCGTTGACCAATGATCCCAGAAGTATTGCAGTCTCTCCTGTATGAGCTGCCACCGTGAGCCGATTCGTGTTGATTTCCCGTGGAGATGGCTCCGGAACTGCAGTGAGTGCTTCCCCAATGAGAAAGTGTCCTGGCGTGAGCGCTGAGAGATCCTCCGGATCATCCGTGAGTGGTTCCAACGGCCGAGAGTTGAGGATGGCCGCTATTTGCGTAAGAAGAGTCGTAAATTCTTCGAACGTGAACCGTCTCCCCGATAGTTCGCCGAAGGTGATATTTGACCGACTAGACGGCCGCTTCCCATTTCCCGCCCATGTGAGGAGCTCCCGGAGGGTTGAAAACCCAACGCGTGCCGTCGTTAGCCAATATCTGAGCAGCAGCTTCCGATTCCCGAGTCCCGCCAGTGAAGAGTCTGCGCAGTTCCGCTGCGGCCATTTGAAAGTTTGTCCCGTTGTCACTATAGAGAGTGTGACAAATGCCCCGTCTCCCGATGAGACGTCGGAATGCTGCGATGAATGTCTCAGAAGTTAAATCTGAAACAACTTCGAGGCGTACTGCTGAGGTTGAGAAGCATACAAAGATGCATAACCAGCCCTTGTGAGATCGTGAGCCCCGGCCCCGCCTGATCTTGAGAGAGATTAGCCCGGCGTAATCTACTCCCGTGTAGAGAAACGCTCGTGAAGGTGTCGCCCGTGTGAGTGGTAACTGTCCCATGACTTGTTGAGCCGTTATCCCGCGTTGACGAGTGCATTTCACGCACCGCAATCCAATAATGAGAGCGCAGATATGCCAATGTAGCTTGAGTCCCGCCGTGTAATGTCCGCTGGTGAGCATCTGCGATGAGAAGTCGCGTGAGCGCCGAATCCCGAGGTAGAATGACGGCGTGTTTGCTCTCAGGTTGTAAGGCTGAGTGCTTAAGCTGCCCTCCCACTCTCAGAACCCCGTGTGCATCAATAAATCCCGTCAATCGCGTGAATGGATGCGATTTTGGAAGAGTCTGTCCCGATGAGAGAAGTGTGAGCTCCCTTGAGAAGTGTGTACCCTGTGTGGCTTTAGCCCAAAAAAGCCGTAAGTGTTCCAGGTCACCCGGGGAGATTTGTGAGCCCGGTCTCCCTTGGTTTTGTCTTCAAAGTGTCGTAAATACTTTGAAGCAGAGTGAGGTTATTCTCAACAGCCGAGTGAGAGATGAGTATCGATGAATGATGTCCCATAGGACCTGTGAGGGTGAGCCTGTTGAGGCCCGTCCCCCCAAAGTGAATGTCGCTCGAGCTGAGAAACGGTTAACCCTCGTGATGCACAATCCGCAGGATTGTCCCGCCCCGGGATGAGTTTCCATTGTCCACTAGGAAGGAGCTCTTGAGCCGATGAGACCCGATTCCGAACGAAATCTTTCCACCGAGATGGATGACTCGTTACCCAGGTGAGCGTGACGGATGAATCCGTCCAGAGAAAAACCTTTGAGTCAGTGAGCTTGAGAGTATCTTGTACATACCGAACGAGCTTCACCAAGAGAAGAGCCGCTGATAGTTCCAGACGTGGAATAGTGAGACGTTTAATAGGCGCAACTTTTGTTTTTGAGCAAACCATTGTAACCCGTGTTGCTGATCCCGGTTCCGTTACCCGTAGGTAAACAACAGCACCCATGGCGAGTTGTGAAGCGTCCGCGAACCCGTGTAACTCCACTATCGCGGAGGGAGTGAGGTTGATCCATCTTGGGACGGAAATGTTCCCCAAGAGTCGTTAATTCCCGACGAAATACGACCCAAGTGTCGCGTATGCGCGTTGAGACTTCGTCATCCCAGCCGAGTTTCTCCAGCCACAGATTTTGCAGGAGAATTTTCACCCGAATCACGACAGGTGCGAGAAAACCCAATGGATCGTAAAGCTGAGCAATCTCTGACAGAATGACTCGCTTCGTGATCGTATCCCCCGATGAGAATGGAAGAGTCGTGAATTTGAACACGTCCGTGGCGGGGACCCATGTGAGACCGAGTACCTTTGTCTCGCAATCATGAAATGAGTGAAACGATTCCGAGCTGATGTTAGCCCCAATGGAGGTGAGAAGCTCCGGATGATTACTTTGCCACTTCGCGAGTGGAAACCCGCCCGCCATGCAAATCCCGGTGAGTTGGTGCGCCTGTGAGATGAGATCCGTGAGATCGTCCGCTCCCCCGTAAATATCGTCCACGTATCGCCCCATTGTAAGAGGAGCGACCGCTTCAGGGAATTTACTGCCCTCGTCCTCGACAAGCTGCAACAAAACGCGAACCGCGAGGAACGGAGCCGGCCTCGTGCCGTAAGTCACGGTTGTGAGCCGAAATGCAATGATGTTCCCATGTTGGTCGATCCATAATATTCGTTGTAAATCCCAGTCATCCCGATGAACCCGAATTTGACGAAACATCTTCGTAATATCCGTTGCGAAGACGTAGCGAGTTCGCCGTACCAATACGAGAACGTCTGAAATGTCCCGTTGCAGTTTTGCACCCGTATGCAAAATGTCATTGAGAGATACTCCCGTTCCCGTAGCGCTTGATCCGTTAAAAACAACTCTCAATTTCGTTGTAGTGCTCGATTCTTTCAACACCCCGTGGTGAGGCAAATAATAAACCCGTGAGTCGTGAGTAAGCGCGTGTGAAACCCGTTCCATGTGAGAATGTGTCTCATATTCCCGCAGAAACTCCGAATACAGCTTCTGATATGAGGCATCCCGTGATAGTCGTCGCAAAAGCCTTTGCCGGCCCTGGGCTGCCCTCCCGTACGAATCCCCGAGTTGATTCGTAGACGACATTATCGGTAATCGAACGATGTACCGTCCCGTTGAGTCCCGCGCGTGAGTCCGCACAAAATGAGCCTCACAATCCTGCTCCTCAGGCGTAAATTGAAGCGCAAGAGGACTTGGAGTCTCTTCTTGTTCCCAAAACCGAGTGAGAAGCGCCTGAACGTCTTCGAAATCGTGATCGACCGAAGCATGCTGTATTAAACCCGAGAATGATGCCCGATTCCCAATTGGACCGAGTACTAACCATCCGAAAATTGAGTTTTGAGCCATAGGAGTCCCGTTTACTCCTTTCCGAATTTCTGGACGAATGAATTGAGCGTATGAATCTGCTCCCAAAATGAAATCAATTGCCCGTGGTGAGAGAAAATCTGGATCTGCAAGCTGCAGTCCGTCCAAGTGAGCCCAATGTAACCCAGTTAGTGAGAAGGAAGGGAGGATAGGCATTAGCTTAGGTAAAACGAACACATTGACATTTATTATTGAGTGAGAGTTTATTGGCTGAAGAGCGCAGCTCACTGCGCCCCGAGTCATTCCAGAGTGCGTCCCGCCGATCCCGATGATTGGAATGACCGTGTTGTCCCGATGCTGTCTGAGCTGTCTCGCCAGCTTCTCCAAGATGAAACTGAGCTCCGACCCGTTGTCGATTAGCATTCGTACCCGATGAGTTGCCCCGAATGCTAATTTGAGATCTGCCAATCCCGTAGCCAGCAGTGTTGAAAATCCCGAAAGTGATGAGCTAGAACCCGAACAAGCTAATGCCCCCGTGTCTCATTGAGTAGAGCCCGATGGTCGAGGAGTAGCCGATGAGCTCGCTGTTCCCGCAGAGGGCGACGCGTTGGTGTGTGGAGTCGGCCCCGAAGATGATTGGTCCCCGAATTTCGACCACCCGGTGTGTATCATCGTGTGATGCTTGCGATCACACTCCTTGCACCGCGTCGTCCCCTGGCATGCCGCCACGCTGTGCTTCCCAAGGCAATTGAAGCACAGACGTTGACGCATGACTTCGTCCCGTCGTGCCTCGCTGGTGAGCTGCCTAAAGCTTGGGCACGCCACAATGTAGTGAGCGCCCATGCAATAGGAGCACGCATACCCGGTGGTGACTGAGGACGATCCCGATGTTGAAGGTCCCGCGTGAGACGGCCCAGATGAGACTGCGTGTACCCGAGAGGCGTAAGTCCAGGATGATGAGTCTTTTCCCGTTGCCCTGGCTTGAGACCGTGTTGCCTCGACGTTCTCGACAGCCCGTGCTCGACTGGTGAGGAAAACCCGAAGATCCGAGAGTGACGGAGGTTCGTCAGATCGACCCGCCTTGAGTTCCCAAGCTTCCCGAAGATGAGAGTCGAGCCTTCTCGAGACGACGTGGACGATGACCCAGTCCCACTGGCGCACCGGAGCTCCCAGTGCCTCGAGTGCGTTGTACGCCGCCTTGAGTGAGTGAACGAGCGAGTGTAGGTCCTCCGCCGAGCGTGGTGAGACTGTCTCTGTATTCAACAATGTGTCGAGGTGAGATGAGACGAGAGCCCGCTTGTTGTTGTAACGCTCAAGGAGCGTATTCCATGCCGTGGTGAGAAAATCCCCGCTGATAGGCAAGCTCGAAATGAGCTTCGATGCCTCTCCCGTAACCGCGGTGAGAAGATAGTGCATCTTCTCAACGTCGGTGATTTGAGAATTTTCCCGAACGAGAGCGGTGAACATTTCCCGAAACGGCACCCATTGAGAATATTCTCCCGTGAATTTCGGCAATGAGATCTCCGGAAGCGGATGCCGAAGTCCCGTGGTGTCCGAACTGCCCGATTGAGCCGATCCCGTAGTGGATAGAGCGGTGTTGAGAGTAGCCCGAAATTTGCCCACCCGTTGGCAAATTGCCATTCGCAGAGAAAAGGCCTTAGAATACTGGTCAGCCTCCGCGTATTCTTGGACGAGAGTATCGTCCGAGAGATGTTCAATGAGCGTGTCGTGAACCAAAGCAAACATCTGCCACACATCCAAGGCGGATTGCTTCGCTTCATCGATTTCTTCCCGGGAGAGTGCTGCCGAAGTTTCCCGCGTGAGATCGTTGAGCAAATCCCGCATGAGAGAAATCCGAGCCTCCTGAGTGGCCACCTTGAGACGAGCAGAACCCGCACTGCGTCCTTGAGATGAGGAGGTGGTGTCCCGAGTAGCAGGAGACCGAACCCGCGGAATTGCGCCCGTTCCCGATGGAGACTTGTCCCGACGTGAGTCCGACTTCGTCGGTTCCCGTGCCGAATCCGCGACCACGGCTTCGCGCTTCGGTTTCACGCTCGGCCGTGATTCCGGAACGGCCAAACTCTCCGGTTCGATCGGTTTGACCGGAGCGGCTGAGTCGTCATCGCCGTCCGCCATCTCAGCATGCAATCACTCGCGAGAAAAGTCCCGAAACCCGATGGCGAAACACCGAAAACCCGAACGAGAGAAGCACGGAGAGATGTGGTCGTGAGGGACCGAGAAAATGTCCGAAAGAGAAAAACCGAAAAATGCCCGAACGAGAAAACCACAAAAAAAAATATGTGAGCAATATAAGTCGAAAAATGATCGAATGAGAAACCCGAAAATGTCTGAAAGGTGTCCGAAGACCGATGAGTTCACACCGTTGAGTCCCGATCAAAAAATTGCTGATGATAATATCCGCACGAAAGAGTTCCCTTCAAATTTCATGAAGATTTCACTCGCGAAATTTGACCCGTCAATCCCGTGAGATAATTTCCCGAAAAACCGAATAGTTTGAGAAAAACCGCACGAAAAATGAGTCCCGACTTTGCGCGTGATAATCGTAGTACGAGCGAAAGCGCGAACGCGCACGACACTCGCCTGCGCTTGACCCGAGATACGCTGAGCCTGTCAAATGTATCTGAGAGAGAACGCACGATCCGCACTGCCCGAGTCCCGAGAGAAAATGACCGAGAGCCAATGAGAACGTCCCCGGCTGAGAGCGAGAGAGCACGCACTAGTCGCGTACACTGCGCGAGAGACGCTTCGTAGCGTTGACTGTGAGTGAGAGAGCGCGCACTATGTTCACTGCCCGAGAGACAAACGAGAATGTCCGAGAACAATGAAAACCCCCCCGAATGAGTGTGAGAGAGCGCGCACTATACGCGTATCGCCTGAGAGACCCTTCGCATGCGTTGTACCACACGGAGAGAAAAAACTTATAATCTTTATAGGGATTTCTGGAAAAAATTACCGTGCTTTCTATAAAACGTTATGCGAACTGCCAGCATTAGAAAAATTATAAAAAGATTTGAAAATTATTCTTTGACATACAAGATAAATATTGTTTGCGTTGACTAAAGAAAAAAAATCATGCCTAGAGTGAATTGTTAACGTACTAGCACGGTAAAATTTGCCATGCTAGCACAATAAAATTCATCAGCCCAGTAACAATTTTTCTAGTGCCAGCTCAAATTTTTACCCTGCTAGCATATGTATACATATATACTATATATATATGTATTAAATTTATATGAGTATATCATTTGTATTTATAAATATTTAAGGCATCTTCTCACTTTAAGCGCCTCAAAAATAGGCTGTTTTTGCGATTTTTTTCGAGGATTTTTGCTTAAAATTATGGGATAAAACGGATCCTATGTAATAAACACATCTTTCAAGTACATGAAAAAATTTTTTTTTTATTTTTTTAAACAATTATTATAATACATCAGTAGCATCGAAAAACCCGTGTAAAAATGTTATGGTCGTGGCTTGTTGATGGTATCTCCGAGACGGGTCGTCTGAAACAAAAAAATAAAACTGTTTTAGATTCAGTATGTCAGTGGCTACAGCGCATATCATCAGATTTTTGATATTCGCGAAAATAACAAAATGGCGCACGTTTTTCGAAAAAGTAAAAAAAAACCACGATTTTTTTGCAGTTTTTTGTAAAAAAAAAATTCTTAAAATCAAAATTTCAAAAATCTGATGATATGCGCTATAGCCATAACTATGAAGCATATGTCATTCAAATTTCATGACAATCGGCCGGATAGTTTCCGAAATTTCATCAACAAAGCACCGAAAAACCTTGTTTTGAGATAACTGCGTTTAAAGTTTTGGTTGCAGAAAAATCATGAAAAAACCTTACCTCGGGTTAATCAGCGATGCCTGCTCCATACAATGGACCTTCCGATTCTTCGTAGAAGGTGTGTTCGTCCAAAATAGCTTCCCTTCGTCTCGACCTAGTCTCTTTTGAAGCGTTAGAGCTGCGGCGGTTCCCTACGCGTACGCGATCACTGTCGCGTTTCTCGGCGTATTGAACGGCGATAGGGCCTAGTTTGACACCCATCACCTCCAAAATTTTTAAAACAGGTTGTAGCCCTTCGTTATAAATGCATGCCGCTGTTTGGCAAGCAATTTCCACGGTTTTTCTTCCCGTAAAAACGTGTTTCGGCGCCATTGCCCAGACACAGCTGTTGAAACACTCGTTGTTATTTTGGGTATTTCCTCCGAGGCATCGTTCCAGTAACTCGTCCTTCGTCAGTTCTTCATAGATCGGTTTCAAAACCTCTTGAACATCATCAGCTAGAGCAGGAGGATGTTTAAAAGTTTCTATCTGATTGTTTTTCACTGCTTTCTTGTACTTGCACCATGAGTCTGAACAATACGTATGCTGTGGGTTGCTGTCGGTTGAAATTTTATGATAGTATCCTGCCCAGATCTCCCTGCGCATATCTTCGACAGAATTCAGGTTTCTTCGAATTGCCAATGAGTAATTTGTTGATAATTCTGTCATCAATTTTATTGTTAAATCTTGGGTTTTTACGACCAGTTTAGCATCGTTGCCGAGTGATTTTCTTTTGAAAAATGCACGTGTTAAGGTCTTATTACATGAGTATAGACCCGAAAACAGAATATACCTAAGCAAGGGGTACTACATTAACAAAAGAACACGGCTATTCAATTGTATAGAGTCAGATATACAGGGACCGTCCGAGCGGCGTGAAAGGGATCGCCGGGTACTCTCAGGTAGTCACCTAACGGTCGCCAAAAAATGTAGTTAGACTCGTCCGATCTTTATGAAATTTCGAGATGACATTTTTGAAGATATGTACTTTCAAAATTAAAAAAAAAAAAAAAATCGATTTTTTTAAATTTCCAAAGTGAGAAGACGCCTTAAGTAATCATATTCATGTACAAATGTATATTCTCATATACATAAATATATGTATAGCACAGTTGCATGAAGTAGAACCCGCTTGGCCACCCTTTGAACGAGACACCGTTCGATTTGGGAGCGCGCTTGTTTCCTAAGATATGGCATTTTCTGAGAGAGCACGGTAAAAATTTCTCCACCGTCTTGGATTTATTTTCGATGAGGCTATTAATTTTTCTGCGATCGCAAATGAAAAATTTGGAAACTCAAATTTTTACTGTGCTGCTTATGAAAAATTCGTTTTTATATTTTAATTTTTTTGATTCCACGAGACGGTTTTTCCGAAATGTGTAACAAATAGTCTGTAACAACAGATGAAAAATTACAAAGTCTACATTTTTACGGTGCTGTATCAGAAAAATTCGTCGTCACATTTTAAATTTTGTGCTGCGAAATACATTTTTCCTTAAGCAAGATAGTAATTTTTTTCATAAAAACCCATAATTTTTGTGAAATACATCTATAAATACTGCTTTACGTGTCTGTTATATCACGATTATAGTGACAGCACGGTAATTTTTAACAGATTTTTCTCTCCGTGCAGAGTGAGAGAGCGCGCACTATACTTGTGAGACAAAGCCGTTGAGCGTTTTCGACACGAGAAAATGCGTCGTAGCGTCCGTAATGAAAAAACCCGTAACTCACTCGAAAATCGCACCAAGTCCCGATTGGTCCAGAAATAAGCGTGAGCGATGATCCCGAACTTTCCACACACTTTTCACTGCACGTTTAACTTGAGAAAAACTTGATGGTTGAGAAAAACCCCCCCACCAGATCCGGCTCGAAGGACCAAAAATGTTTGTGAAGGGATCTGGTGTAGGTGGAGAGGAGAGGGCCCAACTTCAACGATTGAAATAAAAAATATATTCTACCAAGGTCGGCGATACAGAAAAGAAGGTGGCGAATGACTTTGAGAACGTTGCCCAAAAACCGGTGAGAATTGTCACCCGCGTGAGACGTGCCCGCGTATGACCCGACAATGGCCGACGCCGGTAACGCGACGCGGCCCGACGCGTGGTCGAATCGACCGAGATTTCGGCGATCCGCCCGTTGAGCGATACTTTATCCCGCCCGCCGAGTGAGGAAAACTATCCCGAATACTTGCGTGAGATTATTTCCCGTTTCCGAATGATTAGCCCGTGTGAGAATTCCCAATTCGCAGAGCAATTTCCCGAATGAACAAATCCACGTGAGACAATGCGTGTGGTCCGTGTGATCGATTATGAAAGAATGAGGAAGAGGAAGGGAAAAGCCGAGCGATCACGCGATCGATGAGAGGAAATGCCCCGAAAAGTGGCGCCGTCGGCGGCTGCCATGAGTAATTGCCCGGCGTGACTCGCTCGTCTATTTCCCGCGATAATTACGAATAATTCAGGAATCACGAGAACCTCGTAATTCCTGAACACCTAACGACACCGAAATCCCCATGGAAACTTCGACGGCGTACAACCCGTCGCAACCAAATCAACAACAAGGGCCAGCGCAGCCTTTGTCACAGAATACTTTCTCTTCATCATTTCAAATTCCATCAACATCGCAACATCCAGTAGATAATAATATAACACAACTGTACAATAGTTATAGAGATTTTACAAAATATTTACCAGAGTTTGATGGAACAAGTAAAACAATTTCATTAACGGGTTATTTAGAATATTGCGATAGAGCAAGAGAATTTATTGCCGCGACTGGGGAAAAGACGGTCGTAGCGTTTTTAAAGAGCAGATGCAAAGGTGCAGCTTTTGAAGCATTAGAAGGTTCTCCAATTCCAACATTAAATGAATTAATAGAAACGTTAAAAGAGAAATCCATTGTTAAAAAACCAATTGTAATGTGGTTCTCAGAAATTTCGAAATTTCAACAGAAAAGTAAAGAATCAGTTACAGAATTTCATAAGAGAATAATCAGATATTTAACGGAATTTAGACAAACAATCGACAGTTCGTCCCTTAAGAGTCAAACTGGAGCAATAGAACTTGCAGAAGAGCTGGCAGCTGATCAATTCAGAAAAGGTATTAAACCGATATATCGCGCTCACATCACATTTGATCATCAACCGGATATTGCAAAAATCTTTAAACAAGCGCGCGAAATCGAACGATCAATGGGTTATACAGAGGCAGAAAATGAAAACATAAAAACTTGTTTACCCATAATACGATCAAATAATTTTCGCAATAACACGAAAAATAATTCAAATAAATTTTGTACACATTGCAAGAAAACGAACCACACAATAAACGAGTGTTTTGCACTGAACAAATCAAACAACAAACCGAAATTAGAAACCAATACGGACACTGCATTGTGTAATTATTGCAAGAAAAAAGGTCACTGGATAAAAGACTGCCGTAAACGAATTTTTAACGAAGGCAAAAAGGCCGAACAGGAAAATTCGAATAATGTGCAGGGAAACGGGAAAACGACCCCTCGACAGGGCGCTGCGATGGGGCAACACTCGCAAGAGCGCCGGAACGAATAAGCACAGATGCTTCACAAAAAATTCTTCGAGCAAATTGTAATCTCAGTTTCACTTCTATAAATTACAATTCTCCGACAATATTTTTATGCTCGAAAGATCTAATTAAATCAAAAACTTCATTTCTGGCAGATTCCGGTTCTCAATTAAATTTGATCAAAATCAATAATCTGAAAAATCCAAATACAATCGATAGTTCAATAATTTACGAACTGCAAGGAATCTCAAACACTGATAAACCCGTAACCGTGGGTGAAATCAACCTTGAAATCAATAATAAATTAGAGATATTCCATGTAGTTTCAGAAAATTTCCCGATAGAATTTGATGCAATACGTGGTAACGAGACATTAGGAGAAAACAAGGGTAGAATCGATTGGTTAGCGAAATACGTACGGCTGAACGATACAGATTATCCATTCACAAACACAGAATCGTTTCTTCTGCGGGCCAGACATAAAACGATCATGTTTGTTCGGTGAGGTAATGAATCTTTTAAATCTTGATCGTCTTAATGACGAAGAGCGTAATGCAACTTTCACTCTTGTAGAGGAACACGTAGACCTCTTTCATTTGCCAGGTGAATTTCTCAGATCGACCAATGTATAAACGCACAGAATTCCTACCGTGGATGATATTCCGATTAATACAAGACAATAAAGACATCCACCATTCCAAAAACCGGAAATAGAAAAGCAAATAAATAATTTATTGGAATTAAACATTATCGAACCATCAGAATCTCCATACAATTTACCATTGTGGATTGTTCCAAAAAAAGCTAACTCGAAAGGAAACAAACGATGGAGACTTGTGATAGACTTTCGAAAATTAAACGATAAAACAATCGGTGATGCATATCCTCTTCCCTTAATAACCGACATGTTAGATCAGTTAGGAGGAGCAAAATATTTCTCGATATTCGATCTAGCTTCTGGATTCCACCAAATTAAAATGAATGAAAAAGATAGACATAAAACGGCATTTACGACCCCTCATGGTCACTACGAATTTAACCGAATGCCTTTTGGTCTGAAAAATGCACCAGCAACTTTCCAGCGACTAATGGACCTCGTATTGAAGGGTCTACAAGGCAACGATCTTTTCGTTTACCTGGACGACATCGTAATATACGCACGGTCAATAGACGAACATCAGACTAAATTTAAAAAACTCGCTGAAAGGTTGCGTAAAGCCAATTTAACTCTACAAACAGATAAATGTGAATTTTTAAGAACAGAAGTACGATATTTGGGACATTTAATTTTTGCAAACGGTGTTAAACCAGATCCAAAAAATATAGAAGCTGTAGAAAAGTTTAATACACCGAAAACTCCGAAAAACGTAAGAGAATTTTGGGGTCTTGCCGGATATTACAGACCATTCATTAAAAAATGTTCAGGCATTGCAAAGCCATTATCAAATCTTACAAGTAAAAACGTGAAATTTAATTGGACATCCGAACACCAGTTAGCATTCGAAACATTGAGAGATAAATTATGCACAACTCCAATTTTACAATATCCAGATTTTTCGAAACCTTTTATCGTAACGACCGATGCATCAAATATTGCAGTCGGCGCAGTCTTATCACAAGGCAAAGTCGGAGAAGATCCCATGGTAGCAGCAGCATCTAAAGTATTAAATAAAGCAGAGAAAAATTATTCCACTCTAGAAAAAGAAATGGTCGCGGTCGTTTTCGCTTTAAAGACCTTTAGACCGTACCTTTATGGCCGGCAATTTACACTACTGACCGACCACCGACCACTTGTTTGGGTAAATTCGATGAATGACCCAACGTCTCGTGTACTGAGATGGAGAGAACGTCTAAAGGAATTCGATTTCAAAATCCAGTACAAACCGGGAAGGGTTAATACTAACGCAGATGCCCTCTCCCGCAATCCGATCGTTTTACCGATCAAATTCAAATTGCGTGTCAACGTGTCCCCACACGGTGGACGTACAGTGAATCTCAACCCGGGATTCGCGAGGACATACGTCTCCTCATCAGACTCTTATTCCCAGGGTAAACACAAAATTCAGAAAATCACAAAATCTGATTCAGAGGAAGATATTCCGGAAACTTCCATCGAAAATCAGTCAGTACTAATTCCCCATATGACCAAACTCGCAGATGTGGCAATTCCTAGAGAAACACACACGGACACGGTTATTGAAGGAATTTCTACAAATTTTGAAAATCTTGAAAATAGAGATTTTAATCAGAGCATCGGGATTAATAAATCCAAAAATGAAAATCAAAATTTAATTCAAAACATCGGGATAAATGAATCCCAAAGCAAAATTCGAAATTTAGATCAGAGCATCGGGATAAGTAAATCTCAAAGCAAAAATTGCGATTCCGATACGAAATCGAAACAAACTTTAGTGGAATCAGTAATAAAACGTAAATCTTGCATGAAGCAAAAAAATCGAGCTAGTCGACATCTTTCTTTTAAAAATCTTTCAATTCGTGATAAATCTTCTTCTTCCGACGAAGATGAAGATAATACAATCGCAGTTCCTTTGAACACAAATAATTCAGATAAAACACCTGTATCTTCAGATGCAGAATCCAGCGACGATAACGCGCAGCAAAGTGTAATCATTATAGGAGAAAAATTAACTTCGCAAAATCCAATAGAGAAACCAAATAAGGGTGAATTAATTTTGCCTAAAACCCTTATATCCGAAATTAAAAAACCATTTTGCGAACTTTCCCATACGTCAACACCAATTGACTCAAAAATCGCTCCTAATAAAGGGATTCAAAATCGTAACAATTTTCAACGCAAACTTGCTGAAGAACTTTTGAAAAAACGCACGTTTAAATCCGCAAATTATACTCCCTCACCCGCAAGACGAGTTAGGAAAAAATTTAACGAATCTCTCAGGAACGAAAACATGAAAATAGAAACCAGGGAAAATAGGCTCTCTCCGAAAGACATGTTTCTCACAGAAGAAGCAATTATGCAACAAGGCATACAAAACATAATAATGCAGGATAATCCGACCAATACATCCGCAATGCAAATGTCAATTTTAGAAAATTCAATGAACGAACCATCTTCGGATGAGGACATGAAAACAATAATAGAAACCGAACACCCACCGGTTAAGCCTATGCCTCAAGTAATTATTCCTCCAGCCCCTGTAGTCCAGTCACCTTAGGCCATATTTTACAAAGTTCTATTCAAGAGGGGAACCCTCTCGCCAATTTTTTCATAGGTTGTTTGGACCTACAAGAATATAATCGTCAATTTTCGGACTTTCCAAAGTGTATATTTCAACAATCAAAAAATTATTGAAAAAAAAAAATTGATATTTTTGAGATATCTTTTTTGGAACGCGTCCTATCGAAAAAAGTTTCGAATAAAATTTGTTCATCATAACGTCCTCTGTAAAAAAGGTCGTGAAAAAAAGTGCTAACATTGTTAATTAAGCGGTTAATGGCAAATAAAAATGAAAATTCTACATTTCGTTTTTGCAATCGCAATCAGGTGTTTATCAACATATCGGTTTGAAACTCGTACATGATGTAGAGAAGCCAAACCTCAAGAGAATCGCGCAAGATTCATCGATCTGCGAGATATAGTTTAGCAACAATCTGCGATTATCGAAAAATGTTTGCCCTTCAATACAGTTTGAAAACAAAGGCCCACAGGGTGGAAAAAAATCGAGGAACTTCATATCATCATGCACAAGCGATTTGAGAAAAAAAAATTAAAAATTTGTTGAAAATAGATACTGTTTTTCGGCGATTTCTGAATTTTGCTAATAAACAAAAACAATTCCGACCAAAGTTACAAAGATATCGGAAAAATTATTAAACCATCGAACTAGTTTTTGAAAAACGAACAATTTAAAAAAAAAACTTGCAATATTTTGATTACAGAACGAGATATGAATGTTTTTACGTTTGTTCAATTTTATATTGTTGTAATAAAGATTTATGCAAAATTTGAGTTCCTCAGCAATCCCTACGCTTCCGGCCATGGGATTCAATAAAATTATTCCCTTTACGAGCAATTATGCCATCACAGTTATCGATGTATTCCGATCGACGGCTGGCCGCCGAGCGCGCGGCGCCGACCGCGCGGCGCGGTGAGGATGCCCCTCTTACTCCGCAGCCCCGCGCGAGCGGCTTACTTAACAAATATAATAACTTACTTAAAAATGGCCGTAGAACAATTTTTTTTTTTTAATTTTACGTGATTTTTTCTTACGAACGCGATGGTGTTCTTGAAAATTATGTTCACCCCATAGCAGACCCATGACCATATTTTTCACAAATTTTACATGTAAACATGCTTTAAAATTATTTAACTGTGGATGGGAAAAGGTATCATAAATAAATTTTTTCTTAGAAACTGTTTCATTCATTACAATAAGCTGGCAATGCATTTATAATCCATTTTTCTTGCAACATTTTTTTTCTTTTTCTCATCAATAAAACTATTGTAATGAATGAAACAGTTTCTAAGAAAAGATTTATTTATGATACCTTTTCCCATCCATAGTTAAATAATTTTAAAGCATGTTTACATGTAAAATTTGTGAAAAATATGGTCATGGGTCTGCTATGGGGTAAACATAATTTTCAAGAACACCATCGCGTTCGTAAGAAAAAATCACGTAAAATTAAAAAAAAAATTGTTCTACGGCCATTTTTAAGTAAGTTATTGCGAGAGCTGTCAACGAAGAAAATTAGTGAGGATAAAAACGAAACAACCAATGGTTATTACAGACACTCCGTTAAACGTATTCGACAAAATATCAATGGATATAGTTGCTCCAATAAACCCAGAATCTAATTTCGGTCATCGATTCATCTTAACAATCCAAGATAATTTGTCAAAATTCTCATTCGCTATTCCTTTGGTAACTGCGACCGCTAACGAAATCGCTTACGCTTTAGTGACCGAATTTATATGTCTCTTCGGTTGTCCGAAAGTTATATTAACCGACAAAGGAGCAGCATTCATTGGTAAAATAATGAAACAGTTGACGAAAGTATTGAAGATCAAACAAATTAAAACAACTGCATTTCACCCACAATCTAACGGATCGCTTGAAAGAAGTCACCAAGTCTTGACGGATTATCTCAAACATTACACCAAAAAAAAAGACTGGCATAAGTGGTTACGATTAGCAACATTTGCATATAATACAAGTGTACATGAAGGTACAACATTCACCCCATATCAAATTGTTCTTGGCAGAGAAGCTCGTTTACCATCTCAATTCAATTACCTCGATAGTTTATTAACATACGATGATCACGTTAAAAATCTAGCAGCCCAGTTACAGGAAACAAGAAAATTAGCTCGCAAGAATTTAGAAAACGCGAAACAAAAATCGAAAGTCGTATATGATAAGAAAATTAACCCAGTTAAATTTCAAACGGGAGACAGAATATATTTAGTAAAAAATCAAAAAATTGGAAAATTCGACGACAATTACAAGGGTCCATATTTGGTAACTCAAGTGTTCTCGGATCAAAATGATATCGAAATAGAACTCGAAAGAGGGAAACGTAAAATCATTCATTGTGATCGAGCTAAAATAGCACATTGATAAGGCAGCACGAACATTAAATCTCATACCTACCGGAACCTTTTCAGGTATGCCGGAGGAAATCAAGATGCTCACCTTCGCGGTAGTTCTCGTCTACCTGCTCCAACCTGGCAGCGCGCTGATCGCGTACGATTGCGGCGCTCCATCAATGAACATTACAACAACGTCGTTATTAGATATTCAAGAATGCGAAACACCAATACCAAAGCCAGAGGTTAAAGAAACTAAAATACGATTACTCCAAAGAGTAGAGTTTTCGCACATTAAGGTTTTACAGTGCAAATTAGAAATCCACAGAATAGTTAAATACTGTGGTATGCATTCTCATACTTCAGAAGTTAAAAATGGTCGTTCAGAATATTTGCAAGAATTATCCGCAAATGTTTGCAAATCTACGCATCTTACTAGATCATACGAACTTTATAGAACTATGTTCACCGATTTTAACGTTAACGCGACAAACACGAGAAACATCATGCTAGCCGGATCGATCGATAATAACGGAAATTGCCATGGAACTTCATTCTCGGGTAATTATGGATCTTGGGATAATGTTATTGTTATTGGAATGTTTAAATTTACTCTCTTAGAACAATATGCAGCAGTTAATCTGAACCATAACGAAATAATTTTGCGATCAGGAGTTAGATGCAGCTATGACAAGGGAAAATGCGTTGACTTTCAGGGAGGATTTAGCTTCTGGGACCCTCTCGAATCAGATCAGTGTACATTCAACAACTACGAAATAGTTTACGAAGGATTAGCAGAAAGGATTCAAGACGCAGTTAAGCCCGAAAACGAAATTTATTCAATCACTACGCAGACATCACCTTCGCACTGACCGTCAAGGGCCATACAGTTTTATGTGGTTACAAATTGCTGAAAACAGAACATCCAAAATTATTCATTGTTGACAAACAAAATGGCGACTTCTTCGCAAAAAAACACCTATCAACTATAAACATGGATATGTTTGCATACATGAATTCAAAGTTAGTATATATAGTCAGACATTTTGGTAATCAAATAACAGACCTCTACAATAACGTCGTCAAACAAGAATGCGAACTTGAAAAAAAGGTTTTACGCAACATCTTGGGTTTTGCAGCTCTAGCCCCAGCAGAATTCGCGTACTACTTCATGAAAGAACCGGGCTACATCTCGCATATCGCGGGAGAAGTGTTAAGAATCGCGAAATGTGTACCTGTTAACGTAGCAACGCGAAAGACAGACGAATGTTACCAGGAATTACCGATAACAAGAGGTAATGAGTCTATGTTCATGGTACCGCGAACGCGGATAATTACGAAGACCGGGCATGAAATCGAATGTAATTCCTTCCTATCGCCTATGTATCGAATCAATAACGTATGTTACCAATCTCTACCTCGACTCTCACAAGCAACAGCACCGCAATCGCTGTCCGCAAATACGAAGAAAACATGGGAATTTGTCGTCCCTGAACATTTAGCAGACAGTGGCATTTATTCAACAAAAGACCTCGAAAATTTACGATCGAGTATGATGTTTCCGATAGAAAGAACCGCGGTGTTAAACACACTCGCTAGAGGAGCGTCCGGTCAGAAAACCATCGACCAAGGTGTGTCTATTAATCACTGGATAAACGATGATATAATTCAGGAAAAAATCGAAAAAGCATGGGGAAAAGTATATAACTTCTTTCATACAATCGGTACATTTAGCGCAACCTTCCTAGGAGTATGGGTCACAGCCAGAATGGTCAAATTCATAATCGACACGTTAGTGCACGGTTACGCATTACATTCGATATACGGATGGAGCGTTTGGCTAATCGGAGCCGTCTGGGACTCCATTACAAATTTATTACTTCACATTAACAAAAGGACACCAACCCGCGATACCGATAGCGAAAATTCCACCCCCCTTCAAGAAATTCAGGTCAACGCAGAAAACAATAAAACAAACGCGAACCTCCGTTAGGTGACGTACAGCTCTGCCGACCATTGCCACATCCGATAATCGCAAATAACAAAAGAAACGCCGATATCTAACCGATACCGCGACAAAAATATCACATCAACGACGCGATGAATAAAACGAAGTCATTACACTTTCATAAAGCGTAAAGAAATGAGGAAATCAAAGCGAAAACAATTTTAGGAAACTTATAGATATATTCGGAATGTATAAGAAATAACTAGACTTTCAAAACAAAGAAATAACATATTTTTGCAATTACCATATGAAAATATTTTATTTTAAAAAGGAAAAAATATATAATATACAATAATAAAGTCATACAAAATACGTGGACGCATAGACGTATACGAAATTTATACGCATACTCAACAAACCAGACATAGACACACATTACAACATTACATAAAACAACAAAGCATTATTCATCGAACATTCAATTTTTTTTTAAATATAAATCAACAATAACGAACTCCGCGTCTTTTTGGACTGACAGTAATGAAAACGTTACATCAGTCAACTAATAATACAAAACGAAAATAAATGTAAACACCGGATTGAATCCGATGTTTCCATCGACGTAGGCAGCAAGGAAATAAAGACGAACATCGGATCAGAATCCGATGATCCCAACGATGTACGCAACAGAGTCGAAATACGAACATCGGATCAGAATCCGATGATCCCAACGATGTACGCAACAGAGTCGAAATACGAACATCGGATCAGAATCCGATGACCCCAACGATGTACACAGCAAACAGATGAGTGTGACATCGGATCAGAATCCGATGAACCCAGCAATACGCAGCAGAAACGAAATACAACATCGGATCAGAATCCGATAAGTCCAACGATGTACGCGGCAGGTAAACGAATACAAACACCGGACCGAGTCCGATGACCCCATCGTCGACGCAAAGAAAAATTAATCAGGACAAACATTAGAACAGAATCTAATGTAGCCCCAAAGTACGGAAAGCACCGACAATAAATGTTCAAAACGCAAACAAACGAGGGATATCTCATCGAAATAAGTGGACGAACACAAAAATCATCCGATTAATTTTTTTTTTTCATTTCGATCACCTCTCAACCTCCTCCTCTTTATCCACATGTTTTATATATATATATACAGGGTGACATGTTAAGGGTGGCCACCCCCTTTTATTTCGCCCCCCGTGAAGATAATCGGACGGGTCGCGGGTGATTTTTGAAGGAAGTTTTCTTAACTTTTCGATAAAAAATACGGCGTTCATCGGAAAATGATAGGTTTTGCAGCACAAAAGTGACCGCGACGAAAATAATGTGAAAACATATTTTTTTCTGATAGGAATAAAGTAGACTTTATTCTGAATACGGGACACACGCCAACATTTTTTTTACTATCGCATCATTGAGAAAAGTTATATCAAAAATGCGCGTTATCGAATAAATTTGAATTTGACTGAACGAAACAACGGAATTGAACCAGCGGTACGAGAGTGATTTGCTGCGTTGTCTGCTCGTTGACGACATATTTTTCAATAACCTGACATTTCTTAAATAACCTTTTTGGCATTTTGCACTAACAGATACAAAATTAACATTGGGAGAATGAACTTGAGCGCATGACTTTGAGACAAAATACTACAGCCCTGTTCATTCGATTCCATCGTTGCGTTCAGATAAGTTTAAATTGGTATTATAACACCCAATTTTGACATAACTTTTCTCAATGATGCGATACTCAAAAAAAAAATTTCGCGTGTGTCCCGTATTCGGAATAAAGTCTACTTTATTCCTATCAGAACAAAATATGTTTTCACATTATTTTCGTAGTGGTCACTTTTGTGCTGCAAAACCTATCATTTTCCGATGAACGCCGTATTTTCTATCAGAAAGTTCAGAAAATGTCCTTTAAAAATCACCTGCGACCCATCCGATTATCTTTACGGGGGGCGAAATAAAAGGGGGTGGCCACTCTTAACATGTCACCCTGTATAAGGTAGGGCTCGCTGACATAATTTAGTAATTTGGATCGTATGCAGCATATACGCTCTCCGGGGTGAACCACGCGGGATGATCCCAGTCGTCCTCCGGGTGGATCTGTCCCCATCGTCCTTCGAACAACCACCGCAGTTCGCAGACGCCAAAGCCTGACATGATCAAATCCAATTGGTCAGCGCTCGACCGCAAGCGTTGCCGTATCATTCGCCGACGCCCCATTGCCTTAGTATCCACTCGGAAGGCCTAAAGAAAAAAAAAAAAAAAATCGAATAATTAGACTATGATCGAACCTCACATATTGGAAACCTTTATATATATACTTACATTCAGAAACGACGAGCAAAGCTCGTATACTCGTTTGCCCAAGATTCCATAGGTCTCCATTTTCTTGTTTTATTTTCTTTTTTTTCTTTTTGCTGTCAACAAAATAATACCTTTTCGAAGGAGATGCTTTTCGGTTTTGAAGTCCATCCCCAAAACCCAGAGCTTATATACGAAATATTTCCCATCCCCCGCAAAAAATATTCGAAGGTAGGGATGACGAACTGCAACGGGATTTGCCAGTACAACCGCGAAGCAAAAACGTTACATCCATGTCTCTTTTCCTTTCTAAGAGAAATCCAGGAAAAAATTGTTTCTTTAATATTTAACAAGTTCCATCAAACTCAGGTAAATATCGATATAATTTAGGAATTTTTTTAACAAACTATAATACATACATTCGAAATTAGTATTAGAAATAAGTTTTAGATAATTAAAACTATCGTGACTACACATTCATTATTATCTCACATTTCGCATATATGTTTAAACAAATACCTCAATGCGTAATTTGTTTAAGAAGTTTTTTTGAAAATATTATAAGTACGAAACAAAATTGCTTTTCATAGCAATAATAATTCATTATTTTCTTCTTTTTACTAGATTAAATCCTTATATACCAAACAAGCGATTTCAACGTTTTAATTTATCATACTTACCTTACTCTACTTACTTTCGAATAAAAAAAAACACATATAAATGTAATTCTTTTGTAATCGACGAACGAAGATACGATTTCGCACAAATTATAGGGTAATCGCGATTGAGCGAGACGCTCAATTTTGGGGAAGGGAAGTGTTACGTCCCGGCCTCATGCTCGAACGTTTTTTTCGCCCCCTTTCAAAAATTATGCAATGCCGACAGTAGGTACCTGCAGACCACGCACATACCGGTATCTTCCTTCGTCGAAGCGCATAGCTTGTAGTATACAAGTACCTCTAGATTTATGGTAGTCGTAAATACTCCCCTTCCGGGAAAAGCCTACCCAGCACACACTGTCTACATTTACAGAGAGACCTCACTCGACGTCGCCGCACTCCTTTTTTTTTGTCATAAAGTTTCCCTAAATTCGGCATAAATAATTTGTCTTAAAACTCAGCAGCAATCGCATCCAGCGTTTTCCCCGAAAATTCCTCCCACATGTGGAACTCAAAAAAGCGACGGGAAAGTCCCTGCAGGATCTTTCCCACGCACAAACCTTTTTTTATATACGCTTCATTTAGTCTTTTTCTCTATCTAAAAGACACTGAAATACTTCAAACCACATGCGTCTCAAAATGCGGAATTTTCTCAAACTTAAATTCAAGAAAATAAAAGCCGAACTCCCCTAAAACAGGATGACGACTCTTGACCGTCGTGACCAAGCGTCGCCACCACCCATGTATAAAAAAACTCAAACAATCTTTTCGAAAACCAGGATGACGACCCTTGAACCCCGTCGCGACCGAACGTCGCCATCATCCATGTATAAAGAATTTTTTTTAAACAGACTTTCTGAAAAATAAGATGAACCTTGTCGCGACCAAATGTCGCCTTCATCCATGTATAGAAAAATATCAAATATCAAATAACTTTCCAAAAAACACGACGACGACCCTTAAACTCTGTCGCGCCTTAGCGTCGCCGTCGCGCCACTCTATAGAGATAAGAAACTCCGAAACCAAGGATGACTATTAAGCCTCCCTTGCATTTTAACTCGGCCCTAATTTCTAAATGCACAAATGCAATCTGTGTATCCTACAACTGCCCAATCCACGATCTTGACTAACCAATGACTTTTAACTTCCATCTCAAAAACTGAATCGTGGGAGGCACTAATCAACTCCCACCTTTCCCAAGAAATTATTATACAAACCACAAACTTCGTTCAATCGTTATACAAATTTTATCGAGTTCACGTCGTCGTTACGTCCGTTACTTATTGTAAATTTCGGACTTAAAACAAACTTTTGTAAATCTCCGTAAAAAAGAGACTTAGCTCTCCGACGCGTATCGAAACGATTCGAAACCGATTATAAAACACATACAAACTGTACCGACTTTGTTTCAACTTAGTGATAATTACTTTTGATAAATAAATACTCTGTTAATTTGTTATCCGACGGACATTTTTCTTCATTCGGGAAATTCCATCGAAATTTCTCCGGAATTCATCCTTCGAAACATCTCCGAAGAGAATCGAGTGTGAAAACTCAATTGGCTATTATATTCGCGAGCCGCAGACCAACCATCATCAACTCATTGGCGAAAGATATTTAAACTTTCGCGCTCTAAATTCGGTGGTCACGTGTCTCGCATCAAAACCCCCTTCTCGGGACGTAACACAGTGTTCGTTTAAAACGAGTACGCAGAGCATATGTTGCCGGTACAATGACTTCACTAATCTCGTACCGTAATGGTACCGTGAGAGTACGGCGTACGATATGTTGTACGTCAACGGTACCTAGCGGTACAGTGGCGGTACTATTCTGGTACGGTGAGAGTACGGCGTACGATCGCAAAGTACGCGTGGTGTACATTGGCGATACAGTGGCGTACACCGTACTGGTACGGTACGAGTCCCGTGGGCACATACGTGATAGGTACGGTACTGGTACGAGCGGTACGCCGTTCCGGCATTGTACTGGTATTATACTGGTATTAGCTATCTGGGATGGCGATATATTTTCTGAATTTTTTGTTGGCCGCGGCTTGCGTTATCAAGCGCGAACCGTGGTAATATGTGATGAAAAAAAATCTTATGGTTATTCGAACAAGATTTGACCGTCGGTAAAATCTGGTGGTGTTATGTAAAGAATCCAATCGAATAAATATGGATTGAGGGATCATCGACTCGACTTGTTGTAGCGGTGCACCTTGAAGGAACAGGAAAGTGAAATGAAATGAAGAGGGCTGATAAGGACTGATAGGAATTCTGGGAGTAACAAAACGAACTGAGATTGGTGACACTAGGGGGGATTCTTTTGAGCGATAAGCCCTGAAGCGGTGTGTATAGTATGACGGTCCGACCAATGCGTGATCCCATCAGAACAGGCCCGACGAGTACGTCGTCCCATCTGACGGGATGCGACGATCCTGGCATTGGTCCGAGTGAAAACGAGGCCATCCCAAGGACATGGTCTCGTAAGCGATCGGAGACAGGCGGCCCCGATCGCCCGCGACGCAACAAGCCTGGTCTTGGGATGGCGACGTGAGTCTGACAAGGTCTCATCATAGGTAGCGAGGGTCCTTAATGGCAGAATCTGATGAGACGCATAGGGCCTGGTCAGACTCACAGAACTAAATGGAGTTCAACGAGAATGGCTTAAGGGAACCGTATGGTCTAGAAATTTGAAAAAATCGATTTTTTTTTTTTTCGATATGTCGAAAGTATAGTATCTCAAGGATATACTGTGAAATTTTCATGCAGAAATTCTCAATATTACAGCTTCTACAGCCCATAACGCAGGTAGAGAGCGGTCCGCGCGCTCCTAACGGGTCTAGCGCTAACCGGTAACCTAATCGGAGCACAGCAGCTGTCCCAATCCTTCTCCGAAAATATATACCTGTATATAGTACATACTATATACCTATATATACTTTTCCCTTCCCCGAAATATACCTATTGTCGAACATTTGTGAGGGAAACGGTCATTTCGCTTTCCCCTGACTTGATCAGTACAACGTTACGTTTTGACGAACCAACATCGAAAATTTTGAAATAAAATATCAGAAAATATGGATAGAAAGCAAGGCCGTAACTCTTCTAGACGACCATCTTCTGTAGGTCGCAAAAGATATTTCAAGGGCAATCGATTCACTATCGAAAATACTACTGATTTTACGAGCACGTCTGCGAAAAAATTAAAAGGCAATGAGGAATTGGAAGTAAACGTTAATCCTACTTTCAATTATTGCATCATCGAATTCAGCATGATATTTTTAACGTTGCAACAGTTGTTGAAGTGTAAAGATTGTAACGGTGCGGTCACTTTTAGCAAAAACGGACAACGTGGTCTAGGATTCAAACTCTCTGTGAAGTGTGAGTGTAAAGAAACTTTTATTTTGTCTTCGCCGTTAATTGATAAGGCATTTGAAATCAACCGTCGACTTGTTCTCGCCCTGAGAATGCTTGGAGTAGGATTTGAAGGCTTGAAAAATTTGTGCGGTCTCATGGATCTTGGACAAGGAATTTGTAAGAGTACATATTACGGCATCGTGGACAATATAAAAATTGCAGCTGAAGCCGTCGCGAAAATCGTTTTCCAAAGAGCATTGAAAGAAGAAGTCGAGTTGAATGTAAAAGCTGGGCGTCCCGCGGATGAACTTTCTGTGTCTGGTGATGGATCGTGGGCGAAACGTGGATTCTCATCGCTTCTCGGTATTGCCTCGTTAATAGGGAAATACAGTAATAAAATTTTAGATGTTGTCGTCAAATGCAGTATATGTCAAGCCTGCTCTCAATGGAAAGGCCAAGAGGATACGATTGAATATGAAGCGTGGTATCGAGAGCATGAAGATCACTGTGACGCAAATCATACCGGAAGTGCTGGCAAAATGGAGGTAGACGGCATCGTGGAAATGTTCAAGAGATCGGAAGAGTTGTACAACGTAAAATACGCGAACTATATCGGAGACGGCGACACGAAAACGTTCAAAGCCTTATTGGACACAAAGCCTTACGGGGATGATTTTTTAGTTTGCAAAAAAGAATGTGTTTTGCATGTTAAAAAACGTTTGTACAAACGTGCTGTTGATGCGAAAAAAAACATGCACAAATAAAGAAAGCAACAAAGAAATTGACAGAAAAAGAAGAGGGAAAAAAGACACAGCGGAAATCGATAAATAAAACACCGAAGCGTCAACAATTGACGAATAAATTATTGCAAGAGCTGTCAACTTATTACGGTCTAGCAATTAGACGTAATTCAGATTCGACTGAAGGGATGAGAAGTGAAATATGGGCAGCATATTATCACAAAATTTCAACAGATGAAAATCCGCAACACTCGTACTGTCCTCCAGGTTCCGAATCGTGGTGCAAGTGGCGTCAAAGTGAGGCTGCAGGTACTTTAGACACCTACGAGCACCCACCTGCTCTGTGCGATGAAGCACAAGAGATATTAAAACCAATTTATGAAGAATTGACAGCAGAGACTTTATTGGAAAGGTGTATTGGCAGTAATACGCAGAACAATAACGAAAGTTTCAATGCTTGCGTGTGGCACCTTGCGCCGAAACATCTGTTTGCCGGAAAAAAAATCATTGATATTGCCACTCACATTTCCGCTTGCATATTCAATGAAGGATTCGCATCCCTATTGAAAATAATGGAGACCATGGGCATAACAATCGGGCCACAAGCGGAGCAACTAGCGCAAAACCGAGACGAGCTGCGAGTATCGAGCGCCAACCGTAGGAGCACGGACAACTCCAAAGAGGCTCGGACAGCTCGAAGAAATGAAAGGAGTGAGGAAATCTTGAATTATGAACGTTCCGAAGGAATCCTATATGGTGCCGGAATCGCGGATTAACTGTAAGTATTCAAAATTTGCTCAATTTTTGAAAATATCTGTACCTCAAACTTTAAACTCATTTATCTCGAAACGACTTTTTTCGGCACCGCGCAGGTGAAAACAAAAAAACTATTCCACCGAATCACTTGAAATTTGGATATGTTGTTCACAACATGTATGGCTATCGTCGGGGCTGCAATCATAATTTTATTTAAATAATTTCTTATTGTTTATACTAAAAAACTAGTGAAAAAAACCCGATTTTACGAATTTTTTTTTCAAAAGCGCGCCATTTTGTCAATTTTTAATTTTTTCGATTTGTTCCAGCCCCGACCATAACTGCACTCTTTCTGATTAAGAATCTTCTTGAATTTTGTGTTTCAGATGAGTAGAAGTCTCGGATCGATCTTCACCGTCCGGGTCGGATTTTTCGAGAGGGTCGTCTTCAATGCCAATTATATGATAATAAACACTGTTTTTAAAATTAAAAAAAAAATTTTTTGTATACTTAATAAAGGTAGTAATAAACCCGAAAAGTTAAAACATCGATTTTTTAATTTTTTATGGCAAAAAAAAAATCGTGAAAATAGGTGAAATTTTCGTGCTCTAGACCATACGGTTCCCTTAATGGTCAGGCCACGGTTCCAATCGAGATTGACCACCGTGACTTGACCCTTACCCGGCAGTTGATGGTCCCTCCTTGTTCGGGACTGGAACCCGTCCTAGACGCTTTGCTGACCGGCTGAGTCAGTCCGTGTCGAACACCCCTAGGTAATGGATGGAAAAATGTCGAATCGAACTGGGTGGTATATCAAGTGGCTGTGTAGAACCCGAAAGGCTTGAGGAATAACACACACCCGTCTTGACTCGAACAATTCTTCCTTGACAATAATCATAAATCAAGAGACGACTCGAGATCACAAGCCCCCTTTTTTTTCTGGTTGTCACGCCAACCCTCATGACCCCGCGTGACCTAAGGCGGCGGTGAACGAGCCTCAGTCGTTGAGGATGCTGCCTGAAGTGAGGCACCATGGGACAATGGCAAACTCCGGGAAGTTGAGGGACAATTTGAAATAAGTGTTCGGTGGTTACAAACGGACTCGTCTTGAGTGAAAAGATATGCGAGTTTTATTTTTCTGCTTCCTCTGGTTTGTTGTTTTAACAGGTGGTAACCGAAAAATTTCGACCGTCGGTAAAATTTGATGGTAAAAAGATTTGACCGTCGGTAAAATTCGATGATAACTTGAGGAAGATTTCCTGATGGCAATTGAAAGGTTTTCAATGGTAACTGAAAAGTTTTTTCGATGGTAACTGAAAGTCTTTGATGATAGCTGTGACGTCGGTCAGGCGAGTCCACAATGAAATGTGACGTCAAGACGCACTCAAGGTTAAGAAACCTTGTGAAAATGATCATTCCGTTTTTGCCCTAGCCTCTCGGCCAATAGACTGGATAGGGATCTTTAATTGAGGAGTGCAAATAAATGTGGAAACGTCGTGTTGGATTTTATTTGACTCGAAGAGTCTGTATTTTAGAAAACAAATTAAAAATATTACAAATAAAACAAATAATGGACTTACAGTTTGATAACGATGAAGACGGCAGAACGAAATCGGTCAGTCGAAAGGGTGTAAATCTTCGTTGGCCTTGCAGTTCCTCGAAATAGCTTCAATAATTCTTAATTCTTCTTTGATTTAATACTTTTCAGTTTCAACTTTAAACTTTGAAGAAATTATTCGGAAACTCGCCAATCACTTCGACGAAACGATCCGAATGGCGGCGCGCGTCAGAAGCGTCCAAGATATTGAGGGACTATTAGAACTATTGGAGGGATTCGACGACGCCGGGCCAATAAACACAAAAAAAGAGCGCCTGAAAACGATGAAAGGTCTGGACAACCGGGGGGGTGGAAACAACAAACATGGCCCCAACGTCAATGGCAACAACAGCCACAACAACAGCGGCCGTGGTCATAACAACCACAACAGCGTCAGTGGCAACAACAGCCACAACATCAACGCCGATGGCAACCTCCACCGCAACAGCCACAACCACAACGTCAGTGGCAACAGCAAACACCCCAGCAACAATGGCAACCGCCACAAGAGCCACAACCCATACAAAGGAGAAATGAAGCCACCGGGATAAACAATCCGCTGAACAAGGCACACACCTCCGAAAATCTCCCAGGGAGGACACACGTAACGCCATCACAAATTCCGGGAAACGAATAACGGTTGCACCCGCATCGATGGAGCTGCAAATTCATCCATCACGAGGCGCAACCACGGAAGAGCGAAGTCAAGGTCAAATTGAGGCATATGCCCTGGAAGAAGCACGACAAAGGAAAAAGAAAACAGAGAAACGGAAGTTAAATCGAAAGAAGAACAGACAGCAAGAGGCCGAAAGCACAGATCAAGCACCAGCAGTCGAAGAAACAGAGTCCACACCGCCTCCCACGGAATGGGAATTGTTATGGAAAAAGAAGCTGAAAGATCCACTTCCGGGGATATCCACGCTATTCGAAAACCCTCGAGAATATCTGGACAGAGGCACAAGTTGTGAATACCAAACGAAATCACCGGTAGCGTGTCCAACAGTCAGTATAAGGAGTGAGGGGAGCATTGTTAGCGCCCTCGTAGATAGCGGGAGCGAAGTAACGTACGTCTCCGACGACTATTTTAAAAGAAGAAAAGAGAAGTTAAAAACATGTCCTATTCTCCCCGTCTCGAGAATGGAGATAAAGGGCGCATTCGGGAACACCGGTCACGTCAAAAATCAATTATTCGCCACGGTAGAAATCTATGGGAAAAGAGCCGACCTCAGCCTACTTATCGTTCCAAAACTAAAAAGAGAAGCTCTCCTCGGGATTGACGCAATGTTGGCTCTCGGGATCGAGGTCGACATGCGTAAAGGTATGCTGAGGGTCGACCGACGGACGGTCAAACAGATCCAGGAAGGTCGGTGGATCGAAACCAAGGATCTCCCAGATAATCATGAAACGCCGATAATGCAGATTGAAAAGGACACAGCAGAACCGGAAATTAAAGAATTAACCGAGGAGGAAGTCGACACAAAGATATCGGAATGCACGGAATTACCCCACGAAATTGCAGCACGCTTCAAAGAGCTCGTGGGTGTATATCAAGAGATATTTCGGAAAGCGCCAGGGAGGATGTCAGCTTACACCCACCGACTGATTCTGAAGAAGCCGGAACCGTACATCAAGAGGTCGTATCCGGTACGAATACAATATCGCGAGAAGGTAGCCACAGAAATTCAGCGAATGTTGAACCACGGGGTCATAGAACGAGCCGTGAGTCAGTACATCAACGCTTTGGTCACCGTCATGAAAAAGGATGGGAGTGTACGACTCTGCTTAGACGCACGACAACTAAACGAATATTTAGCAAATGACCACGATAACGCACCACCCGTCGACGAAATTTTCCAAAGATGTGGAGGAAAAATGGTAATGTCAAGCCTCGACATGACGAGCAGTTTTTGGCAGATCCCACTACACGAGGATTCACGCCAGTACACGGCCTTCCAGTTCGACGGCAAAGGTTACCAATTCACGGTAACACCGTTCGAACTAAAAACGAGCACCGCGAGTTTAATACGGGGACACGATGTGGTACTTCAAAATCTGGGACAGAGCGTCATCAACTTCGTCGACGATCTGTTGTGTCACTCGTGCACGTATAGGCAACACCTTGAGCATCTTGAGGAACTGTTTCAAACAATGAGAGAACATAATATGACACAAAACTTCAAATAATCAAAGTTTTTCTGTCAAGAAGTGCCATTTTTGGGGCACGTTCTTACAACAAAGGGAATACGGCCGCAGGAGGACAAAATCAAGGCGACACAGGAATTCCCAAGCCCGAAGAACCTCAAACAACTCCGAGGTTTTCTCGGCCTCGTGAACTACTACACACGGTTCACCAGTCGGCACGCAGAGACAACCGTGCCCCTACTCAGCCTCCTGAAGAAAGGCAAACAGTGGGAATGGGACGACGACATTGAAACGGCCTTTCAAAATGTGAAAAAGTTATTCACAACGTGTGTACTACTGCAGCATCCGGCTGCTAACGTCCCATACACACTCACAACGGACGCAAGTGACCATGCACTCGGCGGAACACTCTCACAGGAGATTGACGGTGAGGACCGAGTAATATCGTTCGCCAGTCGCACACTGAAAGGAGCGGAAGGCGGATACACGACCACGGAAAAGGAACTCCTGGCGGTCGTCTGGGCAGTGCAAAAATTCCGAACGTACCTCCTGGGAGCGAGAATCAAAGCGCGAACCGACCACAGAGCCTTAACCTTCCTGAAGTCATGCCGATTCGTCAACGATCGACTGCTTCGATGGGCACTACTTTTGTAGGATTACGATATGACCGTCGAGCACTGGCCGGGAAAAAGAAACATCGTCGCCGACACACTCAGCCGCATGTACGAAGGGGAGACGTGTACACAAGCGGCGGAGGTAATTATTGCCGAGCTACTGGCACGCCAGCCAGCAACAGAGTTCATCACAGAAATGCAACGAATAGGAGAGCACCAGCAAAACCAGGAAACGCTGCAGAAGTATTGGAACACCGATGAAACAACAAAATTTGGACCGAATTTCCGTTTAATACATGATATATTGCATAAGCGAGATAGAAGCGGCCGGTGGAAGGTAATCATTCCAGAGAGCCTCATCGAACGACTCATCACGGAATGTCACGAATTATATGGACACCCTGGGGCGAAAAAAGTCTTCAGGCTATTAAACGAGGACTTCACGTGTAATCATTTTGCGCGTAAAGTGCGACAAACATTAAAGCAGTGTGACAGCTGCCAGAGAAACAAAGTACCGATGCACACAAATTACGCCAGGATGCAAAATATTGTACTAGATGGACCCGGAGATCTCGTCTCGATTGACTTCTATGGCCCTTTGCCTCCATCGACAGGGGGGGTACGCCACATCCTCTTCACCATCGACGCGTTTACGAAGTTCGTGGTACTGTATCCGTTAAAAAAAGCGAACACAGCCACAACCATCAAGAAAATCCTCAACGACTATATTCCAAAGTACGGGAAGCCAAAACGAGTACAATTCGATCATGGGACGCAATTTACGGCAACAGCCTGGACAGAATTCCTTCAAGAACAAGGAATCAAGGGTGTATTTTCGTCAATTCGACATCCGCAAGGGAACATCGTTGAACGGGTGAACCGCGAACTCGGGCAATTCCTTCGCACATTTTTGGAAGAAAGACATACAGGGTGGTGCCGATGGATACTGATAGTTCAGGATTGTATAAACGACGTACCGCATGAAACCACGGAATTTACCCCTAGAGAATTACAACAGCGACGAAAACCGTACCGCATATGGAGAAAATGGATCCTAGCGGACGAGGGCCCGTTAAACGACTCAATGACCTACGAGAAAAAAATAAAGTTGGTAAAGGAGCGAATTATCCATCAAGGAAAAGGACGAGCTGAACGCTTCAATACAGCACATCGGACAACGAGTTTCGAAGAAGGAGAAGTAGTGCTAGTACGAGCACTAAATGTCTCGGATCCAAGTAACCAACGGATCGCGAAATTCATGCCACTATACGAAGGGCCGTATAAAATAAAAAAATGTGTGGGGATCGCGACATACCCCCTCGTCGATCCTAAAACAAAAAGAGAGAGGGGAAAATTTCACGGCAGCCTACTACGTCGCTACATACAACAAAAGAAAGAAGAGGAAAAGGAAAAGGATATCGCCCTCACAACGAACAGCGAGGAGACAACGAAGGATGCAACGAGTAATGCGCCAAGCGATACTTCCCGCCGGACACGGCGACAAACTCAAAAAATGAAATACAATCGTAACAGAATAGCCGCGGCGAGGCTCTCGCGCCATCTCTGAGCGTCATGCAGTAGTCGGTCAACAATTATCGACCTCGATCAACGAAACGTCAACAACAACACACAGGTGTCGCGACGATGACGAAAATGGATCAAAATATCGATCGATTTAGACGCCGGCAAAAGCGCGCGAAGAAACGCACGTGCTTCGCGGAAGGGGTAATATATAAACACCTCCGCAAGCGAAATTAGACTATTGTGACAGTGACAGAGAGAGAGAGATAAAGAGCAAACAAACCTGGCGGAACAGTGAGAGCGACGAAGAAGAAAATATGCGAGAGAAGTGGAAACTCCGGACAATCGATCTACCCCCGAAAACATCGAATAAAAGGCGTTGGAGAAGGAAAATAAAGGAGGCGAGGATGCAGATGTAACAAGGGCGTCTATTGGTGATTAAACATGAGACAATACCTGAAGATTTTGAAATTCCACAAATCAGCGACGACGAGATTAAAAGTTGGTACCCGGGAAAATCGCTGGGATTGTAATCTAACCACCAAGCAAACGAAAAAATTCAAAATTAAACGAAGAAGCGCTCAGACCGAAATCAAACGCGAGACAGCCGTCATGTATTTCAAAAACGCAGAAGTCGCGAGGTGGTCCAGAAAAAGGATGCCAGCAAGGATTGTGGCATACATAGACCCCTCCTGGTTCTATATAAAGCTCCAGTGCCACGGCGAAACATACATCAACGCCAGGCTAAAGCAGATCCGAAGAGAAGGATACACGAGACTCCACCGGCTTCTCGAGGAAGAAATCTACCCCGGAGCTCCAACACTGGTCAAATACGAAGCCACACTAGCCAGGGCCACGATCTGCCAAGTGCATGGAAGAAGGGTGGCGTGCTGGCTTGGAGATTGGGGCCTCCAACAAGACGTGCCTTGGGATGAGTGCTACCTCGTGCCACGCCAGCTATTCCGCATCCCGTATTTGGCGATTGCATGCGGCCTACACCGGACGAGACCTTTCGGCGAAGGAGGCTGGGCAGAGGGAAGCATCGACGGCATCTTAGAGCTACTCCAGCACGGGGAAATCACCATCCAAGCCACAGAGGAGGACCGACATCCGGCAGGTCTCTGGGTAGAAGTTGCACAAAACGAGATCGGGAACGTGCACGACTATTTATGTCGATATGAATGTGCCCGAGATGGGCCCAACCCCGACGACGTCAACTGGGACCACGAAGGCCAGGAATCGGGGGACCAACAATGGAGACGGGCGAAGATGGGCGCCTACACTCCACGACCAGTCGAAAGCAGCAACCCTGCAACCGCAAGGGAGGACGAGAGTGAAAACTGGGGGAGCGTGAGCCTCGGCGATCTATCCACGCTCCTCCAGGACTTCGACGAGTTTGAGTTGGAGGAAAACGTCGACGAGGACGCAATGGTGGACAAGATGGGAGAGGAAGAACTAGCGTTTTTCCGATCCTATCTCGTCCTCCCAGAAGCTGAAGGAGAGGACGACGAAGACGACGCGGCATCGACAGCGTCGATATAAAAAAAAAAAAAAAAAACAAGAAAAATGATAAAAAATGCTTACAACACAAACAGACACACTTACACACGTACAAAACACCCACGAACGCACGCACACAATAAATTTTAAAATAGAAATGTAAGTAGAGAATAAAACGAAAACCGAAAGCGAAGAAATCGTTTTAAATTTTATTTAGCATCCCTTGGTACATAAGCTTAAGAGAACAAGAAACGCGAGCGAGAACGGGTACAAAAACGAGCGAAAGAAAACGCAGCAAAAACAGTTGGCAAGCGGAATCAAAACAACGCGCACGTTAATGTTTCGCGAGCGACGATCTGCTCGGCGGCTCGGAGGAGTTGTCCTCGACGGCCAGCTGATCATCGGGGGGGGTAATGACACGTTAAACGTCCCATACGCTCTTCCCCCCCCCCCCCTCGTTCACGGCTGCTCGCGACCCGGGTTAACGACCGGAGAAAACTCACCTGAAAAACAAAAATCAGAAATTATTATACAGCGAACGAACAGATGATTTCGGGTCATCGCCCGAAATGTCAACACAACACTCACGGATACACACCAACACCATCAACGACAGCTGACCAAACACGAAAACACCGAAAAAATTAAACATTTATAAAAGTTAACACTTAACAATCACCGACACGACACACACAGAAACAAAAGTCGACAAAAACAAAACATCGACACACACAGAAACGAAATAATTAGGGAAGGGCAAAAATTAACAATATTAAGATAAACAAATACACAGGGAAGGGATGATTTAAACAATTTATCTTGGGTATAAATAAGGGAGCAAGGGAACAGAAAATTAGACTTGGTCTCGAGAGGTTACACAGAGCATTACATGCTAAATACTCTCAGAAATCGAAGTCCAGTGCACAATAGTGTCGAACGCTTGATTTACGGCATCACCTACGTAGAAGTAGTGTACCGACGAGAACGATCTGGCCCTGGTTGTAAGACGGTCTCCCGGTACGCGAACGAACTGACAGTGATACGAATTCGAGTTAGAGTTTGGGAAAAACTCTACGATACTCAGGGAGTACGAAGGCGAAAGCCTGAGGAAATCGAGTGGTCGTACGGTCTTGAACAACTCGTGACACAGAAGCACCGTGCACGAAAGTATCACACGCTCGATTTACGGCATCACCTACGTGGAAGTAGTGTACCGACGAGGACGATCTGGCCCTGGTTGTAAGACGGTGTCTCGGTACGCGAACGAACGGACAGTGATTCGTAGTCGAGTCAAAGTACGGGAAAAACTTTACGAGACTCAGGGAGTACGAAGGCGAAAGCCTGAGGAAATCGAGTACTCGTATCGTTTTGAACGACCCGAGACACGAAGGCACATCGAGGATTAACTCTTCGTGAGTTATTATTTGTGGGGACCGTAATTCCAAGTGTTCCCGGCGTACTGTGACCACGACGAGTACTGAAGGCTCTAGGGAGTACTTACCTGTGAAGGAAGGAAACCAGAGGGATCAGGAAAACATGCGAACGGCTACGAGAATCACACGAGGAATCTACGAAAACCACATTTTGACAGCTGTCAAAGTCAGCTGTGTGAGCGAAGGAGATAGGTGCCGAATTGAGGGAGGAGGGAAGTGCCATTGAGGAGCACGGACACGCATCACACGAGACGGACGTGACGTGACAACACACACATCACCAACACAGGACGACACTTCACCACACCACACACGAAAACACCGTGAGTCTTTACACAATTATTAAGAGGAATCTGACCGGTCGAGACCCCGAGAAAAGTGACAGGTGCACGTCACCACGCGAGCGCAGACGGCGCCATTGGTAGTTTAATCACCGCTGTGCGATCGACGCGACACTCGAGTTGCGCAATAGAATAAACATTTTGAAGTATTAACGCGAGTGCTCGGCATCACGGCTACACGACGAGCGAGTTTCCGTCATCTGCCGAACAAGTGCGCTGTAGACGCTCCAAGGTCATCGGACCAACGCACGAAACCTTCGAAAGCGTTAAGGCGGACCGCTCGCCAGGCCGCGACGAACACGTTTCAATAAAGCGCCGTCCGAGGGCAGCACGTACGCTCCGAGGTCGCCGGACTAACGCGCGAACATTTTGAAAAGAAAAAGGGGGCACCGTGCTCACCCGTTTCGAAAGCTGCCGCGTTTCGCAAGAGAGAGGGGGCGCTGCGAGCGTTTCTTCGCGAGCCACACCTAACCGCGTGACGATTTTAAATTTATATAGAATCACGACACACACATTACGAACACTGTTAGTATTTTAAGCATAGGATTAAGATTAGTACGTAAGCAAACAATTATAAAGCGGAGAATACGCGGGATACTCACCGTTACCGCGAAAGACAATCCAGAAAACACTGTACACACACTATTTATTTAAGAATACATCTTGTTTTACCAAATTTACCTGAAGTTAAATTAATCTACTCCCTGATCGAGTCTAAACAAATAAATTTTAAATGTAACCAAAACTAGATACGTTACAATACATTACTTGCTAATGTATTCAATTGAATCATATTAAAATATAGATGATAGCAACTGGAGATATCTCAGTGTTTGAACTGCAAGATTTAACGGATGTCAACAAATTATTTACCAACTCCCATCCCAGCCCCAGGACCAGACAACATACAGAACATTATTCTGAAACATCTCCCTAAAAAGCAATAGTTCAGTTAACTTACATTTTCAACCAATCACTCAAAAACTCTCACTTCCCGGAAAGCTGGAAAAAAGCAAATGTCCTAGCTTTCCAAAAACCAGGTAAAGATAAGACATTCCCTCAGAACTACAGACCGATAAGCCTACTCCGAACGTTAAGCAAGGTTTTCGAAAACATAATCCTTAATAGAATTAAACAACACGAAAGAACAGCACAAACCATCATGGAAGAACAATTCGGATTCAGGCAAAACAGAAGCACAGTCCAGCAACTAGCACGCATCACAAACCACATTTCCATCAACTACGACAAAAACAGATCCACTGCCATGCTATTATTAGATATTGAAAAAGCCTTCGATACAGTCTGGCATGAGGGTTTAATCTATAAACTCCAAAATGAACGATTACCCACTTACATTATCAAAATTATCATTAGCTATCTATGAGATCGAAAATTCAGAGTAGTCACACTGAAAAAAAGGATTGGTAAATTCAACTCAATATTGTTCAAATCAATCAAATTTCGCGATCACGGGTGACGAAACAAATATGTAGTTGATTTAAACAAATAATTACGTTGAATTGAAAGTATGAATTCTGTTATGACAACCAAATCGTGATTTGGTTTAACCAAATTTTCAGTAGATCCAACAGAATATACAGTTTTTCTGATGGTATGAATTACTTAATTTGATCGTATTTTAAATTGCAGAACACAAATTACTGAAATAAATTGACCTCACATATGCTGAATTTCAATTCAAATTTATTGTCAAGCTACCCTAGCGTGTTCTGTGAGCCAAAATTTGATTGGTAATTCTAAACTGGTAAAGTCGAAAAATTCGTCTCAAATATTGACTAGTAACCAATTTTTCCAGAATCGAACGGAAGCGATTTTGGTCGGACTGGTAAGTTACTACCATTCATATTTTGGATGGTTATGGTTTTCGTAGCTCCGCTCATTTATCGCTACCAGTTTTATTTTGGATGGTTACTCGGTTCTCGATCTTTGTTGAAGATACGGTGTGATTCTCCATGAATGCTGCGCTTTATCAGCTGTCCAAACTGTATTTCTTAACGATATTCTCAGATTTTTCAAGTTCCAAACGCTTTACCGAAGGCTTACAACAATTACTGTAACTGTCGATACAATACTTCGTAATGTTGTTATGACACAATTCCATCAAGCAAGATTACATTTGCAATGAGAAAATAAAACTGGTAGCGAGAATTGGGCGGGGCCGCAAGAACCGAATAACCATCCAAACTATAACTGGTAAGTAGGATCAACTAATCTATTCTTGAATCACGCGACTTTAGATGAAAAATCGCTACCAATCAAAATTAGAGCCGATTTTTTCGACTTTACCAGTTTGCAAAATCGCACAACCCGCTAGGGTACGTATTAATTATATATGAGTATATAAATATTTACTTTTTAATAGTTAAGTAAACATATTTATATACAAATATATATTTTCATATAGTATATAAATATATATGTATAGCGTATTCGCTATGAAACAGAACCCGCTTTTTGGCCACCCTTCGAATGAGACACCCTTCGGGTTTCGAGCAAGCGCATCGGACTTCAAATCCGGTATATAAAAGTCGTCCTCAAATTGAAGACAATAATAATCGTTGCTATGCTTCTATATATCTTCTCCCGGCTCGAGGCCGCTTGGGAGCGAGACGGTGGCCATGCGCCGCACTGCGGCCAATGCATAAACATCTCGCTGCTATCGCAATCATAAATTAAACCAACAAAATTACAGCATTAGAACACGTACAAAAACACATAAATCTCATTTACAAGCATTTCAATAAATGGAAAATCAAAATCAACGAAAATAAAAAGGAATATGTCGCCTTCGCAAGGAAAAAGTACAAAAAGAATCACAACACACCATTGGTCATGAATAACGCGGTAATTCAACCCGAGAGAAGTGCCAAATACTTAGGAGTTACCCTAGACGACAAATTAACATTCACAAAACACACAGATACAGTAAAGAAAAAAGCCCAAATCGTTAAAAGCCTACTTCAATACCTGATTAGCTACAAGAGCAAATTGAGTGGTTAAAATAAACTTTTATTATACAACACTATGGTTAAACCAGTATTACTATATGCAGCCCCTATATGGGGAAACACCTGCAAAACTAATATTAATAAAATACAAGTATTTCAAAATAAAATCCTACGAACAATAACCAAAGCACAATGGCACGTCCCAAATAAGAAAATACACGAAATAACCAAAACGAAAACTATTCTTGAAGAAATTTTCAGGAGACCGCATATCTTTTATAATCAAATGAATCTTCCAATCCTCAGTGAAATAGGCACTCTTACACCAGAGACCGCGCCGTTTAAAATAAAATACAAACTACCACACCACATTATACTATAATAAAATGGATTGTACAAATTACTATACCAATCGGTAGCCAATTATAACTATATTGGCGACCCTGTAAACGCACTATAAGCGTCAAAGAAGTAATTAAATTATATAAATAATAATGATAATTAAAGCGAGACGAATCTGTGATATATAACGAACTGCATGGTATAAATGGCCCTAAGCTATTTGATACGTTCACATACGCATAGACTTAAGTTAGGATTAATTCTAGGTTTAAGACAAAGTCATGTAAAAATAACAGGTACGTTTTTCAAATTTTAACCTGGAAATAACATCAAGTACACAATTATCATTAAAATATACACTAAAAATCATTGAAAAAGGATAAACAAGCTAGTATAGTTCCATGCGAATAGGGATAGCGGCAATAAACCAAACAAAAAAAATTATGTACGCCTGTAACATATTGCAACGAACTCATCAAATAAAAGAGACTATTAAACTGTAAACTGTAAGGAAGTACCTCATTCCATTTCTAGCTGCGAAGCAAGAAACAGCTCTCCCAAACCTCACCTCTGCCTTATGCTGCAAAGTACGCTGGCCAAATCATTTCGCATGCTGCAAAGCATAATCTCTCTTATAAATTAAAATTTTTTTACTCTTAACTTCAAAACTTTTATAACTTAGCTTCTCCAGTAAAATTGAATCATTTTTTACTTTTTCATAAAATCCTTTCGTAGTCTTGCATTGAATCGAACACCCGTATGTTCCCCAAACGTGCTCCTGCATATCAGCGGCGTCTCCTAAAACGGAGAGCTCTCCGGGAACCGCGGAGATTGCTTTCTATCACCATCTCCCATCCTGACCCACGCAAAACCCATCCCGCGTACTCCGGGAAATATCCTCAACATCATCCGGCCAAACAATACCGGCCAATGAGGATCAACAGCGACGAGAAGCCGCTCATCGACGAGAAACCGCTCACCGAACAGAAGCCGCTCGCTCCAACCGAGAAGAAGGAACCAAGCTTCGAAGAAATCGAAGCTATCCTCGAGCTTGACCAACGCACCTCGGACTCAGAGTACCAACAGTTGTACGACGAACTCGACCGCGAGCTCTCCCGCAACCTCAAGGAACCGGCTAAACGCGAACGTACCCCGGAGTACGTCCCCATCCGCAAGCCTACTAGACCCGGGAAAATTCCTAATCCACGCAGAATTCCCAGCGGCTAGAAGCAGATTCCCATCCTTCTTTCCTTCCTCCCGCCCTTTTTTTCCTCGACCACTCGGTCATAAGCCAACGGTCCTTTTCAGGACCAACAAAGCTTGCGTAGTACAAGTACTGTGTCGCAACACACATGGACCACGCGCCGAAAGGTGCACTCCACAAATCGTTATTCATGTCGAAAGGCATTCCAATCGCCACCGTCCTCGAATGGTCATCACAGTGATGACACGGTCACTCCACTTTTCGCTCAATCCACGCAAATCGTGCTGCCTCTATAACTGATGCTCGGCTGAGGCAAGTGTGAATGCTTTCGTTTTCAGTTAAACCTGTAATTTCGTAACTTATAAATACATAATATAAAGCTTAATTATTCGATCGTCCACTCGAAGAGAATTTGTTGAGGTACCTAACCTGATAAGGATAATATTACATACCTAAAACCTTGGACATCGCGAAGTGGTCGAAAAGGGGCAGTGTCCGGCAAACCGGCGAACCTACCCTATATAATTTTGAAATTTAGTAGAGAAAAAATCGGCTCATAATTATGAGTTTGCACATATCAGAGGAACAAATCGTGCTTTAACTAAGCTCGTTAGAAAGAAAAACCATCACATTGAATCGGTAAAATTTCATTAAATTTTTGATTAGGGGAACGGTTTCGGAAATATACGTGATTTACACACTTGTTTGATAGCTGAAAACCCATTTTCGTGGCTAATATCCGTGGTATACTGAGATAAAATATTTGGTTGTATCTTGGCATACCAAACTTTTGTTAGACTTTCAGTGAAATAATTTGTTTGCTTCCAACAAATAATTTTGTTATATCTCGATGATACTAAACATTTGAATGATTTTTAATGAAACTGTTTCTTTACGCCAAATAAATATTTTCATCGATTGCAATTTATTTATAAAAAAGAGACCTACTCGACTTAAATAAAATTTTATTTATGTGAATAAAATGCTTTTATTTACCGGAATGAAACTATACTTGTATCTTAACTAAATCTTTTATTTCATTGTAATTGGATACTGTCTCTAAAGAAAATTGAGAACATTGAATCTATTAGTATTTTATTTGGGTCTAATAAACTTTTTCTCGAAAAATCGTTTTTTTTAATTGTACGTCCTTGTAAGTTTGAGGTTATAATTCGTGACACTATCAAAAAAGGATTTTTTGCATAATAAAATATATATTTGTAATTCTGAAACGAATGTTATTATTATTCAGTAATTTTGTTGGAAAATCCCGTTCTTGCCCCTGCATGGTTGTGTAGTCAGTCACATCCCGCAGTTTCAGTAATTTTTCTCTGTCCGTTCATTTCAAACACGGCAATCGAAAGACATTTGAACGATGCAACAATTATCTTATTATTATGAAATTTGCTCTTTTGAAGCTCCCTGCCACTCTGTTTCATATATGAATTTATAAATCGGTTCCGTCAACGGCAAGAAAAATTTGGTTTAGTGTATCTGAAAATCAATTCGAATATATTGCATGATAAGTTAAATATGTATTACAGGCATTGTTGCAGCAAGAATAAATCGAAGTGAGGGTTTGAAGTAGTTACCAATGCCATAAAAATCTTAAATAAATTTAGAGATAATGAACGAATTAATTTAATATAAAAAGAATACAAGTTTTCTAAACAATTGAAACATTCTTTTTAACCATTCGTTAACTTTACAATACTGTCATCATTCAAAATTACTGTGCTCATTACTTTACATCTCGTTACGCGTATTTTTGGTTAAGTTCTACCAAACGTCTATGAGGCGTGTTTTTTTTCTCCTACCAAACGATTTATTTGAATAAAATGAATAATTTTTTTACATAACGAAATCGTCGATGAATGGAGTACTGCATAGTCTAATAAAGCATTTATTCAAATGAAATAGGTAGTTCAGTAGATTATGCTTGCAAAACTTGTGAATAGAAATATCACTTTTGTTTGAATGTAATAAAATGTTTCTTTGCAGTTTACAATTAAAAAAAGATTTGTTTGAAATAACTAAGGCGAATGAAATATAACTGTTTTATTAAGTCAAACAAATGTATTTGTTGAAATACACAAAAATTTAATAGTTTCAAAGAGAAAATCATGCTAATATACCCTATTTGGTTCATGGAACCAAAATATTTTTCTCAGTGGCAGGTCTCTGACATCAGGTCATAAAATATTTTTTTTTATTCCTTGATGCTGAGTCGCTGCCGCGTCTCTAGATAATGTAACTACGCACGTTACATTCCGCCTATGACGTATTGACATTTTTAAACGAACTTTGCTTGGAATCCAACTATACTAATGGTTCACTTTTTTCAGGTGAGAAATTTACGAGAACACCGCGAAAATGTCGTCGAAATGTCGGGTCCCTGTCGAGGAAGCGGTCGCTGTGGTCCAAAATCATATCAAACATTTCACGGATAATAATTATCCTAAACGCTCCGCACAAGTATGGAAAGACATGAGCATGGAACTTGGTTCGATGTGGACACCGCTCGATGTTTATGTTGCCGTGCGTAAAGACAGACGCAATATTTTAACAATCGCACGTGCGAACGCTGGAATTACTGTTCCAAATGACTCTTCAAATCTCACTGATGACTGGAATGAAACTACCATAGAAACTATCGGAGACGATCCCGATTTTGATATATTTAACAATACCGAAATAACGTCGATAAAGGCAGAGCTTTACTTAGTACTCGAAAACGAAAAGTGGAAAAAAATTGAACATCAAATATCCGTACCATATGGAGAAAATCAGAGAAATTACTATATTTTGAAACCAAATATATGGACCGACGTTGTTTTCGATGAATTTCAAAAAAGATATCGGTTCCCATGCGCGTATATTTTAAAAAGAGCGAAAATTTCTCCATCTTCTGAAAGTCGATACTTCTTAACACTATATGGGAGATGCAAAAGTAAAATTTGCTCGAACCCCTTTTTCGCATATGCCGAGACAAAGCCGGGACCAGGTCAACCACTTAAATTAACGATCAAAACTCGCGATTCTTCCGAGTTTGTATAGAGCGAACATGTATACGTGGATGCCGAATTACACACTAATAAGAAAGACGGTCGAGACCTCATCAGAGCTATCGAAACGATGAAACCCTGGTAGAAATTTTTTTCCGAATTTTTCATATTGTCTCCGTTTTCCCTCAATTCGGAGAAAATCGAAAAAAAATGAGTAATACTAATCTTAAAATATGCCGATTTTACCTAATATTTTCTCATTTTATTTACGAGAATTTCCCTTTATTTCCTTGTCATCTAAAATGCTTTGGGAGCATTTTGGAGAAGTGATTAAAAGGCAAAAAATGAAGCTGTCAGAAAAAATTCCCATTTTTTCTTTACTTCTGATCAAATTGTGAATGACAATTCCTCGATTCTTCTAAAAGGGCGGTGACCCAAAAAGTATTTAACGTTAAAAGTATAGTAGGAAATTCAAGAATGCAGAAAATGTTGGGAAATTCACATAGATTTTACTGATATTAATGGAAACATTGCCTTGGGAAACTTTCAGAGAAATGGGGAAAATTAAAGAATCGAGTTTTTCGGAAAATCTCCTATTTTTGCTTTGCTTTTGATCAATCGTAAATGACAATTTCTTGATTTTTTTAAGAGGACGGCGACACAAAAATAATTTAGGATTTCAAAGTGTAGTAGCAAGTTAAAAATGCAGGAAATATCAGAAAATTCACATGAACTTTACTCAGTTTATATTGAAAGCATTGCTTTGGGAAAAGTTCGGAGAAATGGTATTTTTATTCTTTTTTCAAAATGTACAAAAGTCAAAAATTAAATATTCTAAAAAAAATGCAACCGTCTTTTCATGTAGCAGATAGGAAGCATGCACGGTACGGAAATTCTACGGATTATACTTGTGCAAAGCAAAGTATGTTGTTTGGTTTGCACAAGTATTATTGCGCTGATTTCTATTTGTATAGAAAAAATGACGAGGATTAATGGTAAAAGGATTTCCGAATTTTCGATAAAAAAATTAAAGGAATACGGAAAAAAATAGGGATAGGGCTTGGCCGACCGATAGGGTTTACAGAATTCCGGAGAAATTTGAAAAATGTCGGATTAATGTGGAGATAGTTTTTCCAGATTTCTTCGAAAAGTCTCAATTCACTGAAAAAATCGGAGAAAGTCGGAAAATTTTTGTGAGAAAATAGGAGCTTTTAAGAAAAAGACGGGGGAAAAATGAAAAATTTAGAGAAATTTGGGAAATTTCGGAGTAATGTGGAAATATTTTTTCTCCACATTTCTCAGAAAAGTCTCAATTCACTGAAAAAATCGGAAAAATTTTGAGCGAAAGTAGTTATATGGGGCGGGTTCTAGTGCCAGATCCCTGCACCGACATTTACCGACACTTAGTCGAGACACGAACCCCGATTTAGCCGGGACACGAACCCCCCGGAGAGGGGGTATTTTGGCCTGGATGTGAATTCTCGAGAAGGTAGGGGGGGGGGGATTTCACGGCGCGTGTCGCCCGATTCCGTCGAACGTTGTAGATATATAGATATATATATATATATATATATCTACATATCTATCTATATATACATATCTATATATATATATATATATATATATATATATATATCGAGCGCTGATTGGATGTGAATTCTCGAGAAGGTAGGGGGGGGGGGGATTTCACGGCGCGTGTCGCCCGATTCCGTCGAACGTTGTATATATATATATATATATATATATATTAGACTGATTCAAAAAAAAACTTTTTTTTTTTTCCTTCGGGATTCTTGTGCTACTGTTGGGCAGTAATAAAAGAAAATTTTCCGTAAAAGATGGGCGTTGTCACTCAATTTTTAGAGGTGGCTATCTCGACTTTTTTGTTTTGAATTTTTTTTAATGAACGTATTGCAGTTAACCATAGTTATGGCTGCGGATTACGGATAAAAATCAGATCCAGCACCGTAACTATTCTATTTCGTAACCAAAAGAAACTCTTACAATTCGAAATGATTGCAATATTCACAATTCTAATCCAGGTAGCTCAATAATGGCATCTATACTACTCTCGTTATTCATATAGATATATTTATACGCATTAACATTTCGTGCTCTGTACGAAAAATTAAATTATAAGCTTTCCTTCATAAATCATGTATTTACATTTTTAAAATGCTACACTTACATTATCTTCAAACTCATTCATATTTCTTCCCAGCTACTGTGCATAACATCGCGCATCCCACTGCGCAGTAAAAATGCACGAAAAATAGTGCAAAATTTAAAAGTAATTAACTATGTCGCTGAAAGGGCGTACCTCTTGTCGAAAATTTCAATAATAGCTCGACAAAAAAAAAGATGAAAAGCAGTACTTGCTGTAAGTGATCCAGCTACATCGACAACGCTTTCCAAAGTGCAATAAAAAACAATCGATTCAAAATTCGGTTCAATAATGAATAGGAAGCGTAAAAGCCTTACCGTTACGTTATGGTTACGCTAATATGATTTTTATTATTTAGTTCATTATTATTATCCATTTTTGTTGAATTATCGATGATAAAATAAGTCGTCATAATAATAAGTTATTATGTTTAATTAAACAGCGTTTAAAATATTGTTTGGGCTAAATTTATTTACCGGTAATATTTTCGATTTTGGTTTTTAGGGATTCAATGTGTGTGCGATATACTTTTCTTTGTCGCAAAACAGCTGTGAAATTTCCTTCATTTATTCTATTTCCGGTGTAATCTATACTATGATCATATTTAATAAATAAAATCATGAAAAAAATAACAAAAAGTCGAGATAGCCACCTCTAAAAATTGAGTGACCGCGCCCATCTTTTTGGAGAAATTTTCTTTTATTAGTGCCCAACAGTAGCACAAGAATCCCGAAGGAAAAAAAAAAAAAGTTTTTTTTTGAATCAGTCTAATATATATATATATATATCGAGCGCTGATTTAAGAAAGAGAGACAAACAATGCGAGCACATCATATTTCTCGATGAAAGACTGAAGTACCAGGCGCAAGAGAGAGGGAGCGACAAACGATGCGAGCGTCGAACATTGGAGACCTCTGAAGAGTCGACCGTGCCGAGACACGGAGGAAGAGAGAAAAAACGAATGCCCAGTTTTGATTTTTTCAAAGAGAGACCGAACGACCAACCCGTCAACGAAAGAGCCGAATGATGCGAGTGCAGGAGGAAGAAAGAAAACGAACGACGAAACAGACCGACCGACCGACCACTACGAAAGAATTTTCCGATGAAAGACCAAACCATGAAGCGCGAGAGAGAGATGAACACTGCAAACGCACAACGTAGGAGACCTCCGAAAAGCGGTCCGTACCAGAACATGGTGGAAGGGAGAAAACAGTGAGGAAGAGGGAAGAATAAAAAATGTATCGTATACATTATTGATATTTTTTTTTAATTATAAAAATCGCACACAAAATACAAAAATATAAAATCATACAAAATATAAAAAAGTCAATACAAAATTATTATAAATCACACACACACACACACACACACACACACACACACACACACACACGCACACGCACACGCACACGCACACGCACACGCACACGCACACGCACACGCACACGCACACGCACACGCACACGCACACGCACACGCACACGCACACGCACACGCACACGCACACGCACACGCACACGCACACGCACACGCACACGCACACGCACACGCACACGCACACGCACACGCACACGCACACGCACACGCACACGCACACGCACACGCACACGCACACGCACACGCACACGCACACGCACACGCACACGCACACGCACACGCACACACACACACACACACACACACTATAAAAACGCTGCATCATTGTTGTTGTTATTCCCTGAAACAAACAAAATTAATGCATTTACAATGGTTATACAGGGTGGTCCACGCAACGTGTGCACCTCTTTCACGGTCGAAATATGCGTTGCACGAAAAAATGTTGTATACAAAAGTTACATGGTTTATGAGGCTTCATCATGTGGTGCATTTATTTTTATTCTAGGTGGAGGCGCTTCGGAGATTTCAAGGTCAACTTTGTTTTTTTAAAGGGAATGCTATATTTTTTATAGCGTAAGATGATAGAGTATCGAATTTTGAGTAAAAAAGTATAGACCCTTATTAGCCCTAAAATTAATAGTTAACGAGTATTTTCACTTTATTACTTTGAGTACATTCAGTGACTCGTGGCTTATCACAATTAACGTAAGTGTTCAAATTGATGTCCATTGGCATCAATACAGTGACGAAATCTATTAACTAATGAAGAAACTGCATTCTGAATTATGTCCGGACTAAGTGTCATGCATTCTAAACAAATACGATGTTTCATATCCTCCGGAGTTGTTGGTATTTCACGATACACTCTGTCTTTTAATGTGCCCCACAGAAAAAAGTCTAGAGGAGTAAGATCTGGTGAGCGTGGAGGCCACATGAATTCTCCACCACGACCAATCCATCGATTGGGAAAATTTCTATCCAGTAGTTCCCTCACAATACGTGCGTAATGTGCTGGACAACCATCATGCTGATACCACATACGTGCACGGATATTCAACGGCACGTCCTCTAGTAAAGGTGGTAAATTATTATTCAAAAAGTTCGCGTATTTTTACCCTGTTAATCGATTATCAATGAAATATGGACCAATCAATTGGTTGCCCAGTATTCCACACCATACATTAACGCTCCATGGGTGTTGGTGGTCGACTTCTCTCATCCAGTGAGGATTGTCAGCTGCCCAGTAATGCGTATTTTTCAAATTGATCTGTCCACGGTTTGTAAACGTTGCTTCATCAGTGAACAACACACTTTGTAGAAAATAATCATGCTGATTTATTTGATGTAGGAACCACTGACAGAACAAAACGCGGTTTTCAAAATCCGTTCCATGTAGTTTCTGATGAAGTGCAAGGTGATAGGGGTGATATTTATTTTTATGCAGAATTCGTAGAATACTGCTTTTGCTTTGCGAACCTCGTGAAATCTGTCGCGTACTAATATGAGGATTTTCTATTACGGCTGCTAAGACCGCAATAGCATTCTCTTCAGAAGTGGCAGTTTGTCTTACGGTACGTTTATTAAGATTGAAATGTCCATTTTCTCGAAGCGATTTACAGATTCTCTCAAATATGGTTCGAGATGGTTGAATCCGTTCAGGATATCTTTCGGCATACATAGCTTTAGCTCTTACTGCATTTCTATGACACTCTCCGTACACTAAAAGCATATCAACTTTGTCACTATTACAAAAATTCATTTTCACTTTTATCTTTCTGATAATCACGCACGATCACTGAAGGAAACTTTAATACTGGATTACAAATATTGAGAGGATTGCGAATCATGATAAGAGCGTGTGATGTGGTGAATGTGTTCATATTGATAAACACTGTCATGTAAACAATGCTATCCTTCAGATATTTGTAGTAGATTTGAATCTCCAACTTGATATTACGCAATAGAAATTTTAAAGTAATAAAGTGAAAATACTCGTTAACTATTAATTTTAGGGCTAATAAGGGTCTATACTTTTTTACTCAAAATTCGATACTCTATCATCTTACGCTATAAAAAATATAGCATTCCCTTTAAAAAAACAAAGTTGACCTTGAAATCTCCGAAGCGCCTCCACCTAGAATAAAAATAAATGCACCACATGATGAAGCCTCATAAACCATGTAACTTTTGTATACAACATTTTTTCGTGCAACGCATATTTCGACCGTGAAAGAGGTGCACACGTTGCGTGGACCACCCTGTATATAAATGAATGTATAAGTAATCCAATTTTTTTATTCACCTGCAATAAGGGCATGGAAGATTTCCCCAACAGGAGGGGCAAGTCTGCGCATATTGCCACTCCCAAAATTCTTCGTCAAAATTAATGGGAGGGAGTGGGTATGGCGGCAGGAGGTGGTGTTCGTCCCTCCTGTCCACAATACCCAGCGCCTCATCGTCCACCACCTCCTGTTGGTCCTCGTCCTCTTCCTCCTGGGCCTCTTCCTCCTGCTCCTCTTGTTCCTCCGGCTCCTCTTCCTCCACCGGAGGAAATTGAGGTGGATGGAACTGGGGTTCATACTCGAACACCCACTGCCCATATTCCTCCACCTCTTGAAGAGGAGCAGGCTCTTCAGGCTTCTCGAAGATGCTTAGTAGCATTATTATTATTGCCTGCAACATCTAAAAAATATAAATATTAAATATTAGCAGAAATTGGAATATTTGAATGATTTTCAGAGAATCACAAACTTACTGTAATATTTATTTCCTTCGTCTTCACAAACTTGCGTAATATTTTTCTACTCTTCCTCGTACGAACGTCGCCGTGTGACTGACTAAAAGTATCTGCTTCACACAAAGCATAGAGCACATAGCGCAAAAACACTTGAACATATGACACAGTCAAAGGTTGGCCGGACGCATGGCGTATTGGTAGAAAAATATATACAAAGGTTCGAGAACGTCTAAGATAAAAAAAGGGATATAGAGAAATGGTTTACGTTGGCCGGTTTATGCCAGCCTCTCTAAATATGTTATAGACGTTTTACTCTGCCTCCTCTCCGATCGTCTATACTTTGAGACATTCGTGGCTAAGCAACGACATGTACCGAACAGCTTGTATGAATTTTCAAAACGCACAAGAGTATTATCTTGAGCGATTGAAATCTGCATTAGCTGTAATAAAGTTTATGGTATGCAATAAATATGCTTTTTCGGGGGGTTAATGTACAATTTTTATAAAAAATGTACACTCTCTAAAGGTGATCGCAACGACGAATTTCATGCGTAAAAATTACATCACCCTTTTGTTTATGCGAAGCGGAGGAAGAGGAGGAGGAGAGCGATAAGCGCTCTTTTAAGATGCTGCTACGCCGAAAATTGCCACACTTGCGATTGATCTATTGAGCGAATAGCTTGCATTCATGATGGACGCTGATGAATATCGTAAAATTATCGATGAGTTGGAAAGAGCGTATGCGGCGCTCAAAAGTAACGTCTCCCGCATTAAAGTCGAAAAAATGTTAAAGTTCTGCGATGCTAGCATCAAAGAACTGACGATAAATTTTCGAACGTTTCATCTCAAGACGGGTGAAAAATTACGAATTCAGGCTAGTGTAGCCAAGTTGCTATCGTTGAAGGAAAAAATTGCGCGTATCAACCCGCGAAAAAGTGGTGCTAGTTTGAGTGTCGCGAGCGGTGCGGTGAAATGGGCTGATGTAGAATCAGCGTTTCAAGGTCGAATAAAGACGGGTGCTATAATCAATTTGGACCACAAAGATGTGTCAAATTTCCTCGAAGATGCGAAGAAAGTAATGGTGCCGAAATTAAAAACAGTCGTGAGAGAAGAAAATAACATCAAGGTCAACGTTACGCTAGTATGCAAATTTCACCTTTCGAAGATAGACGAGATCGTTGAGGAGCAAAAAACATTTCAAACGAGGAACGCGAGCATTTCCTTATCAACGGATATTGATGAATGGTTTGTGGAATATGTGCAATCAAAACTGCTCGTGAAAATCGAAGATTTTCAGGAAAAAGAATCGGGCTGGTCTTTGCATGAAATCGATCATCTCCTCGTTAGCATCAATTCGTACACACCGCTGCTCGGTGGCTCATCCACATACACGCCTATGCCTCGAGATATTCAACTGAAGCGAGCGGTTGTAAACATTCGGAACACTGATGCCTACTGCTTCCTATGGTCTATAGTGGCAGCTTTATCTCCACCTCCCCATTCACATCCTGAAAATATGACTTCTTATCCGCACTTTAGCGAAGTGCTTAATTATGAAGGATTCGATTTTCCGATGCGTCTATCGCATGTTGAAAAATTCGAAAAAATTAATGGATTATCGATTCATGTGTACGGTATAGAACTTGTGAATGGGCGGAGCGAAATTGTGCCAGTACATCTTAGTAAGCAGATATCGAAAAGACCTACGATACATTTGCTTATGATAGAAGCGATTGATTCGATCGACGATGATGATGATGATGATGATATCGAGAAAGTCTATCATCATTTTGCGTGGATAAAAAACATCTCGAGATTGGTGAGCGCGCAAATATCAAAGAGTAATTGTCAAGCGTGGTTGTGCGACCGATGTTTGTGCCACTTTAAAATACAAGATACTCTGAATAAACATCAAATAGACTGTGCAAACGTTAATCATTGTCGTGTTGTTTTTCCAAAAGATGAGGCGACCATTTTAAAATTCAAAAACTATAAATACAAAGAAGCTGTGCCGTTCGCGATCTATGCAGATTTAGAATGTCTTCTCGAGCCGGTAACAAGCCCGCAAAAGAATACGATGAATTATCAGAAGCATACGCCTCACAGTATCGCCTATTACGTACACTGTAGTTTCGATGATTCGACGTCGAAATATGAATTTCATCGTGGGAAAGATTGCGTGGAGTGGTTTATGCGTAAATTGCAAGAAATGGCGGTGTCTTTCAACACGCTTTTCCAGACAATAGTGCCGATGAATCCGTTGAACTCGCGTGAAAGTGACAATTTTCGCTCGGCTAAAAAGTGTCACATCTGTGAAAAACCGTTCATCGTCACCGCGACAAAAGTACGAGATCATTGTCATTTCACGGGAAAATATCGAGGTGCTGCTCATCAGAGCTGTAATTTAAATTACAAAAATTCTCACGTTGTTCCCATCGTATTTCATAATTTGTCGGGTTATGATGCGCATTTTTTGATAAAAGCTTTGGCGAACAACTTTGAAGGATCGGTGAAGCTTTTGCCGGTGAATAAGGAGAAATATATTTCGTTCATCAAAACCGTCAAAGGAACACGTGTGCAATATCGATTCATCGATTCGTTCAGATTCATGGCAAGTAGCATCGACAAATAAGCATCGTATCTGAAACACGAGCAAAAAACGATAACACGACGATTTTGCGATACTGATGCGAAATTTCAATTACTAACGCGAAAAGGTGTTTTTCCGTATGATTACGTTGATGATTGGAGGAGACTCGACGAGACCGAATTACTGGAGAAAAAAGACTTTTTTTCAAAACTTCAAAGCTCAAACATCTCGGACGATGATTATGCGCATGCTCGCGACGTGTGGACAACGTTCAATGTGCGCACATTGGGTGAATATTCGGATTTGTACCTGAAAACCGATGTACTGCTTTTGACGGACATTTTCGAAAATTTTCGACGAAATTGCATGGAAACGTACGCTCTCGATCCTCTGCATTATTATACGGCTCCGGGTCTCTCGTTCGACGCGATGCTAAAATGCACCGGTATCGAACTCGAACTTTTGACCGATGTTGACATGTTAATGTTCATCGAGAAGGGAATCCGCGGTGGTGTGGCACAGTGTTCGAATAGATACGCGAAAGCCAACAATCGCTACATGAAAGACGAATACGATTCAAAAAAAGAAGAATCATATTTGATGTATTTCGACGTTAATAATCTTTATCGTGCGGCTATGAGCGAGGCATTACCTTGCGGCTCTTTCGCTTGGGTGGAAAATTTCCAAGAGGACATTGAAAATATTCCAGATGATTCTCCGGTCGGTTATATTTTCGAAGTCGATCTCGAGTATCCTCGCGAGTTACATGAAAATCACAAAGACCTTCCATTGTGTCCCCAACATTTTGCTTCTGAGGCTCGAGGCTTGAAAAAATTAATGACAACATTGTTGGCGAAAGAGAAATACGTTATTCACTACAGAAATTTGAGACAGTGCACAAAATTGGGTCTTCGTGTGACACACATCCATCGCGTGCTGAAATTTCGACAGACGCCCTGGCTCAAGAAATACATCGACGTAAACACGGAACTGAGAAAAAAATCGAACAACGAGTTTGAAAAAAATTTTTACAAATTAATGAATAATGCCGTATTTGGGAAAACAATGGAAAATGTGCGAAAGCACAAAGAAGTGAGGCTCGTGACGGAATGGCGTGGACGGTGGGGGGCAAAAGCTCAGATCGCTAAACCAACGTTCCACAGTTGCACTATATTCGACCGTGATATGGTGATAATAGAACTCAACAAGGCCAGCGTTTTATTCAACAAGCCCATATACGTTGGATATTCGATCCTCGACATCTCCAAACTTTGGCTCTACGACTTTCACTATTATTACATGAAGACGACTTTTGGACAAAAAGCGAAATTATTATATACAGACACCGACAGCCTCATCTATCACATCAAGGTACCCAACGTTTACCAAATTATAAAAGGAGATATACACAAATTTGACACTTCGGATTATCCGGTTGACAATCCGTATGGTATTCCACGAGCTAATAAAAAAGTATTGGGTCTGATGAAGGACGAAAACAATGGTAATATCATGGAGGAGTTTATCGGATTGACGGCAAAATTGTATGCTTACAAAATTTTTGGCGACAATGGTGAAAAAAAGCGGGCAAAAGGCATCAAGGGCTCAACGCTCAAAACTATTACGCTTGACGACTACAAAATGTGTCTGTTTGAACATAAAAATGTAGTCAAACCTCAAAATTTAATTCAAAGTAAAAAACACATTGTTCATACTGCGACACAGAAAAAAATTGCTCTAAGCTGGAGAGATGATAAGAGAATGTTGATGTATGATTCAACTGATACACTACCATGGGGTTACTCGTTAGTATAACCCGATATTTCGTGCGCGCTAATAATTTCGGACGTGACTTCTCGCATGCCGACAAAAACGAGAGCTGTATATACCGAATATAAACAATTTTAAGAGCAAACAGTCTTCTTACGCGCTGGAAATCAGAAACTATTATACACACGGCGGCTATCAATAACATCGAAGATGTCAACGTTGGTCATTCGAGCAATATTCGGCGGATCATTTGGAGCCAAGTATTCATCGGGTACGTATTATAAAATTTTCGCCTCACTATCTCGAATAAAGAAGAAATTTTCATAAAATCCATTCTATTGCAGTTTTCGAAAAGAATGAGACAGCGACGTGACATCGATAGAGTCCATACTCTTTTGATTTTCCTGCTGAATCGAAATCCATATTTGACAAACATATGGCCAAATTTGCGAGCTGTCGACATACGCTTACTCCCAGAATCAGCGGTCTACCGGAAACTACGGAGAGTATTGTCTTTGGTGCCGCGTGCGGATATCAGGAAAGCATATGACAATGGCTTATTGTGCAACTACGAGCTATTGGATTCCGCAGTTAAAATCGTTGCCAAATTTGACTGGGCGGAATTGGACATGTTTGCGCCTATATTGAAGGACCATGGTAAGAGCATATTTTTTATAAGCTCATCATTATTGAACAACTCTAGAAACCATCTAATTGGGTTTATTTTCTTTTTTTAAGCGATAATTCGACTTCGCCAAATTTCGAGTGATGAATCATCTTCGTCATTATCTCCATCGATACATCATATTGATGAGCCATCAGGATCGGAGAAGGATGAAAATAGCTTAATCAATGATGCATCGCGATGGGGAAGCATTCAAGAACGCGTTCGATGGATGGATCAAAATCAATATTCACGCGAGTTCGAGCAAGCTGATGGAGCTGTAGCCGGACCATCCGGTCGAAGTCAAGCATCTCCACCACCACTAACACCATCGCAAGAGTCTCTTAATGTGTGCGATATGTGTCAAAGATCGCCATCCCCACCAGTTGAGGAGGCACCGGTGCAAGACGATGCTGCGGACAACTGGGTGCACCATGAATACGATGCCGATGAAGAGTATGGTAGCGATGATGATGATGATGCATCAACATGGATTCCATCACCAGCAGATTCTGGTAATTTTGATATCATTTTTAAAACTCTACATAATTTAAATGCCGTTCAGATTTTTACGCTTTTTTTTAAATATCTCTGTTGCAGGGTATGAATCGTGCGAATTCGAAAATCTGGCATGGCGAGAGCGACGCGCTGCAATGTTGAGTGAGAGGGAAAATGAGGAATGAAAAAAATTGTATACAAGTTTTAAATAAATCAATTTCATACAGCAGATTTATTTACCCAACTATTGTGAGTATTGTCAAAACCAAGCCATTTTACAAATATTTTATTTCCACGTTTCTTCAATACTTTCTCAACGAGATAAACATCGGGATATTTCACTTTGAGGAGCTCTGGTTCGTAGAAACCGCCACCGATGGGTTGATCTCGATGATCCTTCAGCTGGTACATCGTTGGATTCGTATTTTTCACTCGATCAATCGTAAATATTTCCGTTGTCCAATTCGGAGTGTAACCTTTCTCGAATGCGTTCTTAAATTTGCTGATTCTCACTTTGTCGCCGATTTTGTATTTTGCCGGTTTCTTCGTAGGAGACGTGATTTTCTTGTAAATATCGCGTAAAATTTGTTTCTCATTAGCTGTATTAACATTTTTTGGTTTCATCTTAATTGTACGATGTACGGTATTGTTGTATTCGGAAATCATATCATCGAGAATGTCTATCCACTTGTAATTTCCGCGAAGACTGAATCGTATCCACATTTTATTTTTTAGTGTACGATTGAAACGTTCGCAGATCGAAGCTTTTAAATTGCTGTATGTCGAGTACATGTGAATGTTGAATTTTTCCATAAGCGCCTGAAACTCGGCATTGTAAAACTCTTTTCCTCGATCGACTCGCAAGTTTTTCGGTGTTCGACCCTGAACTAGTATGGATTTCATAGCCAATGTCGTATCTCTCCCCGTCTTACTCTTGATCGGTACAGCCCAGGCATACTTTGAGAATACATCGATAACGGTGAGGAGGAACTTTTGCTTAGAGTTTCGGTGAGCGTAAGATGACATATCGACGAGATCGGCCTGCCACGTCTCATCGAGACCGCGTATATCAACACGCCGACGGATGTAATTTCTTCGCGCCGGCTTATGTAGCTCTCTCACCACGGTCTCTTTCTCGCTCATGCTCGAGCGCGTGCAAGCGGTTGTCCAGTAGCGCGAGCACTTGGGAATTTTTCACCGATAACGCGTGTACAGCTTCTTGGTCCGTTTTAAACTGGCTCAAGTGGCTCTTGACACTATCGATCATTAACATATAATCACCGCTACTACTACTACTTTGCTCCAATGTTTTCAGCTCGTTTTCCAACAGCACAATGAGCTCGGAATTGCGTTTCGTCAGGTTTTCATGATTTTCATGATTGATTTTTTTATGTCTTATATGCTCCGCGAGTTGGGACTCGAGTGCACTGATCATCATGGCATGAGTATCAATATCCTCCCGTAGAGAAGATGTAACGTGATGTATCTGACGTACTTCTGTTGCATTGCGCTTCGCATCACTCGCACTGAAATCGCATCATTCTCGTCTATCGGATCAGCCAAATTACACAAACGTTTTTTATCAATATCGTATTGTCCATCGCGAGTAATCTTGAATCCTTTGCCTCGAGGTCCGCGAACATTTTCACTTCTATTTTTCGGCCGCAATTGGCGTCCAAACACGTCAACGCTCATCTTGCGAATGTGCAACAAGAGTTTTAATGAATAATTCCAGCCTCGCGTAATTCTTCAATGATTGATACAATTTCGTTGGAATGAGACAAGTTGCCGGCTGCTTGAGATGCTACGAGTAAACGTAAACGATCGACCAATTCGTTAGGATCATCCCAATAAACATAATCGAATTTGGTATTTTTTTCAACCACTTTATGGATACCTCCGCCAATATGTTTTCTCGATGCGATTTTTGTGATATATGTTTTAAATTTATAAGTATTATCCCTTCGCGTCGCTTCACCGGCTTTGTAAAACTTTTTATGAGCGTTCGTTGTAATTACGATATCTTCATAATTTTTTACATCATCATCCGTGATAGTCTCGATATCGGGAACTTTTTTGAACAATAGCTCGATTAATCCGATAGTTTTTGCATACTCTCGATCTCCCACGCGAATCTTCGGTGAATCAAAGTTTATCGATGAATCGCCAATTTTCAGTTTGTCATTGGCGAGAAGCCGAACACCGTAAAAAACATCGAAATTCGTTTTTCGATTTGTTTGTAATAACACGATATATTCGTTGATTAATTGGTCAACGTTGCGGGTTGATTTGTCATCATCATTATCACTCTCATCCATACTCGTATCATATGTCGATTTGAAGGAGACATCATCATCATAAGACGTATCAGTTTTTTTAACATCCTCCTTTCCAAACGAATCATCGTGTTCTTCCTTAACGTTTTTTTCTTCTTTTTTTACTTCCTCCTCCTTGATTGGATGATCCACATTCCGTATTAACGTTTCCAGCGGTGTGACTATAGGTTTGAAAACTTCCCGCCTCATGAGTTCGACATCATCCTTGCTGCTTTTCATCATACGATGTTTTTTTCTAATCGCTTCGCTCGCTCGAACAAGCTGATGCAACACATCTCGCTCTTTTTTATGCTCCATGTTGTCGCTGTAGCGACGCTGATGATACTGCTGTTTGTTGGATACAACAAAGTCATTTAATGGTGAGAAAAGTATCAAAACCCCGTCGGTATCTACCCTTGTCCACTTCGCTGTCCTTGTCAATCGTGATAAATCCGTATTTATCAGAATTCCAACATTCCGAACAAATGCTCTTGAATTGCGAATAAGTCATATCCGTGTTAACATGATCGTTATACACATGTTTCAAATTCATATCATCCTGCTTGAATAGAACGAGAAAGTTCGTATTATCTCGCACGAGATGCTTAGGAATGCGAGCATACGTCTGACAAAGATAGAAGCAGTCGACAATTTCGTGTCTTCCCATGGAGAAAAAGGCCCTCATATTGTCTTGTTTCTCGCACGCAACATCGTCAAAGATGATTATCGAGTGAGGTCGCGCGTCGCTAGGTGACACCACTTGTTCGTGCTCGTTGAACGGATGATATTCGACCCCGTTCACCGGTTCGAGCAATCGTTCGAGCAATTTATACTTTGGTTGTTTCAACGATTTTGAATACAGGTAAATGTTCTCAAATCTCAGTCCATTGGGATGTATTATGAGCGAGAGCATAGCATTGGTTTTGCCACAATTCGATGGACCGCAAAACACAGCACGAATAGTATCAGGCAGCAAATCACCATGGCGTTTTTGTCTCTTCTCCGCTCGCGTAAATCCATCGAAATTTATTACAGGCAATAGTCCCATCTGTGAACTCATCTTGACCGTGACTGATGGAAATAGGTATAAGTAGTATGCTTATAACGATTGATGTCTCAGTTGCGAATGTTTTCCCGTCTGATGAACATATGTGGAAAATGCCAAAACAAGATGATCCGAAAAATCCTATAACCGACAGTTTGAAGAAATTTGCCAATCGTCACTATTCCAATCCTAACATTAGAGGAAGTACACCATTTACGGGTGAAGTTGATCCGGGACGATACGGTGCAGTTGGTGATAAAAAGAAGAAACAGTGTAAATAGGGAAATCACGAGCATCGAAAACTGTCACGCGAAGCATGATCGTTGGCGCGAAAAACAAAAAACGTGGAAAAGGAGCCGTCAACGATTTGATTAATAAACTTCCATTCGAGTTACACATACCGGGATATCAATATTGCGGGCCCGGCACAAAATTGTCTGAGCGGCTTGCGCGAGGCGATCCTGGCGTTAATCCGCTCGACGCGGCTTGCAAAGAACACGATATCGCGTATTCGAAAAATCGGGAGGAAGCGTGGAAACGAGTATTCGCCAGAGACGCCAGCTTAGGCGAGAAAGCGAGTGCCCTGAGTATCGCTAATATCATGAAGGTTAAAAGGAAATTCGGTATGGGGGTCAAGCCAAGTTTCAAAAAAGTTGTCGCAGCAGCACGAGCAACGATGATTCGCAGCGATGATTCGAGAGCACTCATCAGATCCGCTCTCAAGGGCGCTCGGAGCGTGACGAAAAGAGCAGCAGCAGCAGGATGTAAAATGCGCGCTCCTCGTGTTATACGCGTGCCGAAAAAGATTGGTGGTTTCTTGCCGTTTCTCGTGCCGATTTTCGCAGGGCTCAGCGCTACCGGGGCAAAAGCTGTTAACGCTGCTCAGGCAGCTAAACGAGAATTGGACGAACACAAACGACACAATCGAACGATCGAGGCTATTGCATTGGGCAAAGGCTTACATCTTAAACCATACAAGCAGGGATTGGGTCTTCATATAGCTCCAAAAAACGTGAATTGAAGCTACCGCATCGACCGCTCACCGACGCAGATCTCCGTAAATACGCACGAATCATGAACATTCGACATTTTCGAGGCGTTTACATGCGGGATAAACTGCCGAAGAGCGGACCGCTGAAATACGAAACGGCAATTGTGAATTTGGATGAGAATATCGGTCGTGGTACACACTGGGTTGCGTACAAAAAATTTGAAAAAAGGATCGATTATTTCGATAGTTTTGGCAACCTTCGACCACCATCCGAACTCATGAAATATTTCGGTGTCGGTAGCGTGAATTACAACTACGAGAAATACCAAGACTATGATACAATCGAGTGCGGTCATTTGTGCTTGAAGTTTCTCTGCGATCAATTGGATTTTGGTGAAAAGTATGCGTTATATAAACGTACAGGGTAAAACAGGGAGGTCAGTCGTAAATTAACCATCATGGATGATAGTTTCACATTAACGATATCGGGAACTTCGTCCATACTCGAGGCGCAATACTTTCCACCGATCGAGCTCTCACCTCACAAAAATTATAGCCTCGGTCTCATCGAATTGCTAACCTTTAATTCCATTCCTAACATCGACTTTCAAAGTAATAAACTTTACGTTGGAGATGAGATATTGACGATACCTACGGGCAGCTACGAGATTGAAGATATTGAGAAATACGTACAGTCGGAGTTGTCGCGTAAAGATATTATTCTCAATATAAAACCCAATAATAATACTTTGCGTAGTGAAATTAAGTGTAATCGCGAAATAAATTTTATACCTAATGATTCTATCGGACGCTTGTTGGGATTTACACCGCGTATTCTGAGTGCCGATAAAAGACACAAATCCGATCTACCGGTAGCCATTCTCAAAGTGAACGCCCTGCGAGTTGAGTGTAACATCACCACGGGAGCTTACATCAACGAGCGAAAAGTACACACGATTCACGAGTTTTTTCCGACAGTCCCACCTGGTTACAAAATCATCGAAGTACCGGCACATGTGATTTATCTGCCGATCACCAGCAGAACGATAGATTGCATCAGACTTCAGATAGTCGATCAGGACGGTGATATAGTCCATTTTCGCGGTGAAGTTATTACGATTCGTTTGCATATAAAATCGCAATGGGCATAGTTTACAACAGAATTCTTAATAAACCGACATGGCTTGCGATGGACAGTCGTCGATCAACGCGCAGAGCGTTAACACCTCAAAACGTGTTGTTCCTGCAGAGTCTAGGCCTAAAAATTCGCGAAAAAAACGTGTGAGACATAAATTTTTGTTCTGCGCTTTGGCCATATGCTGTGTACAATGGAGGAGGAAATAGTTAATATTCAGAACCCCGTCATCTTCGATGAATCCATCACGCATTGTGAGATTCATGCTCATCAGCCGTATGCATCTGCAACCTTCAACAACAGCGATGAAATCCGCATCTCCATTCAGCATCAAGATCTCTGCATACTACCGAGTCACAGCTCCTTACATATATGCGGAAAATTGACGAAAAACGATGGCACACCGACCCTCGCCACGAGCCTCGTCAATAACGCCATTTGCTATTTGTTCGAGGAAATACGTTATGAGCTCAATGCCATCGAGATCGATCGAAGTAAAAACGTCGGTCTCACGAGTCTGATTAAGGGCTACTCGTCGATGAGCCCGAGTAAAAGCAGCATGCTGGAGAACACCGGATGGCTCGACGTCGAGGAAACGAAGCAAATCGTAGATGCTGCGGGTAATTTCGACATATGCATACCGCTGAGCATGCTGCTGGGCTTCGCTGAGGATTATCGAAAAATCGTGATAAATGCTAAACACGAGCTCATCCTATCGCGATCAAAGACCGACAATGATGCCGTTGTACAGGCAGCTGATGAAGATTTCAAACTCGTTCTGCAAAAGATTGAATGGCTCGTGCCATACGTGACAGTCTCGGATCAGCGGAAAATTCAACTCTTGAAGTACATAGCCAAGGATCCGCCGATTTCCATGAGTTTCCGCGCGTGGGAACTATACGAATATCCGCTGCTGCCAGCCACCTCGAAACACGTTTGGTCCGTGAAAACATCGACGCAACTCGAGAAGCCTCGTTACGTCATTCTCGCATTTCAGACAGATCGAAAAAATCAGAAGAACAAGAATGCGAGTAATTTCGATCATTGCAAAATCACCGACGTCAAACTGTATCTCAATTCGCAATGTTATCCCTATGGAAATTTGAATCTCAACATCGATCAAAATCAGTACGCTTTGCTGTATCAGATGTACGCAAATTTCCAATCCACGTACTACAACAGAGAGTCCGAGCCATGGTTAGACAAGTCGCAATTTCTGAAGTATGCTCCGCTCATTATTATCGACTGCTCCAAGCAAAACGAATCGTTGAAGACAGGCCCGGTGGATGTCCGCCTTGAATTTGAGTCGAAAAATAATATTCCTGCGCATACATCGGCTTACTGCCTCATACTTCACGATCGTATCGTCCAGTATAATCCGATCAGCGGTGGCGTGAAGAAGCTGATATAATGGATTACATCGTTGATCTTCAAGGCTTCAAACGGCCAATTAACGAGTTTGTCCTCAAAGAAATATCTTTTCTCGAAGTGCAACAAGACGGTCCACCTTTGACCCTGTTCTTCGATTCACCATCGCCATGGAAATCGTTGCCGGTCAAATACAAAGCCATGAATTTATGGCTAACACGCAATTATCATGGGATGAGCTGGGAAGACGGTGAAATACCCTATGAAGCGGCAGAAACGGTGATTGGCGCCATATTGCAACGAGCTCGCAAAGTATACGTCAAGGGACTCGAAAAAACACAATGGATGAAAAAGTTCACGACCGCTGAGATTATCGATCTCGAGACTCTGGACTGCCCATCGTTGAAGAAATTGCCGAAAATTCCACCGGGTTGTTCGCATCATTCCGCCCAAACGAAATACAATTGTGCCAGCGCGAATGTGAAATCGCTGAAAAGTTGGCTAAAGGCCTATCAAACTTTGTGTAATCGCGATATTCTTTGAAATAAAAAAACACATATTTATATGACATTTGTTTTTTATTCAAATTTCCCTACAACAGAATAAATTCTAGTTTGTTATATTTTCCACCGATGTAATTCAAATATAATTTCCCATCGTTAGTCGCAGTCTGGAATTTGTCCAATGTCGTTGGATCCTCATCGATGGCTTTCGTGATTCTGGCCGGCAGGAAGACGGAAAATTCGTCATTAATATCGACGATGTACCGTCGTCCGAATTTCGTCTGGACAGCTCTCACGTTTGATATACGTTGATTCGTTGACACCGGCAGTTCCGACAGTTTTTTCGTCGGTAGAAAATCGTCCATCTTGCCGATTTTGTTGATAGCCTCGAGATCCATTGTTGTTGTCGTTGTGGCTCGGTACTTTGTTCACGGTGCGAGATTTGTGCGGATGCAACGTTACTTCGGATATTGAAAGATTTTTCACACTTTCGTTGATATCTCGAATCACCGACACTCTTTGCAACAAGACTTTCACTTCTCTGATATTTTTCAAGTGTAACAATAATCGCTGTTTCAGCACGACTCGTCTGTCTCGCATTTGATCGTTCTGTAATGAAGCCGCTCACGAAATTGCCGGTTATATATCCTTACCCTCCCCACACACGAAAAAAAAAAATTACTCATTCTTTTTCTCCACCCGCGAATTCGACAAACATTTTTCACACACTCGACGTTGGGGTGGGGTGCCATCGAAATGATCCATATTCACAGAAGTATTATAATGCTCTCTACACGGAAGATACGACAATACTTCAGGATCAATGTGATAACGTCTCGGAAGGAGATGCCAGAGCAAATGTATATGATCACCCCAATACTTTAAAAGCAATGCTTTTGGAATATATTCCAGCTCGTTCCTAGTTAACGTTCGCGGATCCGCGCAGGGAAAAACCGAGTATTTGTTACACGCGCCCATTTTTTTCGGAGAAACAAATTCAATAGTGCCGACACGTGCGATCGAAGATATTGCATCGGACTGAGCTAAATGATCCCTTTCATTTGGTCACCTCCTTCCTTTGATGATTGACCGCCGCGATGCCGTTTCCAATAAATCCTCCCGCGCCATAGCGGCGCCTTTCTCCATGTGCATGTTTACGCAAAAGTTCATAATCAACGTTTGATGAGTGCCGACCTGCATAGACACGCACCACTTCCGAGAAATTTCGAGTCTCGAGTCAAAAAAGTTTACAATAAATCAACGCTCGATATATATACAGCGTTCGATGGAATCGGACGACACGCGTTGATAAGTACCGTCCTGCAACGACACGCACCACTTCCAAGAAATTTCGAGTCTTCAAAAAAGTTTATCATAAATCAGCGATCGATATATATATACAACGTTCGACGGAATCGGGCGACACGCGCCGTGAAATTTCCAACACCCCCCTCCACCCCCCCCCCCCCCGGGGGGTTCGTGTCCCGGCTAAATCGGGGTTCGTGTCTCGACTAAGTGTCGGTAAATGTCGGTGCAGGGATCTGGCACTAGAACCCGCCCCATATAACTACTAGCGAAAATGGGAGTTTTTGAGAGAAATACGGAAAAAAAATTCTACCAGGGAAATTACACCACCATTTGTCGGATCGATACAGGCTGTTGGCTCCGACCCTTTCTTTGTTTTCTATATGAGCACACCTCAAGTACATGCATATAACGAATATTGTCGTCTACAAAAAAGATCGTTTATCAATATCAATTCAACGGGAAGCATCGTCCGAAACATCAAAAAAGCTGAAGGAATGGAGTCCAAGCACGTATTTCTATATGCGATAGTAACGAATTTCGATGACAATACCCTAGCCGTTTGCCAAATGATATCGGAAATACACACCACCGAGTTTATCATGTACTGGCTTTTCACCTGGATGCGTCATGGAGCGAAGAAGCCGAAGGCGGCTATCTCAGATTACTCTCGTGCCCTTCTGTCTGCGATGTGTCTTGCCTTCAACAATCAAACGATAAAATCATACGTTGTCGATCGATTTTTATGTGCATCGAAAAATAAATCGTCTTCAAATCGGAACTTTAATACATACATTCGCATCGACGTCGCCCATTTGATTCACGCCGTCAGTAGATGGAAATGCTTCGACAAAGTTAATCATCCAAACATTCGCGGATTTTTTATCCGGTGCATCGCTCTCATGGTCGATGCTGCGACGTTCGAATATTTCACAGATCTGGTCTTTTTAACGCTCATCGTGGCCGTCAATGGGTTCGAGGATTCCGCAATCGCTGCAAATATAATGCCTAAACAAGCACGTAAAAAATTAGAGGGGTGTATTGCATCCGATAAAAATGCAATTGCAGTGATAATACCCGATAACGTGGAATCAGAAGACGTTCATTCAATTCTGGAGGGGGATCAACAGGATAATAATCTCGATTGTGTGAAAAAATGGATGAACGGCGTATTAGATAACAGTAAAGATGTAACGAAAAAAGGATCCGAGCTGAACGCTTTCTACTCGCTGTAACGGCCCTATCCTATAACCATCCCTTTCCCACACAACACCTTACACCTACAGCAACCCTGTTATCACTTCGTTCCCATACACATCAGCACCTCCAATTTCGCCACACAGCATCCCTGGGCCACGGTCCCACGGTCCAGAACAATGCAACTTGACCATCCCCTCCACTTCACACTTCCTCCACTTCATTAGCGCTAGTCCTAATCCTTAGTTCATCTCCACCCGTTCAACCGTAAAGACCAATCAATGAACGCTCAACTCTTACTCTTATTTCCGATTATCATTCATTTATTCATTCCGTATTCGACCATCACAACTGGCGTCAGAAGTGAGATCTGAACTCCGCAATCTACAAAACTAACAAAAAGAAGTGAGAAAGAAACTTGTGTGGAAAAAAAAAACAGTGTGGTGCAAGCGAGTGAGTGAGTGTGGTCCATCAACGCTGAAAGCCGAGAGAAAAAAAAGAAGGGAAATTGTAGCAGGAAGGAAACGACAAAAAAAAAAAAAAAAACAGCACAAAATGGGATTGATTACAATTATCTTGGCGCTTACGTAAGTACCACCCAAATTTTTCTTTAAAATTCGTGCATGGACTCTCTTCATACTCTGTATTGCGAGCGTGCGTCGGTTCTACGACCATATGTATTCCTCACACACACACGCACATACACCCATTCACGTTTCTATAACCATTGCTCCCTCAAGCAACTCTCATCGTTCCCTCTCACTCTCGCCCGCGCGACAAGAAACTGCGTCACTCGAATCACTAGCGGACACGCCGCTACAGCGCGCCTCAAAAATAATTTTCGTACATGAGAACTGATTTCAACCGCTCTTCTCGAAAAATATCGAATCACAATGAGGCCAATACGACCACCTAGGCGCCGAATAGGACGCCAAAACACCTCCAACACATTTTATCGACACGTACTGGCAGACCAAGACAGCGAAAGCGACGAGACCGAAATGGCAAACCCCGCACCTCAGAACCCCGCGACATATAACGACCTAACAAAGGTAATTCCACAATTCGGCGATGGAAATATAACGATCGAAAACTTTATTAGCAAGTGTAAACGCGTACAGCAAACCGCCCCCGACCCAAATCACCGATATTTAATAAATGCAGTAATATTCAGACTAACTGGCAGAGCGTACGACCTGACAGAGGGAAAAACATACCACACGCTTGACGCGCTTCTCGCAGACCTGAAAAGGGCATACAAAAAACCGTTAGAATTATCAGATTTAGGACTCGAACTAAAATCAACGTCACAAAAATTCAACGAATCAGTCCTCGATTACGGGCTCCGAGTAAAAGTTTTGCAGAACCAAATTACCGAAAGATTATCAGAAGTATACTCAGCGGCAGACGACAGGGCGTACTTAGAAAAAAGAACGGCAGAAGAGAAAAAAGCTGTAATCCAAGCTTTCGTACGAGGCCTCTTAGATAGAATCGCGAATCTTCTACTTCACCGAAATTTAGAGACCCTAGACAACGCTATAGACGAAGCAACAAACATCGAACTGGAATTACAGAGGCGCGCAACGGTGAACCAAAGTCGATCACGTTTAACCGAACCCGGGGAAACGGTTACGGAAACAGCTAGAGTCCGATTCGCGGAAACAAATAGGGGTATAAATGAGAAATATTGCGAATTTCACCAACAGGGAGGCCACGAAACATCAGAATGCATAACGTTAGCGAAAATGAGAGAGAAATGGAGACAAACCCGCCAAGAACCAAGACAATTCGGAAACCCCAATAAGAATCAATTCGGTCAAGGAACACAAAATCATAACAATTACACCCCGCAAAATTACGACAAGTACAACCCGCGAAATTATAACAATTATAACCCACGAAAACAATACACGCAATACCAATACAACAATCACCATGACAACCAACACAGAAACTTCCAGAACGGATATAGAAATAACTCTCGCGACCGATATCGCAACTCCTACGGCCAGTATCCGGATAATTCCCGTGACGATCCTCGCAATAACCCTCGCGACCAATATCGTCACAACTCTCGCGACCGATACCAAAACAACGCCCATGACCAATACCGAAATAATTCTCGCGATCGACACCGCGATAACTCTCGCGACCTCTATCGTACGAACTCACAGGATAGAAACGGTCACGCGAGCCGCCGAGACAACTCAGGCACAAGGTCGGAAAATCGCGACAACCTTAACGATCTCGCGCCAAAAAACGGGAGTGCAGCTCCGGGGAACAGCGCGACGCGGAGCCCCTCGAGAGAACGCGCATCAACGTCGACCCAGTAAAATCAAGTAACCCGGAAATCAGAAAAGCGACAGTATGCCTAGGGCTCACCAAACGGCGAAAACCACCCACAGTCGCCATTAATTCAACCGATATAAACAAACAGAACTCCCGATTTCTAGTAGACACAGGTTCACAGATAAATTTGGTTAAAATATCCATCATACGGCATAAAAATAAAATCGACCCGCAGATAATCTACGAACTTTCAGGAATTACCGAAGGTATATTATACACAACCGGCAAATATACCATCCGAATCAAAAACATTAACGTCGAATTCCATATCGTCGAGGACACTATCCCTATCCCATACGATGCAATTCTCGGAGACGCATTTTTCAAGGATACACCCGCCGATATATTATACACAAAATCCTGCATCACATTTCACGACTCCATAATACCATTCGAGACCCAGGAAGAAATTAACATCCCTGCCAGATCAAAAACCCTGATATCAATCCGAATAAAAGATACCGACTTATCCGAAGGGTTTATACCAAAAATCGAAACGAACGAAGGTCTCTTTCTCGGCAACGCTATCGTAACGAACCGTGGCGGAATAGCGTATATAGGGGCGATTAACACAACCAGCCATGACATCTCTTTCGCAATCCCAATTGTTGAACTGCAGCCGATTGAGCAAGTATCAAAAACACCTGTCGACATTGAAAGCGATTCTCGCGATACTCAGGACGAGCACCGCGCAGCAATTTGCGTAGCAGTTACAGACGGAAACAAGGAAAGGTCCGAAACGGTAAAGTCACTCTTGCACCTAGATCATCTAGATGACACAGAGAAAAACAGTGTATACCAGCTTGTTTCGGAACATCCTCATCTGTTTAACCTACCTAATGAACGACTTGGATACACGACTGTAGTGAAACACGAAATTAATGCCACCGACGATAGACCCATTAACACCAAACAATATCGATTCCCCCAAGTACACAAATCCGAAATAAACGAACAAGTACAGGACCTATTGAAAAAAGACATTATACAACCATCCCTGTCTCCATATAACTCTCCGGTTTGGATAGTCCCCAAAAAATCAGACGATTCAGGCAAAAAAAGGTGGCGTATGGTTATCGACTTTCGGAAACTCAACGGAAAAACCATCCCCGACGCATACCCGTTGCCAAACATCATAGATATTCTCGACCAATTGGGCAAATCGCGATACTTCTCGGTTTTTGATCTCGCATCCGGTTTCCACCAAATTGAGATGCACCCTCGAGACAAACCGAAAACAGCATTCTCCACACAGGGTGGACATTACGAATTCAATCGAATGCCATTCGGATTGCGAAACGCACCAGCTACATTTCAGAGAGCAATGGATTCAATACTATCCGGACTCCAGGGTGCAGATCTTTTCGTTTATGTGGATGATATTGTTATTTACGCAACCGATCTCGAACAACACGAGAAAAAATTTAGGCGACTCGCGAAACGATTGACTGACGCAGGTCTGACGCTGCAGACAAACAAATGTAAATTTCTCTGCAAAGAGGTAGCATATTTGGGTCACGTCATTATCGAAAAAGGGGTACAACCAAAACCAGATTTAGTCGAGGCGATCAAAAATGTTCCAACCCCAACAGACAAAAAGACAATCATACAATTCCACGCGTTAGCCAATTATTACCGAAGGTTCATTCAAAATTTCGCAAAAATATCCGCTCCTCTGACGAAACAATTAAAACAATCCGAAAAATTCAATTCGACAACCGAATGTCAGGAAGCTTTCGAAACAATAAAAAATAAAATTATCAGCCAACCTATTTTACGATACCCAGATCATAACGAGCGATTCACATTAACAACCGACGCTTCTAACTATGCTATCGGTGCGGTTTTGAGCCAAAAACACGAAAATTTCGATCACCCAGTAGCATTTTATTCTCGAGCCCTCACGAACGCCGAAATTAAGTACGACACCACACATAAAGAACTGTTAGCAGTCGTAAAAGCGGTTGAACACTTTCGACATTATCTTTACGGAAAGCGTTTCACAGTAGTGACAGATCATCGAGCACTCGTATACCTCACAACCAAACCTAACCCACCGCAACAATTACAACGCTGGCAAGCCCTATTAAGTGATTACGAATACGACATCCACCATAAACCTGGAAAACTCAACGTCGTCGCGGACGCCATGTCAAGGAATCCATCAAAGATCCTACCGATTCGATTACGGAGCGAATCATCGACCAACGAACATCATGACACGAAAAAGGCAAAAACCACACACCAGCCGGATACGCGCGGAAGGTCAACATCGGACGAACAATCAGGAAATCCATCACCCAGGAAAAAACGCGTCACAACACACAGCAACTCGGAATCATCAGGCACCGACACCGAAAACGAAGAATCAGACAGGAGACTACGGAGAACAACGAAGGAAAACACGCATAAAAAAGTAAATCCCTCTATCAACGATAACAACTGCGATACGGTAACGGAAGAGGAGGAACTCACGACGGACAAACGGAAAACGACTCGGCAACCAAACGAAAGTTCAACGATTGAAGGAATCACGAACCCGGCAGACAATGAAAAAGGAAAACGAATGGAAACAAACAAAGAAGAAAACAAACTAAACAGATTAATCAACGAATACAACGCTAAACAGAAGCGGCCATCGAAAGCAAACGAAAATAAGCTAACAAAGCTAATCGACGAATATAATTTAAAACAAATGAAGCAGAATGCAGGTGAAGAAAATAAATTGACAAAACTAATTAACGAATATAATACGAGAGAACAACGGAAACAAGAAAAATCAAATGAGCAAAGCAAAGAAAACGAACACACAATAAGTGATAAAGAAACTAACGACGGGAGGAGTGAGCCAAAGGCACACGAGTCGGTCAACAGGCCGGATATGGGAGACAAGACAGCCGAAGCATCGGAGATGAGCCCAACGTCCCAATTACATCCAACAGCGAACGAACAGCGTACCGCAAAACATCCTGAAGTGGAACCGAACTTCCGCTCACCGGCGACGTCGGGCGACAAGGCGACCGAACCAAATTTCCGTTCGCCGCCACGACTCAATGAGGGTCGAACAACTCATGACTCGACTCGCGAGATATCGGAGGAATCGCGAGAGCAGTCAACAGGCCAGTATCAAACCAACAACGATACGCTGAAACCACCGATCCGACCACCAGAATCGACCGACGAAGACAGCACGTCATCAGCAAAAAAACGACGACCTGGCCGACCAAAATCGAGCAAAAATGACATGACAACGGACAAGCCCTCTCCAGTAGTAACGAACGATTACGGCAATCTCGCAGCCGAAATACACCAAAGCGAATCCGATGCAGATCCACCTTACGAGCCATCGCAATACCACAGGAAACGCCCGACATTACCAAAGGCAGCACTGCAAACAAGACGCATGACTCAGACCGAAGATGCCGAACGTCAATCGTCCACCGAAGACTCAGAAACATCAGACGAAAGCAACGTAACAACCTCGGAATGGGAAGAACAATCCGAAGATCCGGAAACAAACCAGAGACACATGACATCGAACAACAACGTCATAATTAGCCGGAAAAGTATTCTCACGCAGAAGGATAACATCGCTCATTTTCTCGCAGCGGATTGCATCACGAACACAACAATATCGCGAATCCTCGTAGAGAAAAACGTAATCAACCACGAAGACCTTCGCAAGGAGAAACCAAGGGCTGGACACATATTTATAACGCGCCGCGGAACCAAACGGATCTTCACCATGATATGCAAAGGGAAATGCACAGATAACACCGACTGGCATATGGTCCAGAAATGCATCGAGACAGTCATCAAAATCTTGACAAGGGACAAACTCGAATCATGCACACTGGCCAAAGATCCTGAGATCATCGATCAATTTCTCTGGGACAACATCAAAACCTACATCCAGCAAATCATGGTTGAGCGAAAAATACGAATAACGTTGTGCGAAGGAATTATCACGGTACCGCCGAAACTACACCAACAGTCTATAATAAAGGAAGCACACGAATCAACAATCGGAGGACATGAAGGCATCTCGAAAACTCACAAACGCATAGGCGCTCAATACTATTGGAAAAACATGAAAGCAGACGTCACAGAATTCATCAAAACCTGCCAAAAATGCCAAAAGAACAAACTCGTTCGCGTAAAAAACAGAGTATCTATGATAATAACAGACACTCCAACTCAGCCTTTCGAGAAAATCGCAATAGATATCGTCGGACCTCTTCCAAAAACAAAGGACGGTCACGAATACATCCTCACGATCATCGATCTATTCAGCAGATTCAGCGTCATGGTTCCACTTAAACAAACGACAGCTCGCGATGTATCTAAAGCACTAGCAACAAGCTTTATAACGACATTCGGTGCACCTCGTGCGATACTTTCCGACCAGGGTACGAACTTCATGTCAGATCTATTCGCATCTTTCGCAGAACTGTTCAAAATCAAACAGTACTGAACGACAACCTACCACCCACAGTCCAACGGAGCGTTAGAGCGAAGCCATCACAGTCTCATCGAATACCTCAAACATTACATCGATATGGACAAAAACTGGCACGAACTAATCCCATTCGCGGCACTTTCTCACAACACGAGTGTCCACGAAAGCACAGGGTACACACCATACGAGTTAGTCTTCGGAAAACCAGCCTCACTACCATCCGAATTCCCACCTCCTGAAAACTAGCGACATACGACGACTATCTGCTAACACTACACAGAAATTTAAAAGAAATCCGACAATTGACACGCGAAAAGCAGTTAGCGGCAAAGGAACGCACGAAACGGTATTATGACAGGAAGACAAAATCTCAAAATTTCAAAACCGGACAACGAGTATTTTTATTAAAAGAACCTCGGAAGGGAAAATTAGACCCCAATTACATCGGGCCATACACCATTTTGGAAATACTCAGCAATAATAACATTAGACTTCAAATCGACAACAACAAAACAAAAGTAGTACACGTAGACAAAATCAAAATGGCACATGTTGCAGATATCACACAGCCGCTATGAACAATGGCATTCTAGTGGAAAACTCACCATTCCCACGTAACCCCGTTTAAATTGTACGAACACATGCGTCCCAATGCATCAGACCCCGTCAGTTACACATTTCGCATTCATCAAACCGGCATAATCTTTTACAGCGATTGCCGAGAATTTCGAAAATCACTTTAGCTTACATAACTTAGTAAATTGCAAACCGATGAATTCTTTGTATATATGCAAACAAATTAATCCAATACAACGAATAGTTAATGGAGCTGAATGCGAGATACAGCTATTGATTAACCCACATTTTCAAAATCTCGAAACTTGCGACATCAATTTGAAAACAGTAAAACAAACCTATTGGGCGAGAATCTACGATCCCGAAAACCCTAAAAATCCTAAAAGTACCGATCCCACTCCTATGGAAACGACAATATAACGACACTACGCTCGACAATGCATTAGCGCAATTGTTGACATTACTGGACACACAATCAGACCGGACACTACGAGACATACAAGAAACAGTAACACGAATAATAGACGACAAACTGACGAAACACGAGACAAAAAATATCAATAAGACAAACTCCGACGGAGTATGAATGCGGTATGAATGTAAATTAAAGACCTAGGTTAAACATTTACAATTATCTATTATTCCTACGATTTTTACTAATTATCATATAACACTTTATTACATTATTATATTTCCCTATGACATTCATTTTTTTTTCTTTTCTCTTCTCTACACATTAAAATTATATCAATCACATCAAACAACATATCGATCAACCAGACACGCACAGCCACATCCAACCACATCACAATAACGTCCACACTCCACTAACACGAAACTAATCAGAACTTAGACTGTTACAGAGAAACTTAAGGAACAATAATAAAGTAATGGAATAAAAAGGAACAACAATAACAAATAAAAGGAAACAATGACAGACTATAACAATCCCAAACTGGCAAATTAGCGACATGGAAAAAGGAAAACAATAAGCAATAATCCAGACGACTCACAGACAATTCGGAACACGGAAAAACAAAACAAATGAGACAATCAAGGCTTCACTTTCACTACTATCACAACCAAACCCATCACGATTAACAGACCTCATCCCACTAACACAATACGTAATCAATTACAGTTAGTTTCAGAATCATCAGCTGCTGAATTAAAACCAACGGAAACATCCAGACGACAAGACATCAACAAGTAGCATGGAGACACCAATAGGATAACATTTTCCAGCCCCAGTACCGTGACCGAATACATACACCAAGGTTCACACCTCAATCAACAGCAGGAAGAAGAACAAAGAAAATACACAAAAACAAATCAATAGATTATATCGAGTCATTTAAATAACTGAAATCAATGTAAAAATATTCGTATTATATAGAGTCAATACCAAAAATTTCTTGTTCAAAAAATTGTAAACGATGGAGACCATCGTCCTCAAAGAGGGGGAGTGTAACGGCCCTATCCTATAACCATCCCTTTCCCACACAACACCTTACACCTACAGCAACCCTGTTATCACTTCGTTCCCATACACATCAGCACCTCCAATTTCGCCACACAGCATCCCTGGGCCACGGTCCCACGGTCCAGAACAATGCAACTTGACCATCCCCTCCACTTCACACTTCCTCCACTTCATTAGCGCTAGTCCTAATCCTTAGTTCATCTCCACCCGTTCAACCGTAAAGACCAATCAATAAACGCTCAACTCTTACTCTTATTTCCGATTATCATTCATTTATTCATTCCGTATTCGACCATCACATCGCCGAAACTTGCAGAAAGGCTCGTTGCATTAGCGACCGAATTTCCGTTGTGGACTGGAGCTAGCGTACCTAATGGTTACCAGCACGCAACATCTAGTTACGTGGAAGGATATTTCAGCGATTTAAAAACTCGAGTTTTGAAAGGAAATCCTTTAATAAGGCAGCTGCCAGTGAGGGTGGATCGATTCCTGAAAATCCATCTGCAGGACATAATCAATCAATGCTGAAACGTTATCGAAAATGAGCATGACGCTAATTTAGAAAATGTATCAACAAAAACTGATATTGAAGAAGAAAAAGAAGTGAACTTCGAGCAATCCAACGTTCTAGGCTTTCCATCGCCTGACATCAGCCAGATTAGTGCCGGGGCTAATACTGATTCAAAAATGTCAACTTTGTAAAGACTGATTATTCGTCACGGCAAGAGAGGGGGAATACAGGAGTCGTGAGGTAATAGATAGGAAAAGGAGTTCGGTAGTCGTTGTCGAGGCGTCTCTCTCGACTAGTCAAAATTTGTGATATCTCTCTGTTCTTTTCGGTCGATCCCTGAGCGTTTGGATCAATATCAAAGCATACAAAGTATTGGAGTCTCGAAGAAGCGGAATACCAGGCCTGGATACGATGAACACTGCGCGAGAGACCCTATTTCGAAGTTATGTATAATTTTTGCTCTATATAACGAAGTCAATGCAAACGGACGAATATTGTTTTCCTGCGCTGTTTATGGTGTCAAAAGGTGAAAGAGAGAGAGACGGAGATTTTAATGTGACACGACGGTCCGCAAAGAATCTTTTATCAATCGATATTTGTAAAAAAACGTAAAACAACTGTATACTTATTTAAATAGATGTTTTTCCATGTAATGATAGTCAAAAAATTAAAACATGCTGCCGATATAGGCATGGAACAAATAAATAATTAACCAAACAACATAAATTATTACAACTTCGTCTTTCATAATCGAAAACAAGTTTGACGTCGATATACCAAGTCAAAATTCTCTTGCAAAGAATCTCACGAACGTGGATGACTCGGATTTAAAATCTTCCGAAAATTGGCGCAATAAAGTTCCCGCAAACACATACTCGACGCCAGTTATTAGAGCCGATCAGACAATGTCACTACACGAAGACGACGTTGTAGAAGTTTCTACGTATACCATCGAGAGTATAGAAGCACCAATAGCAACAATCGAAAATGAGGCAGACGGTTCGGATGTCAACAATAAGGAAGAGCTTTTAATTCAAAGATCTGCATCCTCTCCGCTCACTGAAACGAATCAGAATAGAAAAAAAGGTTTTTATTTCAAAAAATGTCCCGAAATACAATATATAAACACGCAGTTGAAAAAAAAGTTAAAACTAATTATTTATTACGGAATGGTTCATGCATCGGTTTAACTAAATTCAATGGCATATTTTACAAAATTTATAGTACATGTGCATTTGATTCCATTGCGCACATCATACTGAGGAGTGCCCTTGATAACGTTGACTACGCACAATCTCTGAAGAATTCTATTAATAAAATGGCAAAGTTCGCATTGCAATGTATCGAAACAGGACCTACGACAGCAATCTATCGTGGAAGATCAGAGCCACTGATACCGCACTACAAACCTACGAAAACTACTGAAGTGGGAAATATAATATCATGAATATCTATCGACGTAGAAGACAACGTTACTTTAGTATGGAAAACGTTATTCGAAGACGAACCAAGTGCATTCAAGTATTTCAAATGCTCCAACAAATGTTGCACGCCGACTACAACTCCACAAGCATTTTTGAGCGTTAATCACAAAATTATTAACAGCGATGGTTTCGAAGCCTTGGAAAAAGCTCTTCAGTATCATTCACGTTACGACAACGTTAAATGTACGGAAGCGAATTGTCTCTGTAAAGGATCTATCACGGTATCTCTGAACTATCATATATTTATAGAACTAGACATCAGGGTCAACCGTAAAGCCTTACAACCATTAAAAGCTCGATTGTCAGCATTTCCAAACATCATCAGAGTCTCCAATTTCAAGTATAGGTGAGTTTTTCGGATACTTAATAACTCAATTATATTCTGGAGTGTTATAACTTGTGAAAACAATGTTTACAGGCTTGCTGGCGTTATCCATTGGCAATCGGAACACCATATCGCTTTCTCCAAACGCATCGACGGGCGATGGGAGTTGGTAAATAATTTGTTGACATCCGTTAAATCTTGCAGTTCAAACACTGAGATATCTCCAGTTGCTATCATCTATATTTTAATATGATTCAATTGAATACATTAGCAAGTAATGTATTGTAACGTATCTAGTTTTGGTTACATTTAAAATTTATTTGTTTAGACTCGATCAGGGAGTAGATTAATTTAACTTCAGGTAAATTTGGTAAAACAAGATGTATTCTTAAATAAATAGTGTGTGTACAGTGTTTTCTGGGTTGTCTTTCGCGGTAACGGTGAGTATCCCGCGTATTCTCCGCTTTATAATTGTTTGCTTACGTACTAATCTTAATCCTATGCTTAAAATACTAACAGTGTTCGTAATGTGTGTGTCGTGATTCTATATAAATTTAAAATCGTCGCGCGGTTAGGTGTGGCTCGCGAAGAAACGCTCGCAGCGCCCCCTCTCTCTTGCGAAACGCGGCAGCTTTCGAATTCATCGATCTGCGAGATATAGTTTAGCAACAATCTGCGATCATCGAAAAATCTTTGCCCTTCGATACAGTTTGAAAATGAAGGCCCACAGGCTGGAAAAAAATCGAGGGGCTTCGTATCATCATGCACAAGCGATTTGAGAAAAAAAAATTAAAAATTTGTTGAAAATAGATACTGTTTTTCGGCGATTTCTGAATTTTGCTAATAAACAAAAACAATTCCGACCAAAGTTGCAAAGATATCGGAACAATTATTAAACCATCGAACTAGCTTTTGAAAAACGAACAATTTAAAAAAAAAACTGGCAATATTTTGATTACAGCCCGAGATATGAATGTTTTTACGTTTGTTCAATTTTATATTGTTGTAATCAACATTTTTGCAAAATTCGAGTTCCTCAGCGATCCCTACGCTTTCGGCCATGGGATTCAATAAAATTATTCCCTTTACGAGCAATTACGTCATCATAGTTATCGATGTATTCCGATCGACGGCTGGCCGCCGAGCGCGCGGCGCCGACCGCGCGGCCGCGCGGCGCGGTAGGGATGGCCCCTCTTACTCCGCAGCCCCGCCCGAGCGGCTTAGTTAACAAATGTAATAACTTACTTACAAATGGCCGTAGAACAATTTTTTTTTTTTTAATTTCACGTGATTTTTTCTTACGAACGCGATGGTGTTCTTGAAAATTATGTTCACCCCATAGCAAACCCATGACCATATTTTTTACAAATTTTACATGTAAACATGCTTTAAAATTATTTAACTGTGGATGGGAAAAGGTATCATAAATAAATCTTTTCTTAGAAACTGTTTCATTCATTACAATAAGCTAGCAATGCATTTATAATCAATTTTTCTTGCAACATTTTTTTTCTTTTTCTGATCAATAAAACTATTGTAATGAATGAAACAGTTTCTAAGAAAAGATTTATTTATGATACCTTTTCCCATCCGTAGTTAAATAATTTTAAAGCATTTTTCCATGTAACATTTGTGGAAAATATGGTCATGGGTCTGCTATGGGGTGAACATAATTTTCAAGAACACCATCGCGTTCGTAAGAAAAAATCACGTAAAATTAAAAAAAAAAAATTGTTCTACGCCATTTTTAAGTAAGTTATTATATTTGTTAACTAAGCCGCTCGCGCGGGGCTGCGGAGTAAGAGGGGCCATCCTCACCGCGCCGCCCGGCCGCGCGCTCGGCGGCCAGCCGTCGATCGGAATACATCGATAACTGCGATGGCATAATTGCTCGTAAAGGGAATAATTTTATTGAATCCCATGGCCGAAAGCGTAGGGATCGCTGAGGAATTCGAATTTTGCAAAAATGTTGATTACAACAATATAAAATTGAACAAACGTAAAAACATTCATATCTCGGGCTGTAATCAAAATATTGCCAGTTTTTTTTTTAAATTGTTCGTTTTTCAAAAGCTAGTTCGATGGTTTAATAATTGTTGCGATATCTTTGCAACTTTGGTCGGAATTGTTTTTGTTTATTAGCAAAATTCAGAAATCGCCGAAAAACAGTATCTATTTTCAACAAATTTTTAATTTTTTTTTCTCAAATCGCTTGTGCATGATGATACGAAGCCCCGCGATTTTTTTCCAGCCTGTGGGCCTTCATTTTCAAACTGTATCGAAGGGCAAAGATTTTTCGATGATCGCAGATTGTTGCTAAACTATATCTCGCAGATCGATGAATCTTGCGCGAGTCTCTTGAGATTCGGCTCCTCTACATCATGTACGAGTTTCAAACCGATATCTTGATAAACACCCGATTGCGGTTGCAAAAACGAAATGTCGAATTTTCATTTTCATTTGCCATTAACCGCTTAATTAACAATGTTAGCACTTTTTTTTTTAGGACCTTTTTTACAGAGGACGTTATGATGAACAAATTTTATTCGAAACTTTTTTCGATAAGACGCGTTCCAAAAAAGATATCTCAAAAATATCAATTTTTTTTTTTCAATAATTTTTTTGTTGTTGAAATATACACTTTGGAAAGTTCGAAAATTGACGATTACATTCTTGTAGGTCCAAACAACCTATGAAAAAATTGGCGAGAGGGTTCCCCTCTTGAATAGAACTTTGTAAAATATGGCCTAATTTGACTGGACTATTAATAATTGTGTAAAGACTCACGGTGTTTTCGTGTGTGGTGTGATGAAGTGTCGTCCTGTGTTGGTGATGTGTGTGTTGTCACGTCACGTCCGTCTCGTGTGATGTGTGTGTCCGTGCTCCTCAATGGCACTTCCCTCATCTCTCAATTCGGCACCTATCTCCTTCTCTCACACAGCTGACTTTGACAGCTGTTATGTCCCGATATTTCAAGATAGAGACTATCGTGAAATAGGGATGAAGGTTTTGGGATCTACGCCAAACGAGTTAAACTCCAACTCAAGCAGCTACAAAATACTTGTAAAGTTTATTGACTAGGTTGGTTTAAAAAGGTTTAACAAGAAGTATAAGTTGATGGTTTTGCCTTCGAACCAAACCCGTCGCTGCCCTGATCAAGACTGACTTTCGGGATCGATACGTCGTCGCTCGAAAGGTGACGGCTATCGATCTTTTGCAATAATCTGACGAAGCATTGTTGCAATTATTTGCTCTAAATTGCCCAATTCTGCTGTGATAAGCAGTTGAATGCTCTTTTATTCGGGCGACGATTGACCGCAGTTCGGTCGCTGACCGATGTTGTGAAATAGGGAAATTCCGGGTAACAACATCCCTCCCCCCTTGGAAGAACAAATCTCTCCCGGGATTGGCATTGCGACTTTGTGTTTGGTCCTTGGGCTTACAAATGTCGTTTACATATTTTCAGCGATTTAAAATCTATAATTCCCATATAATGTCATATTTGCACCCATTGCATGATTAATTATTTTGTGTCCCCGATACAAAGTGGGACATGCGTATTAATATAATCTTGTTCAGTTATGTATGTATGTCTCATGTCGAATTCGTGCGTTGTGTTTTTCGTATTACCTCACCATTACGTGAGGGTACAGGTAACTTGCGTTTTGATGATTTAGCTGTTTGCGGCTCGGTCGCGCAGCTGATGATGGCCGGCTCGCTGTAGATCGCCACTGCGGGTGTGCGCTCTCGCTTCCGCATATAGAGATATATACAAGTCGCTCCGATTATTATCGGCACAATTGCCCCTATAGAGTAGCTTCCAATTGCGATTTGTCGTGTTACCTCTGCCTCGCGAATTCCTTTTATTTTTGTTTTCAGCGTTTTCAAACGTTCTCCGATTTTATTTATTTCTGCTGGATTATCTGACAATTTGTGAGGTAATTCGGGTACAATTGACGTATACTTTAATAATTGTATATCCTCGTTTAGCATTGTCAAATTTGCTCGCGGTAAAAATTCGTTGTGTACAGTTTGTTTTATTTCTCCTATGGTTTCGATTCTAAAATTAGGAGTGGTGACGGAACATTTTCCGTCCAAAGCCAGAGTCTCTGTCCCTATTAATGTCGCATGTTCCAATTGTCGCGTTCCGCAATGTATTAATAAGGTTTCAGGTTCCGGCGCTACGTATAACCATTTACCATGGTGTTCTAATGCAATTATTAGCGTATTGTTTAACTGTACGATGCGCTGATGGCATTCCGCGATTTTAACATTATGCGTGATATACATCGTTGTTTCGCACCACGTGCAAGTGTGCGCGGCTAGTATAGCGCGTCTAGGTCTACATAGATAATGAGATTTTAATTTTTTGCACGATCGCAGCTCGTTCTCATCCATCATTAAACAAGATCTTCGCGTTTTTTCAACAATGACGATTGCATTTGTTACCTCTATAAATTGAAAGTGATTTCCTTCGATCTTCGCGGGCAATGGATACGCTCTATTTACTATGTATTCCTCGTGGTTTATTAATGGAATTTTGATGACCAGGACGAGTTCCGTCCCTACGCAATACGCACCTACTTCGCTAATTTCTAATAATTTTGGCATTTCCTCCAGCCGCACGGGCGTCGGAAACGACAGACCTCTCGGTAAGTATGTAATGGCATTTTTCAAGTAATCCGCCATTTGCCCCGGAGGCAATATGCTTGGGTTAACTAATCCTTTTGATAACCCTGCTATAAAATCTGTCAGTTGTCTGACTTCGGTCAATAGAGATTCGGTGATCATTCCCATTGTTGTAAGTTTCTCGTCTATTTGTTGTCGTTAGATAGGATTAGGTTAGATACCTGTCCAGACGGTTTGTCAGGCTGTCCCGTACGTTCACGACGAGTGATTGTAATTGTTTCTGATTTTCCTCCAACCGTGTTGTTGATTTGTTGAACAGGTGTAATGTCGACTCGAGAATTTGAACGTTTTCGTTGAGGGCGTTTTCCAAAGCGTTTTGATTGGTCCCCAATTTGTTAAGTTGTTCGTTAATTTCCGCATAATCGAGCCAAGGCCGTTAATTATGCCTCTACGGTGACGTGTTAATTTGCCACCCGTTATATCGTGGATCGCTCAAAGCTCTTGCTCGGTCCTCTGTAGCATTTTTGCTGCTGTGTCGGCAATCGTACTGCACAGCACGTCTTTCGTAGCTGCCCAAGTACACAGCCCTGTAAGCTTTGTAAATGTATTCTTCATTTCCCTTTCTTGTTTTTCTAACGATCCGAGGTCCATTGTTATGATTAATTTTCATGTGTCGCTGGTTACGGATAAAGTTCCTATTTCTTTTGTAACGGCCCTATCCTATAACCATTTCTTTCCCACACAACACCTTACATCTACAGCAACCCTGTTATCACTTCGTTCCCATACACATCAGCACCTCCAATTCCACCACACAGCATCCCTGGGCCACGGTCCCACGGTCCAGAACAATGCAACTCGACCATCCCCTCCACTTCACACTTCCTCCACTTCATTAGCGCTAGTCCTAATCCTCAGTTCATTTCCACCCGTTCAACCGTAAAGACCAATCAATAAACGCTCAACTCTTACTCTCATTTCTGATTATCATTCATTTATTCATTCCGTATTCGACCATCACAACTTGCGTCAGAAGTGAGATCTGAACTCCGCAATCTACAAAACTAACAAAAAGAAGTGAGAAAGAAACTTGTGACTACTGAGAGTTTGGCTGAGCCACGTTTGTTTCGTCGCCTGAGTTTACCTCATGCTCCTCCGGTGGGTTGCGCGAGGGAGATATCGAGTGCACTCGTACCTGTGTACCACCGTCCTCCGTTGGTGATTCACTCCTCGAATTTCGTATGCGTTCCGGAGACCACTCCGTCCCGCTGCGTCTATCGCGATCGCGACGACTCGCATGCTCCATGTACAAATTACTTCGTTCTCGTCGATGAGAGCGACTACGCTCCGAACGTCGATCTCTGCCACGACGATTTGCATAATCGTCGTGACTTTCATTGTTATTTCGATAACCTCCGCGGCCTTGGCGTCGATGCGTATCTGGTGAGTCGTCTTCGTTGCGATCTTGTCTGTGAGACCCACTCCGTGATCGGCTTCTCGCCGATCTTCTCGTTCGATTGCCTGTCAAACCAAGAGAGGTAAAACTTTTCGTTTACCTTCTTTCCTTGTTTTTTAACCCGGCAGTTCCTCGCTTCTACTTGACGGTTGCCCCGCTACGTGTATTATTTCATGGCCTGCTGATCTTACACTCGCGACCGTCCAACGGTCGCGAGTGCAGAATCCGCAGACATAATGTGCAGGGTTCTGTACTCATACGATGTTGGACATCGTTATGATACCTTTCTGGTTTTTTGGTTGGACCAAACAACCATTTTTCCCCTTTTATACACCATCGAGTCCCCCGAAGAAATACCAGCCCGGTTAGACGTCTTTCCTAAGCTTGAATACTTACTGCGCTTGTCTTCGTGTTTTCCGTCTATCTGCGTCTGGATTTGTTTCTCCAGCCATTCAACTCGATTTCGTAATTTTTCTCGATCCTCGTCGTCCGACGAGCGATATCTGTGTTTCCTTTTGCCCATTTTTTTTTTTTTTGTAACCGTGTGACGTGATCGACACAAAGAAGAAGAATGAGTTGAATACCGGAATATAGACAAAACAGGACCGAAAACAAAAAACTTAAACTATAAAGATTGTGGCGACATCGGTGCATAGTCGGGGCACTACATACTGATCTCGAGGAAGAGGCGTGAAATTCAATCAAAAAATGGTCACTCCGTATTAGCCCGGTGCAAACTTTCATCAGCGCGAGCCTTATAATCAATCGGTGTAAAAACTTTATAGAAAACTTTTCAAAAACATTATTCAAGGAAAACTCAGCACAATATTTATTGAGAATATTTTTCTGATGAGAGATTTCTATAAATCTCTATTGACACGTCTAAATAAACAAAGTGAAGTGATAAATCCAAAAAATGTTCACTCTGTATTAGCTTGGTGCAAACTTCAATCAGCGAGATCAGTGAAAGCCTTATAATCAATAAAAACTTTGAAGAAAACTTTTCAAAAATATTATTCAAGAAAAGCTCAGCACAATATTTATTGAGAATGTTTTTCTGGTGAGAGATTTTTATAAATCTCTATTGGCACGTCTAATTAAACGAAGTGAAGCGATAAATCCAAAAAATGTTCACTCCGTCTTAACTCAGTGCAAACTTCCATCAGCGCGAACCTTATAATCGATCGGTGAAATAACTTCGTAGAAAACTTTCCAAAAACATTATCAAGAAAAGCTCAGCACAATATTTATTCAGAATGTTTTTCTCATCAGAGATTTCTATAAATCTCTATTGGCACGTCTAAATAAATCAAGTGAAGCGATAAATCCAAAAAATGTTCACTCCGTATTAACTTGGTGCAAACTTCCATCAGCGAGATTAGCGAGAGCCTTTCAATAAAAACTTGATAGAAAATTTCGAAAACATTATTCAAGAAATTCATTATTATATTATAAAAAAGGATAAGAAAACAGAAAACTGAAACATTGTTGAAAATAAAACTGTCTTTATTTAATGTACACGGTTTTATATTATACATAATATTGTTTTAATATATAATTTGTTATATAAATACGCACACTTTTTCTCGACTTAACTTAAATTACGAAATAATTCGTTTATGCACATCGCGCACTGTTTTAAATACTGTTTTAAATACTTATCACTGACTCTAAAATAAAATGTTTGAAATGACATAAATAGTCATCGCCGTTTTTATTTTATATTATAGGTGAAAAACGTCGACGACGTATCCTTTACTTTATATGTATTTGCTTCGCGCACTGCTGTTTAAGTCACTTTTGACATTTTTAATGTTCAAAGTGTGATGCATATATTTGACACATCAAATTCCCCTTCCCGACTCCCCCTCGCCATAATCGTAGCGTGACATAGGTGATATATATATCGCGGCCCATAGGTTAAAAAACAAAGATCGGCGAAGAAAAAGAAACTTCATTTGAAGTTGACTGCTATGTATGTTTCGCATAGTTAATACTACGTACGGTACGCATAGTTACCTACGTGCGCATTGTTAATACTACGTAAGTACGGAACGTCGAATTTCGATAAGATATTCTTCAACGTACTCAACGGTTGCAATTAAAAAATAATATTATTAAAAACACAGTCAACTCCGTCAGAGAAATTGTAAGTTTTCTGCTCCGATTCAATATTCTCAAGGGTGGCAATCGCATCAAGAAAAACAGTTTCATAAGCGACAAAAAGATCTTTCGGCAGGAATGTTGAGCTTATTGACTGTTGATAATACATGGAAGAAGTAGAATTGAAATTGAAGTAGTACGAAAGAAAAATTGAACTGAGTGATCCAACAAACTCAAATGTTGTCAAATGTCTAGACTATTTTCAAAATCTTGTCACTTGGACACCAAATATTTAATGCAACGATCCAACACACTCGGAGTTTAAAATTAAACTAAAAAAAATGTTTCAAATTTATTCAGACTATTTTTAAAAAAATCTACTTCTTTCCTGGACCCCAACGAGCTGTCAAATTTTCAACACCGTGAGGCGTATTACTAAATGCTTTCCTTTCGTCTTCCCGATCTTTTCATTTTTAACCATGCACGCCAAGTTTTATGTTGTTAGCTGATAGTTTTTTTGGGTATTTGTTGTTGTCTGATAGTTTTGTTGTCTATTTGTTGTTGACTGATAGTTTTTTGGCTATTTGTGGTTGTCTGATAGTTTTGTTGGCTATTTGTTGTTGTCTCATAGTTTTTTGGCTATTTGTGGTTGTCTGATAGTTTTGTTGGCTATTTGTTGTTGTCTGATAGTTTTTTAGCTATTTGTTGTTGTCTGATAGTTTGTTTTTCTGTTTGTTGTCTGATAATTGGCTAACTTTGCTGATTTCCTTTTTTTTTGGGAATAAATATTCCTTTTTTAACAGATATCTTTTTTGTATGAGTGTACTTTTTAAGCAACATATTTTTTTTTTAATTACTGGCGTACATTTAAACTTTTTTGAAGTTTTTAATGTTTGATTTCCTTTTTTTTGGGAGTAAAAATGATGCATTATAAGAATCCATTTCCATCAATTGAATAGTGAAAACTATAGAATTGTCAAATTATCTGTTGTTGTATGATAGTTTGTTATTCTGTTTGTTGTCTGATAATTGGCTAATTTTGCTGATTTTATTTTTTTTGGGAACGAATAGTCTTTTTTTAACAAATATATTTTTTGTATGAGTATACTTCTTAAGCAACATCATTTTTTTCTACTTGGTGTACATTTTAACTTTTTTGAAGTTTTTTTTTGTAACACGGAAAGATCCTATTCGACATTACGATGAAGTAAAATTTCTTGTCCGGAACAGAATGGAAGATGGCTGATTACACAATAACGAACTTTAGAAAAATGAATGAAAGCGATTGCAACTCGCACATGTAAAAGAACAAATAAAATATGTATATGCTAACACTGAAATGGTATAATAGAGTAATATCTGAATCGGATTGAAAAGGTTCATTTTTCTAAAACGCAAAGCTTCCAGGCTCTTTCGATGAAGCAGAATTTTTTGTGCGGATCAAAATGCCAAAAGGCTGATGACACAAGAGCATCATACAGAAAGAATAAAAGCAATTGCAACTTGTTCCATGTTTTTCTTTTCCACAAACTTACTTTATTCAGTTTCAAAAGTATCATTCTTTCGGGTAGCAAAAAACTTTAACGCAACTGCGATGAAAAGTATTCTTCGAAAAGTCACTCGTCATACTTCTGAGGTATGTCTCATTCGACTGATTCTTCTCATAAATGTACGTCAATTGCAGGGTAATATTATGAGTACGCATATATTGCCTACACGGATCGTAATGTGAGTAGGCTCATTTGAAAGAGAAACATAATTCCTGTACTAAAGTGTCATTAGATTTTCGATTTAAGCACAAGCGTGCGAGAACGAGGAAGTTGAATTGCTGTTTGACAGTAAAACTCCGTGTTAGAGTATAATGAGAGCGGCGCGTTGCCTTGAGCGTGAGAAGTTACGTTAGAAGTTAGAAGTTAAGTTAGAACTGCGGTTAATCACTGACCAAATAAAAAGGCATTCAACTGCTTATCGCAGCAGAATTGGGCAATTCAGAGCAAAAATTGCAATAATGCTTCTTCAGACCATTGCAAAAGATCGACAGCCGTCGCCTTCCGAGCGACGACGTATCGATCCCAAAAGTCAGTCTTGATCAGGGCAGCGACGGGTTTGGTTCGAAGGCAAAACCATCACTTTGTACGTCTCGTTAAACCTTTTTAGACCAACCTAGTCAATAAACTTTACAAGTATTTTGTAGCTGCTTGAGTTGGAGTTTAACTCATTTGGCGAAGATCCCAAAACCGTCATCCCCATTTCAGATAGTCTCTATCTTGAAATCTTGGGACACAACAAATTACTTGGCGTCGAGACGCTGCCGCGTCTGTAGATATTTTTCACAAATCGGTTTATATTTGTTAGGGTTCATAATTTTCAAACATTTGATGATAAATTAGTTAGAGCATTTGCAAAAAAATTTAATTTATCCATCCTTCGCTGTTCAATTTATGGAATTATGTGGAAAATCACGCTACGCTTTGTTGAAATGATAATTTCCCAATTTATTTTCCCTACTAGATGAGAAACAATAATTCTTCATAATGGAATATGTTTCACTAATTTTCAAACATTGAAGAATGAATTTGTCAAAGCATTTGCAAAGACGATATAATTTACAGATGCTTCGCTGTTTAAGTTATGGAAAAATATGTTGAAAATCACTCTGCGCTTTGTTAAAATGATAATTTCCCAATTTATTTTCCGTATTGGATGACAAACAATCACTGTTCTTCATAGTATATGTTTCATTAATCAGGTTACATTCGTCAATATTCATAATTTTCAAACTTTTCATAATATATTTGTCAAAGCATTTGCAAAGAAAATGTCATTTATCCATCCTTCGCTGTTCAATTTATGGAACTATGTTGAAAACCACCAGGGTTGATAATTTCCCAATTTATTTTCCCTACTACATCAGAAACAATCATTATCCATAACTGGATATATTTCACAAATCAATTTATATTTGTCAATGTTCATAATTTTCAAACACTCAAGAATGAATTTGTCAAGACATTTGCAAAGAAATAAATATACAAAGTGGAGCGATAAATCCAAAAAATGTTTACTTCGTATTAGTTTGGTGCAAACTTCCATCAGCGAGCCTTATAATCAATCGATGTAAAAACTTTATGGAAAACTTTTCAAAAACATTATTCAAGGAAAACTCAGCACAATATTTATTGAGAATCTTTTTCTGATGAGATTTCTATTAATCTCTATTGGCATGTCTAAATGAACAAAGTGAATCGATAAAATAAAAAAATGTTCACTCCGTATTAGCCCGGTGCAAACTTTCATCAGCGCGAGCCTTATGATCAATCGGTGTAAAAACTTTATAGAAACTTTTCAAAAACATTATTCAAGAAATTCATTATTATGAAAAAGAACAACAAAACCGAAAAACAGAAAAATTGTTGAAAATAAAGATGTCTTTGATGGTCATTCAATGTACGCCCTAGCGGATCCAATGACCATGATTTTGACCAAAAAAACTCACTTGAAACCGTGATTTGACCGATGGTCATTCTTGGTCGCAATAATGACCCTAGAAACTGTCTGAAATGACCGAAGTATGTACGCTTAAGCTAAATCATCTTGGACCATCAGTACGGTTTTAACGGTCATTCTGATCACGTTCGATTACTTTTTGTCATCGTCATTTGATTTGCACTGGAAATTTGGGTTACTTTTTATGGTCATTCTAAATGATCATTTCTGCGTCTTGACGATTAGTATGGTAATTTATTTTTAGGTTATTTTTTTCACGTTAAAGCAAGGTTCATATGGTCATCTCTTATGGTCATTTTTTCTCTTTCAATTTTTACTTGCAGATTTTGTTCATCATATACAAAATATGATGAACAAAATCTGCAAGTAAAAGGATATTCATTCTTAGAACATGCGATGAAGGATGTAAGTCACTGTGAAATTTTTAAAAAATATTTTTTTTATTATACACGTTACAGAATATCCAATATTAAATGTAAGTATAATTGCAAATTATAAATTCAACCTTGAATGTTGTGATATCAAAGTTACGTTTTACTCTCTCATAAGGCGGAGAGGCATCGACAAATGTCTTAACTGATTGGTTAATCAGTCTCCCACAGGTTTGGCAATTGGATACCATACGTACCGCTGTGGTTCAAAATTACTACCGCTGGACCCTGTACATCGTTAATTGTGACGAATGCTCGACGCGTGGTTGCTGCAACTCGGCGAATGTGCTGCGCTTCCGAAGTGCTCCCGAGGTCGTCGAAATATTCGATAAAAAGCCCACGTACAGTTTCTTCATTGCAATCGAATTGAACAATATGCAAGATTTCAGCCAAACCAATGTTTTGAACGAATACAAATTTATTACAATGCTTCGTATTGTCATTAATCTTACGGCAGCTGTACTCAACACCTTTTATCACCGCTCGTTGAGTAACTGTCACGATACAAGGTGTATTGCCGGTATCATTTAAAGCATCCAGCTGCCAAGGCGATAGTTGGTGAAAAATAGTTCGCCCCAAAACTCGAAAATCAGTATTGGTCATGTGCTGTCTTGATCCGCCGTACTTTTTACAGTTCAGAATGGCTTTTATTCGATTTTTCGTGGTCTGCGGAATGTTATCATCATATATTTCGCTTTCAATGAATCGATTCATTAGGAATCTCGTGACAATTTGCAACGGTCTTGCTGTTGCGCTGGTAACAGAATCTATGATTCTTTTATTAAACGACTCAAACGGAAAGGCGCTAGTGGCCCATAGCGGTCCCCAATTTTCTACAGTATCCATTAAATGATTGAGTAGATGAATGTTGAACGTCATATTCTGTTCCCCAAATATTTTTTCAAAAATTTCGACGTAGCTGTGAAGTAGCTCTCTCGCTTCACGTAGATTTTCAATACTTATTGAGTCCTTGTTGCAAATATATACCGCTCTGGATAGTAGAGTGAAATTTTTGAGATCACATTCGCGAATGATTCCTTTCAGGCAGATCGTTGCATAATAAAGAAGCCAATTCCGCCACTCTGATGCCTTCCAATTTTTATAACTTTCAATGCTCCGTGGTTTTCTGGAGATTCTTGATGGTAATCGCGCACTTTTTAAACGCAAATTGATGATTGATAAATTTGTTGGGTTACCTCGGTACCAAAGATCAGTTGCCTTTCCAAACAGAAGCAGCGAAGTATGTTGTTTAGTAGCCCCCAAAAATACATTATGCATGCTCTCTACAATAACACCTCGAGCCAAATCGATTTTCGGCAATGCTTTCAGTACTGACCTTCAGTACCTTTTACACCCAATACTTTTTCATTTTTTTCTTGGGCTTCTTTCATATTCTTCCTAATTTCCGTATCGGTACGGAGTAGAGCGTTTTCGTTCAGCGGGTATATTCGAGTTGCTTTATTTCGTTTTCCTATTGCGTAACAAAACGTGCACCCATACTCGCCGTTAAACTGCGTCATGTTCAGCAGCGCTGGCCTCGCGATAGAATCCACGGAACAAATGAGAGTTATAAATCTGCTCGTAACTTTTTCTACCCCATCAGGTTTCCATGTGACACCCGTCTTATACAAATTCCCCAACTCTTTCACGGATGGTAGAAGAAACATGTTTAAATTCGGATGATTATTGTCCACCCAAATACCAGCTAGCAGCATATGGCGTTTACGAGCATGAGGCGCTAGCTCGTTTATCGTCAACAGAATCGGCCAAGCACTAGCATTTGACGAGTTGGCTACCTTACATCCATCAGTTTTGGGAAATTTGAAATTATTAATACAAGTGTTTCCTCGCATGCTCCAATTCCACAGCGCTTTCCTTTTTTCTTTCAGTGCACGGTGTCTCTTAGCAGCGGGCAACGAAAGCTCTTTCGATCGTCTTTCTCGTAACGAATCCATATTCTGTTGAAGTACACGTTGTTTATTTCGTACTCAATACATTGACTGTAGTTTGTTATCCACACGTTGTACCTGTACAAATAAATAAAAACTTAGCACACAATTACACAATTTGTACTGGAGGGTGAGGACCGAAATCGATCATTTCCGTGTTAAAAACATGGGGAATTTATAAAAGTAGAGAACTCAATAACATTTGGGAGCATATTCTTCCATAATAATGAAAATACAAATTTTTTAAGATTTTTCTTTTACATAGTTCTTGAGTAATTGAACACTGAAGTTCACATGTATAAGAATAGAATTTCCATCTAGATAAGTATATATACAGTGGATAAAAAAAGTATTCGTACACTTTGTACATGATTTCCCATTTGAAGTGTACGAATATTTATTTTACCTACTGTATATTCCAGGTATATAAAAACTCAAGCGCAATGCCCAATTGTTCGATAACTAGGTAGAACGAAAGTTTGAAAAAATGTGTCTTTCCACACTGGATGCTAAAGAACGTTATCACTAAATTTGATCAATTTTGGAGCATTTTGATTTCGGTCACCATCCTCCTGAAACTGATGTGAAATATGAACGGAGACGGCTAAAGTGTGAGAAAGATAGTTGCAAATGCCATTTTTAACATCTTACCTGCGCGATTAACCTTTTAGACAAAAGACGAGCAGGAAGCAGGATAGCTAGCGCAATTATTATGAAAATTATATTCTCGTTGTTTGCGATCTTCTGAATTCCGTTGCAATTCGTTTTTTCGGGTTTGCTTAGGTACCTTTGCGGTTCGTTTGCGTTTTAAATCATGTTTCAAAATGTGTTAAATTGATTAGCACCGTGTCGTCACCATTCGTGTGCTTACTGCGGGGTTCTTTTTCGTTTTTTTCTCCGCTCCTCGGTCGCCGGTGAGCGTCGTGTTGCCATTGGGGGTTTTCCAACTACCAACGAGATTACCGACGAATGCGTAAACGAGAGCGACACAGTGCCCAAAATTCTGGTGTATCTGGCCAATCCGGGAAGAATACACACTGGAAATATTGGCACTTCGTCGTACTGTGTCAGTAGTAGTCCGAAAACCCCTATTATAATCGTCGCGTGCTTGCTGCAAAGTTCTTTGTTACAAGTGTTTCAAAGTTTCAAAAAGTTTTTGAGACCGATGTAGACCATACTGCGGAAAATTCCAAAAATGGATTCAGCATTTTGCGTTGTCGAAATCCTTAAGTCTCGGAAAAAAAAAGTGCTGCCAATTGGTGAAATACGACGGTACAATAGAAAGAATGGAAATTACGATTTGCCATGTAATACCAGTACTTTGATGTCGATCATGGAAAATTATGGCAAGGAGTTTGAAACCTTGAGGATACAGAACAATGAGAACGGTGTAAACTTTTACGACCATGTGCGAATAACACGAATAATGCGTAAGTTCAATAAATATACGGAATACCGTTGTCAATGCAACATAACCTCACTACTGATGTACAAACATGACAATTGTGTATGTAATGCTTTTACCATATAAAAAATTAATGGAAAACTTATGTCTCAATTAGGTACGAAAGAAGAGGCAAATACTTTTCTACGAACCTGTGAAAGTGGTGGTCGCGGTAAACGTGAAAGAAAACCAAAAGTACCGTATACACCCAATACCATTATGAGCCCACGAGGGGTAAGGTATAGCAGGGATCCAAAACCATCGGTCGAGGTTAAACAGCTGGAAGTTTTTGAGGTATCGTAATCGTATTAACTGTGGTGGACATTATACCTATAATGTGCTCTCTATCATCGATTAATGCCTTTATTAAGTAATTAATCGATGATAGAGTGCACCGTGTCGCATTCGCGTCGAAGTTGTGGACAAATTTTTGTTGTGCATTTTTCACAACCACAGGAAGGTTTTTTTCAAATTCTTTGTTAGATACATTGCACAGCTCGACTTAGTTATTGTAATACTGTGAAGCGCTATCAGGTGGGTTGATTGTGTAATTCAGAGGTAGAGCCGTCGTGTTTTATGTTTGTTCATTCGTAAGAAATGTCTGTGCAGATAGTAAGTATAGCTTGTTGTGTAGACTGTTTCGCATACTATTTGTATGATTTTACGACTTGTTTCCACGTTTCGAGCGTATTCCGAAGCTAGTTTTCTTGAAATTGAAAAATATGGCATTAAAAAAAACACAATTCTCCGCTGCTTTGTATGGAAGATTTTTTAAGATGAGACCGACGGCCAGGAAACTGAAAATGTTTGTTCATTCGAAATTGCAGCTGGTGAGACGAGAATGTTTTTGATATTACACAATATATGTTTGCAGGGAGTGAGTAAAAAAACACGAAAGCTTGCGAAACGCGTTAACGAAGACTTGGTCGACAATTATATCCAAGGTGAAAACAATGTGAGTAAGACATGTCAATAAAAATATACACAGCAAAACATTTACATTAAATAATGACAGATGAAAGAAAGGAGTATTGAACCGTGGTGGTCAAAGAACGAAACAAGCGGTAGAACTGACACACCGTTTGGAACTGACGAAGCTTGCCTTCAATGTAGTGTCGTGATCGAGAGGAACGTTGTGCTATCTGATAAATATTTGCATTTGAACGTAAGTACTGTTTGTATATAAAATCTACGTAAATACGAGTGTGTTAATTATTTTCTGAAACAAATTTATTTCGAAACAGCAGGAAGGATCAGAATCGATGGTACAGAATGAGGACAGAAACGGTACCGCTGAAAGCGCAGAAAGAAAAATGAAGGATTCGAAGAATGAAGGAAGTTCCGATGCGTTTGGTGAATCGACTCATTATGAAAAGGAATCCAACAAATTGCGACGATCTGTGGAAACAGAAAAAAGTGATCGCGCTGATATTGGAAAAGAGAATTCCGAAATTCCGATCCTAATCGAAGAAAGCATTGTTATCAACGTAAGTAGATTATGATCACAATTTAAAGTAAACGCAATGAAGCAAATTGGCACAGCAATACCTGGCACAAATAAAAAAATTATGCCAAAGTACTTTTATAGTCAAATTAATTTTTTTTAACAGCAGGAACAATTGTTACGCACAGTGAGAAATAAAAGAAACGATACCGGTACTAATGGTCAACAACGTGATGGAGGAAAAGATAGTACGGTACTTTCGCAAAGCACACTTGACACACATAGTGAAGAGAATAGGAAAATTAACATATCGATGGATTGTTTGATAGTGAAAGTAAATGATATTTCCATGTACAATTTATGTGAATACGAGTGAGTACATTATTTTCTGACACAATCTTATTTCGTCACAGCAAGAAGGATCAAAATCGACCGCAGGGAATGAGAAGGAAAACGGTACTATTGACGGCGTAGAAAGAGAAATAAAAGATTCAGGGAATGAAGGAAATCCCGACGCGCCTAATGAAGTGATTCAATGCGAAAATAAATCCAAAGAATTGCATCTATCTTTGAAACGGAAAAAAGCGATGGTATTGATACCAGAGAACAAAATGCTGAGGTTAAAAACATTGGGAATGCCAAAAAAATTGAAATTCCAACCGAAGAGAGCTTTATTATCAATGTGAGCAGATTGAAATAAAACAACTCGTATGATTCACTACTTATGTCACTAACATGAAAAACAACGTTGGAGTTCAAAGTCCTTTTGCAGTTACATTGATTTTCATAATGGCAGGAAAAGCTATCTCTGACAGTAACAAACGAAAAAAACGACCCCGGTATCAACAAAAAACAGCCTGATGGTGCAAAAGGTAACACGGTGCCCTCGGAATATATTCTTGGCACCTATTCTGAGGAAAAACTGGAAATGAATATATCGATGAAAGTTGGCGGTGTATTTGATGAAAATGGAACCGGCATGAGCCATCACCACAACGATTATGCGTATAGCGAACAAAACGCCTATTATATTGCGAAAGCGTCGATTCCGACAATGACACTGATGGAAGTCAGAGCACGATGACCGCGGAAGACGACTCAAGAACGAATGCTGAACACAAGGACAGATGTGGCAATCATGTTGGTATATTAGAGTATTGCAAAATAAATGTAGGTTTTTTTTGCTTGACCACCGGAATTGAGATTCAATGAGCTTATAAATAAAGTCCTAAAAAATCCATTACATATGTATCTCTTTATATTATATAAATATCTCACTGCCGCCGCTGTCGCGTACAAGAGTAAAAGAAAATATCGTGAATGCATCATTGCATTTACAGAGATTGAAGGGGGTCGTTCGGGTTATTTGTTTGTAACAGGTTTCTTTGAACTATTAACTTTGACTACTAATTTGGGGTATAGATTTATATTCGGAGGAGTCTTAAGAGTCTTTAACTTTTGTTTTTGCGTGCTTACTGCGAAGTTCTTTGTTACAAGCGTTGCCAAGTTTCGGAAAGTTTTCGAAACAGTTATCTAAATCAGTGTATTATCTGAAGACGATCGTTGGGATGAAAGTGCAATAATCAGCACACACGTATATTAAATAAAATTTTCCTAAAAGAAAGAACCAAAGAAGAACCACGCTGGACTGATTAAGGCTTTGTTCTCTCTACTCCTTGTACCCCCTTTTCTTTTCCCACTCTCCAGCTTATGAATGATAGTATATATTTGGGTTTTTTCTATATAAACAATTGCAAATGATCAAAATAATATTAACTTTACTTCAAACAGAAGAATGCATCTGAAATACGTGCACTTCCAAGAGTTATAAACGATGTTATTCATACGGTACCAGTTTTTGAACGCTTCACAAAAAAATTGGTACAGCCACGTAAAAGTAAAGTCGAAACCATATTAGATTGTGGAAATTCATCGAAAAATGATAGAACCATGGTGGTAAGAGCAATAGATCTGTATTGACAGTTATTTGTCGACCATTCTGGTATAGAAATAAATAAGTAACAAATGTACCATTTTATTACGCAGGAAGACATTGAGATGCCGAAACGGAGCATGTCGGTCCCGAAGATGATACAGAAAATAAATAAATCACCCACCGATACTTTATCATCGCCATTAAACTCAGAAGCAGTAACACACGACATTTGCGAAAAAAGAAAATCTTTGGAGAGACATCGTAGTAAAGTATGGGTAACTCTGATTCATGAAATGCTGAAAGGCATTTGTATTGTGATTAGCTGTATTTGTATAGATACCGTTACGCAAGAAACAGCGTCTACAGAGTAAAGGAACACCGACAAAAAAACTTACAAATCTGTTTAAAAAATGTACGAAACACTTGAAGGAGCTAGTCACAATAACAAAAAATCGACGTCAATACGAGGATAATTCTGATGACAACAACGTGAATCTCATACGACACTTACCCGAACAGAATAACGATGGCAAAGTAATACTGCTTCAATATAATCGTTGGTGAATCTATAATGAAAGTGATATATATGAAAGCTGTATGGATTGTACTGTAGATTACTTTGGAGGCTGAAGGACTTAAGTTTGACCTCGACAAATGCCTACTGGCTATTGAAAGCAGTACAATGAAAAAACGACTAAATCACTTAACAATGGCGCTATGGTCGGAACCTGAACGCTTAAAACTTGTACTGAAACGAACATCGGATGACGACTCTTATCGACTTGTACGGAACGAAGAGGTGCAAGGTTTGTTGAGTAAGTGAATGAACGTAGTAAATGCAAAAACTGTGATATCGTGAATATATGTAGGGCTGTTAGCATACTAGCAGTTATCAGCAGTTGTTTAGCATGAATAAATAACAATGTCGTATCATTTTGTAGATGCCTGTAGAAATCTTCAGGGAATACATCGTGCGAACCATACTGAAGAGTCGTCAGTCGACGTGATACGGGCGTGGCTGTCACAAAAGCTTAAAGCTGAACGTTACCGGTACAAACGTATGAACGGCAACAATGATGTTGCTACGTCGTCAAGCACCGACACTGTTTGTGTAAAGGACCGAGACTCTCGTAGGTACAACAGCGCCAAAAAAAAAGGGAACAAAAAAACGGCTTCTAGAAAGCTCTTCGGATGACGATGAATCGGACATTGAAAAGTTAAGACTTGCATGTTGCAATGAACAAACAGCTAGTGAACGAGAAAACCGGAAGTCATCACCTACCAAAGACGATAGCGGTCATGAGCTCACCGATACGGTACAAAATATTATTTTGAGTTCTCCACAAAATGGCACGGATTTGGTGGATTTACTAAAACCGTCTGCGTATAAGGGAGCCAACTTTGAACGATTTATCGAGAAGAAGCACTTTTTCACTTGGAGTGAATTAAAAGATAAAGTGGATTGCACCGATGACATATTGGAACTCATTTGCTCTAAAAGTTGTGCAATAATTATCGATAGTAAGTGGCAGATAAAGTAATGCAATTCTAGCAACAAAAGGAAATACCAGTATACAGAATGGAAAGTTAGGTTGTGAGGATACAAGAAATAGCATAAAGAGATAGAGATATTGCGACTTTTGTGGGGTTCTTAAGGACACATTGTGCAATGAAATTATAAACATTAAAAAGAGTGCGAAGAATATGATAGTGGCTGGCATGCAATATTAAATCTAAGAAACATTTGCTTACGTATAAATACAGATAAAGTACGTTTGTCGGATTGGTCCTACGAAGTTACAAGTATGAAGAAACTTAACGACTGGGCGCAGAAAACAAAATCGATGGAGACAGGCTTTACATTGGGCAGTGTCAAGTATTGCTTCATATGGTCGGATGTCCATCAGTATATTCAGTATCTCTTGGACAAATATTGTTTGCCGCTTGACGATACCGACGAAAACGACGATAAGCTATACCGGTCTGATAACACTACAATAATTAACAATTGCCATCACAATGAAAATATAATGATAATACATAATGTGTTATTTACACTACTAGGTTTAACGAAAAGAAAATGGCAATGCTGTGCATGTACTTGATACTGTCAACTCAACAAGAAATCACCCTATTCGAGCTGGTCCAATCTTATCGTGACAGCAATTTTTACAATGGTAATATAACAGCAACATTTTCGTTATATATCATTGATGTGGGTAGAATATTTTTAGCAAGACGGTAGGATTATTGTCACAGGTGATGTAAAAACCTTTCAAATGATATACGACGAAAGCTGCGAGACGGTGGAAAATGCTTCATCGAGAAAGATCGTACTAAAAAAAAATGAATGCACACTACAGCCTGAGGTCACACTTCGGGACAACTTCGATAGACAATTCGGATGAGAGAGCTTTACATTCATCGTCTACGAAAAGAACATTGCTCATTACTGGTTAGAAAAAAAAACACAATTACCATGATTTCTAGTCTTGTTAGACTGACAGTTACTACATTTCTAAAAAAAAATTCTTCGAAAATATGTGAAATTATATTAAAAAATAAAAAAGTATTTTGCGGTACCACTAGGCCAAAAGCGACGCAAGCCACGCTTGGGTGGGGCGCTTTATTATTGTTGAACATTTTATTAATTTTATTTCCCATTGTAATAATCGCTCTCCATTCCAATCTTCCTCGAACATATTTGCCCCAATCCTTACAGAAATCTCGACGCGTTTTATAATTTTCCTGAGCACCTTGTTACGTCCCAGCTCTCACGCTCGAACTCTTTTTTTTAGCCCCCATTAAAAAAACACGCAATACCCACAGTAGGTACTTGCAGGGCACGCGTCTATTGGTATCTTCTTTCGGCGAAGCATATGTAGTCACTAAGTGCACCCAAATTTACGACAAGTCGTAAAATACCCCTCGTTCAAAAACTCACGGCACGTGTAACGTCCTACTTTTCACTATTAGACTCTTCTTAATAGAAAAACCACTGCATACAAATTCTTTTATTAATTTGGTAGCAAACCTCCTCTGAGATTGACAGTGGACACTTCCTCGAAAAGTAGTAAAAGTTAAAATAGGGCACGGGAAAAACTCTTCAAGTGTTTTCCCACAGCAAACATCTTTTCCTCCTTTTCTAATTATCTTTCGATACATGCACGCAGTACGACATAAACTTTATAACGTACTGCCTTTTATTTTTGAACTACGATAACCCCTACCCAAAGTAACGAATGCTCGAACTTAAAAAGCAAACACCCGGAAGCCAAAAATGGGTTAACGACTGCTAGACTCAATGCGTGCGTCTATGCACCACTGTTATAAAAAACTCTGTAAACGAAACCTCTATGTACAAACTTTAGATAACAACTTTGTAACATTTAAAAATAGGGAGATCTCCTCCCATACCAAATCTGACCTACATCTTATAGCGTATGGATACGTTTTTGTTAATCCGTGGGAGACGCGAATCATCTCCCACTACCTCGATCAAAAGTTACTATATAAACTCTGTTCAATTCTATTTTATATACACACTTCGATAAAAAGTTTACTCTGTTCACGTCGTCGTAACGTCCGTTAAAATCCAGACAAAATTTACTTTGAAATTATCCGGACTTCGACCGAATTATTAAAACTCGATTGACGAGACTGAGATCTCTCAATCCGCGATAATCCAAACTATTATCGACAAACAATAAATTGTACCGAACTTGTAAAACGATAGTGATTAAAAATATTAAATAAAACTCTGTTAATTTGTTAAATCGGCTAATATTTTATTCGGGAAATCACACAAAGATTTCTCCGATCTAAGAACTTCCAAAACATCTCCGAAGAGTATCGGGTATAAAAACCCACATTGATAATAAATTTGTATTTCGCGAGTTGCGGACCAACCAACAGACTCTCCGGCGAAAGATATTCAAATCTTCGCGCTCCAAATCCGGTGGTCACAAAACTCGTTCTCGATCCCTCTCCCGGGACGTAACAACCTCTGCCTTCGCTCAATCTGGTCATTATGGTCACTATGGTCACTATGATCACTATTCTATGGTCACTATGGTCACAAAAAATTTGGTCAAAACGGTTTTTATGGTCATTCACGAAAAGCACTTTCAAGGGTCTTTACGGTAATTCTAAAGCACCCGGAAAAAGGAAAAAAAGTCTAGTTAACACGGTTCTTATGGTCGTTCCCGAATATTTTTTATGGTTACTCCAAGCATCCAGAAAAAGGGGGAAAAATATTGGTTAAGACAGTTCTTAGAGTCATTTGCGAATACTCGATTTCAGGTCACCTGGTTGGTTTTTATGGTAATTTTACCGACCACAAATGACCATCTAAAAAGTGACGGTCAAACAGTAGTCATCAGATCCGCTAGGGTGTGGCAGGCGCCATATCTGGAAACGTGACATCGCTGTCGTGTGACGTCATGCATAAAAATTCGGCGTGCAACGCGCGCCAAATTTAAAATGAAAAGGTCAATTCACACGAAAAAAAAAATAAAAATATCACAATTTTGGCTTTAATCAATTTTTTTTACTGAAATTGAATCAATATTTATAAAATATAATTATTATTAAATATAAATTGAGTTAGTCTATATTTCTTGTTACGTATAAAATAAAAACGAAACAGGGAGAAACAATCGGAAGGGAGAATTCTGTTCGATCCTCGAGATATCGCGAATAAAAATTCAGTCAAACAGTCAAAAATATATCGACACTGAAATAATTATCAGAGCTTGAGACGAGCCTGGAACAAGCAAGAGGTGCGAATGTTTGCTCCCAAAATTTCGTCGATGGTTTGGAAAAACGGGCGAATTACTCTGCCAAAAAGACGAAATGAAGGACGCCAAACTCTTTTCGATGTAATCACTGTAAAATCACAGGGTACCACTATAGCTCTCGAAGAAAGCTCCCAGCTTTTTAGAAGTTTCGATACGACTCGTCACCGTACTTATCACTTCGATGATTCCGTTCTCTCCGAAATTTTTATACGCTGTCAAAAGACGATTGAACTCGATCTTCGCTGCAGAGAATTTTGAAAGCATGTACGGAGTCAAAGTCTTTTCCAAAGGTATCAACGTTGCGAGGCATTTCTGGGCATTGGTGCGATCTTCTTCAAAAGTTAAAACATCATCTACCCTCTGAAAACTTTCCATGAGCTCCTGTGCAGAGAATTCTCTACATGCAAACTGTTGAAGCATGAAAACATCGTATTCAGCATCATGAGCACGGTTGGACGATACTGGGATGAATTTTTTCGCTAGAGTGCTTAGGGTTAAATCACCTTTGCGAAACTTTTCCTTGTTTTCAGTTCGTCTGTCGTTTTTTTTTTGTACGATACCAACGTACAAGCAAATCCTGATACGACTTCTTTCAATGCCTCTATTCTCGATACCTTTTGTACAGCTAACAGCAGTCGAATTGCATCGAACTTACAATTATGGGCTACCAATATACATTTCCGATCAAATTGCGAAAGGAATGTTATGAGGTTATCAATTGCATCGAGTGAAGGAACCGTTATCACAGGAGTATTATTGTGTCGCAGTTGTGAGCCAATCATTCTCAAACCATGAACCTCTGTTGCTCTTGGGTCAATTGCTCTCGTTGGTTTGACGTATGCACTAAACGAACGTGAGCTTTTTCTTGCAGCAATCTGAAGAATGTCAGTATTTCTGCTCAAATTTGATGTTTCCAAATCGAAGAATATGAAACAATATTCGTCATGAGTCAAGTCGATGTCTTCGTCTGGACTGCCAAGTGAAGACCCTTCTTCAGTTACGACTATGTCTTCGTCTGGATTGCCAAGTGTATACCCTTCTTCAGTTACGACTGGAGGATGTAAAAGACTCATACCTGACTTGTACGATACTCCTTCTGATTGTTCAATTTTGAATCGTAAAGCTGCTCGGTCGTTCGTCAGTTCTATTCGTCGTCTCTTCCGTGCGATTGTGTTACGTGATGCTGCAGCGTTGCTTGCTATTTTTAGTATTCTCTCCACATGCTTTAATGTATGTTCTCCATAAGTAAGGCTCAATTTGTCAAAAACGTAGGAGACATACAGTTCACCTTCATTCTTTTCAGCAACTGCTGCGGCTACTCGAAAATCCATCGATGATGTCAGACAGTAACATAACGATTTGGGTGCTTTTCTACTGATAGCAGCATTCAAACTTTGGTTGGCCTGCGTAGATTCTGCAAGCGCGAATTCACGTGCTTGAGACCTCAATTTATTGAATAAATCAATAAGAGTGTTGTACAGAATTTCGCTGTGGAGTCCATCGCCGATCGTAGCATGGGAATAATGCTCTGGATCCCTCTGATATTTGCACCATTGAGAATCGCAATTATCATGGCGATTGAAAGCATGGTCTGGAATATTTATTACCGCTTTTCGAAGATTGTCAACATCTCCAGCATGTTGAGCGATGGCGTATTTGAAGCAGCGATGTAAATATTCGATTGTAGCTTTGCACATCTCATGATCAGGATCTTTTTCCCTCGGTACGCTGAACAATAATTTTTTGACGTTCCTGTTCAGGTGTCCACGATCACACAGTTTGACGATGTTGGGATCAACGGCATTGTGTAGCTTAGCAATCGAAGAAGAATCATCATCAGCCACAAATATTGCCAGTTTAACGTTGTGTTTCGTAAAATTTTCGTTGGTCACAAGCTTGACTGCCAAATTGGCTTCCATAGCCTTGGCACTGCCGCTATAATTATGGCGACATGTGTGATCAGTTGTTGAATGTCCCTTACTGCACATCCTACATGCTCGATTGTTAGTGCCGTAACCAACAACCGATCCGCTGAAAGTGCCAATGTACACTGCAAATCCATTCAAACTGTCATAGTTGTTCCCAGATCCTCTCTTTGACCAAGCTGCATCGAAAGCCAGTTTTAAACCAACTGGGCGCTCCTCAACAAGATGCCCTCCTCGAAGATGTTCTGGCCTAAATAAAAATAATACATACCATGCGGCTGCCCATTTTGACACGAACCATGACAATGGATTGTAACCTGACTCGTATAGCAGCATAATATGACTCGTATCGCAGCAGGGAAATGATGCTTTTTAATTAATTAGATAGCTATACTAAATTTGGGAGACTATGTTTACTTTTGAAGAAAAAATTCTTTATTGTTTGTTGTTTTACAGACATTTTATAACCTTAATTTTTTAATTTACAGTAACTTATTCTACGCAATCAAACTATTCAATGAAATCTTCTTATGTTGATAATATTTAATAAGATAAGAATAATTCATTGTTTTTTCTTATTGGTTTTGTAAAGTAAAGTAAAGTTGTAAAGATAAGTAAAGGTGTAAACTAAAGTTGTAAAGATAAGTAAAGTTGTAAAATAAATAGTCGGTAAAATCAAAAATAGAAAGAAATATGCAAAGTAAATGGGTACGATGATTATAAAAAACGAATGAACAAGATGTTACGTCCCGAGAAGGGGGTTTTGATGCGAGACACGTGACCACCGAATTTAGAGCGCGAAAGTTTAAATGTCTTTCGCCAATGAGCTGATGATGGTTGGTCTGCGGCTCGCGGATATAGTAGCCAATTGAGTTTTCACACTCGATTCTCTTCGGAGATGTTTCGAAGGATGAATTCCGGAGAAATTTCGATGAAATTTCCCGAATAAAGAAAAATGTCCGTCGGATAACAAATTAACAGAGTATTTATTTATCAAAAGTAATTATCACTAAGTTTAATCAAAGTCGGTACAGTTTGTATGAGTTTGTAAACGGTTTCGAATCGTTTGATACGCGTCGGAGAGCTGAGTCTCTTTTTACGGAGATTTACAGAAGTTTGTTTAAGTCCGAAATTTACAATGAGTAACGGACGTAACGACGACGTGAACTCGATAAAATTTGTATAACGATTGAACGAACTTCGAGGTTTGTATCGTGGTTTTATAATAGTTTATCGGGAAAGGTGGGAGTTGATTAGCACCTCCCATGATTCAGTTTTTGAGATGGAAGTTAAAAGTTATTGGTTAGTCAAGATCTTGGATTGGGCAGTTGCAGGATAAACAGATTGCATTTGTGCATTTAGAAATTAGGGCGGAGTTAAAATGCAAGGGAGGCTCGATAGTCCTCTTTAGTTTCTGAGTTTCTTATCTTTATAGAGTGGCGCGACGGCGACGCTTAGGCGCGACAGAGTTTAAGGGTCGTCGTCGTGTTTTTTTTTTTTTGGAAAGTTATTTGGGATTCGATTTTTTTCTATATATGGATGGAGGCGACATTTGGTCGCGACAAAGTTTATCTTATTTTTCCGAAAGTCTGTTAAAAAAAATTCTTTATACATGGGGGATGGCGACGCTTGGTCGCGATGGTCAAGAGTCGTCATCCTGTTTTTAGGGGAGTTCGGCTTTTATTTTCTTGAAGTGAATGTTTGAGAAAATTCCGCATTTTGAGGCGCCAGTGGTTTGAAGTGCTTCAGTGTCTTTTAGATAGAGAGAAAGGATAACTGAAGCATATAAAAAAAAAAGGAGTGCGGTGACGTCGAGTGAGGTCTCTCTGTAAATGTAGATAGTATGTATTGGGTAGGCTTTTCCCGGAAAGGGAGTATTTACGACTACCATAAATCTAGAGGTACTTGTATACTACAAGCTATGCGCTTCGACGAAGGAAGATACCGGTATGTGCGTGGTCTGCAAGTACCTACTGTCGGCATTGTATAATTTTTGAAAGGGGGCGAAAAAAAACGTTCGAGCATGAGGCTGGGACGTAACAAAGAATTCAAAAAATGGGTGTAAAAGATACGATATTCGATTTTTAAAAATATCAATAAAAAAAATACAATGATCAGATTCGGGTAAATGGAAAATAAGAAAGTAAATGTAATCATTAGAGAGCTTACAAAATCTCCTCTAATTTATCAATATTCTTCAACGTCTCTTCTTTCTCTACTTCTATTGCTCTACCGCAACTCTCCGTGACCACTTCTTCGACTTTTTCTCCTACCAGCTTTTCGTAATACTTATATGTATTCCTGCTCATCGATGGGATATCAATGCATCCGCAAAACTTATCGAAACTCTGAAAAGGAATTCCAGCGTGCACCAAACCTGAAAATGGAAAATTTATAAGAATATTCGGTAATTGCGATATTGAGGAAAATATAGTGAGAAATAAAAATACAAATACCCATTGCAATTTTGTAATTCAACTGGAAGTGAGAATTTTGATTCTTATCTTCGCATTGTTTGCCAGTTGAAACCTTATTGACGAGTAGGCACGAATGACACTCGATATGGAGGATCGATTTGCATCCCTTGCGGATTTCTCTCTTGACATTCTTTAACAGCAGTGATTCTTTACAGCACGTACACTGTAACGCTTCCGCCAAATAAGCCAAATCTACAATTCTTTCTCCTTTTACGGGAAATTGTAGCTGAAAATCGACATGATTTTCTTCGTTCATGGGTGGCTCGTTTCTTTCGTCGTCTTCGTGAATCTCGTCTTCTTGTTGACGATCGGCGACATCAACATCGCGCTCTTGTTTTCGTCTTCGCCCATTTTCTTGACGTTGAAGCATCGTCTTATAATATTTTTCACTCACTGCTTTTCCTTTCCAACGAAATGGTTGGATGCTTGTGAATTTCAACACTGAACTGTCACAAAATTTTGAGGTTAGGGCAACAAATTAAGATGCATTTTTGGACGTTGCATCCGAAGGTTAGTAATCTACTATATCAGGTATACCAATCTCGTGGGATAAAAAAAACAGCGTTGTCACATCTACGTTATAAAATTCAACTATTGAAAAATATATTATTATGGAAAAAAAAAATTAACGAATTGTCTGACTTAAAGAGAATACAGAAAAAGTTACATCAAAAAATATTTCATTGGCAAATACCAGTTTATTTATAAGTTCGGTCTATCTACTTTTTTTTTCTTAGGTTGGCTGAAAACGTCGGCACCTTTGATTTTTCCCTCCGCCTACCTCACCTCTCAAAGCCCTGATGTTCCTCCTTAAAAATGATTTGTTTTTCCAAGCAGGATGGGGCGAATATGCGCTGTTTCTGGTTGTACAGGTGGAAGCGGATCAAGCCAAGCCGAACGACACAGCCTTCATGGTGTACGCCAGTTGGCGCTGTTCAAGGTACCAAAGGTAAATAAATTTCGACATTAATGTTTCACTTATTCCTTGCTTTCAATTTTTTGTTAATATTGTATTTCCTGCTTGCCTTGAGATTGAGAATTCATTCTCTTTCTTTTTTTTATTGTTTGATAGAATTTGGATCGACGGCAACAATGGGCTGAATCACTCGGTATTGTCTGCGACGAACGTGATATGATCTGTGAAATGCATTTTCGTGACGCAGACATCATAAAAGAAAATGTCTTCACGATCAACGGATTGACACACATACATCCGCGTGACCGTTACGATCTTCGGAAAGATGCGATTCCACAAATCCGAGTGTTGGCCGAAAAACAAAACATGTTGGATCTGAAGCTATCTCCATCTACTTCTACTTTGGATATGGAGACAACAGACAACGCTGATTCAATTCGTGCGGAGAAAGACTTTAATGAAGTAATCGCCTTTTTATCATTGAGTCATCGGACCGTCGTTCAAAAATTAATGTTTTTATTTTTACTCCGTACAGGTTCATGACGTTCAGGATGATGACGACGGATTGAATGAAGATGCGGTGGATATAGCCAATTTGTTTACGATGCAAACGCTACTCGCGTTTTTTATGGAGAGGGCTTTACCAAAAACCTGGAGTTGGACTTTTTCACCATCGAACGAAAATGAAATAATCTTCATTCACGTACATCCGATAACGTTAAAATTGAGGTTGTACCTGCAAGTCAACAGGGATTTATCTGTTACGGTAATGTTGATTTACAGCCATCAATATTTTTATGAAATTGTGTATCATTGTTTTTGAAAATGATGTACACATTTTTATTTTTCACTTTTTCACTATAAAAAAACCGTATGAGCTTACTGCATTGTTGATCCAGCTGTAATGTTACATACGGTCGAATAATATTAATTAATTATTGGTCGAATCTAACGGAAAAAATGCTAATTACCGTTGCGTCGGTCAATCTGCAGGCAGTTGCTATTATACTTTATAATAAGAAATGTTGTTCGTACTCCAGGTGCGTACATCCGACGGTCGTGGGCAAATTCAACTGGATACCATGATAAAATCGTTCTCAGATTTGACGAGTATGTTGAAGACGGCGGAAATTGCGAGGCTCTGCAATGGTCCCGGTATCAGTTCACAAGGGTTATTATATTTTGTATTCTCTACTATTATTAATAACAATTCTCATCGTACAATAAGCAGGTTACAAGTTTCATGCTCTATTTTTGCAGGCATTCAGAGAATTGTAGTCCATTCATGATGGAGCGAACGAAGGTACCGAGATGCATCTATTGTCAGAAAATCCGAAGATTGCATATGCAAAAAAATTATAAAACGAGAACGAGCTTGCAAAGTCGATACGCCCGTTCAAAACTAAAAGTTTATAAGCAACATCGACGACATCAGCGCCTTATGACAAAGGTCAGTAATTTGATATATTATTCGTGTAAACATTTATTGGCAAGGGGTGATTCAGGGTGAAAGGGTGGTCAGTGCACTTATCTCTATTTCGTTATCAGAATTCTAAATTGGGTCGAATTTTCATCCAATAACGAACGAAAAATACCATGTGCCAAAACTTATTTTGTACAGCTACTTTCTTGTAGAATGCTAGTGGTTCACAGATTCAACTATATACTGAATTCTATTCTTAGTATGCTTCCGTCTCGTACATTAGCTGAGAATTCTTACAAACAGATAATTCCTCCAGAATCGTGCGATATATTGTTTCGTTCATTTCACGATTAACCTTCTGAGTTTGAACAAATAAACGTGTTGCATCATGCAAACGTAACTCATCTGCATTGCACCACCAATCAAGTAGGAAAGAAAGTCGTCCAATGATGTGCCGTAGTTTATTAAAACGTTTCAATTCTTCATTTCAAAAAATTTGGTCGTCGTTGAAGCGGTCATTACTAACAAGCCATGCACGATAAATTGTACAAGAATACGTCATTGCTATTACTTCTATCATGTTTGGAAATACTAATAATAATCCAATTATTCATTTTTATCAGATAATGCAGACTGTGACCAAAACTGTGTAAGCAAGTTGCGCAGGAAGCGGACGCAATATTTAAGCAAACCGCTAGGCTTGTTCAATCTTCAGACGATCCATCATGAAAACCCAAACAACGGTCTAAAACACGGCAGGTTTGTACTTTACGCATAGAATATCATCATTTCCAATTAATTAAAAATGATCGAAATTACATTGAAGAAAAAAAAATTGCTAATTTTGACTTGATCAAATTACTTTATCTTCATTTCTATATTTTATAAATATTTAGCGAATTCCTCACAAGAAGTAACAACTGAAAGGAAAGAAAATAGAAAATTAGTTAACGATGGTACCAATCCACCAGTCTTCTAAATTTTATTTTCATTACAGAACAAGGTTGCAACAAAGTCACAGAATTTTATACCGAATCCATGGAATTGTATCCGACGGCAACAGTTGATTATGGCAATAGAAGCTTTGCCGATCCGCCGTTTCAAAGAAGGCTATTACGTATAAGCCGCGCTATTTGGAGACTGTAAGAAAAACAAGGCCGAATGAGAATGAGGTAAAAATGAAATATGAAGAGTGCAACACAACAAGCATTCGAGAAAGCGCGTTGAGTAGAGGAAATATAGTTTTTCAATGGAGATTTCGTTGATCGAGTCTTGGTGCAACATTATTCATGTTATTCGGCTTCAAGTTGTTGTATCCAAATCACTTCCATACGCGCAAGTATTATTTCATGAATAAATTTACCTTAACAGTTGAAAAAATGTATATCGATAATATATCCTGAATTAAACAAAAAAAATGCAAACTGAATTGATATGATTTATACCTAAATAATGATGACATAATTTGTTATACTGTCATCATCCAAAAAATAATATGAATTAATTTTAATTAAAATTTATAATATTCGCGTCATAATCGCATCGTGACTTTTTCAAGTAGTTAATTTATTATGAAATACTTTTACTTTAATATCTTTGTTTCCGTAAAAGTCTATTGGAAAGCTGGGAAAAAATCAAATTAAATTATTATTGGATATACTGTTGAATAGAATTAGGATTTATACGAGTAATAAACATCCCACCCAAACATTAGGACAAAAATAGAGTTGTATCAAAGCATACATACCAATGGATGTAATTCAATGTCAGATATTTCTTCTTTTTTACAGTTCAACCAAGACTGTGTCGAAACCCATTCTGGATATCTCTCCGATACCTGAGCAACACGGCAACCAAACAACGATATCGTCTGATGACGAGCGTTCAACTCACCACTTTTGTTCATAATTCAACAAGTCAGAAAACGCAAAAATCAGAGGGAAAAACCACATCGATAAATTATGCGATCATCGTTTGGACTTGAGCTTTGAATCCCGTTATGACTGTTATAAGAATTTCTTATAAAATATTACACGTGTCTCTCGGATAGACGCATGTGTATCCTTTTTTGCTTGTATGTTTTTTTGTTCTCTCCTTTATCCATTTACATCACCAAGTTGCACACAGTTATACATATACATGAATTATTGCTGATGTACAATAACTGTGTCGTCTATTTCTATTTTTCGAGTGAAAGGCAAATTAATAAAATATTTTTTATGAAATTATCAATGTTTGTAAATTTTCTTTATCTCATAGATATCCCTCATAGAATTAAGAACATAATAGTCACTAATGTCGAGCGGACGGATGTCCATGTTTTATAGTACATTGCTTCAATTATTGAATGTTGACGGCATCTTACGCAACCATTTTTTTCTGTTGCGTATAAAAATAAATGCAAACATGGGCATTACTTGGATTTTTTCTGTGGACATGCCGGAAAGTATTTTTGACAATCGCATTTTACGTTGATTCTAGAGGTGTCTCAATATTCATCAAACAGTTTAAAAATTTTTACTTGACTAAATGACTTAACTTTTTCATATCGTTAGTACAAATGCAAAGTACAAGAACCCCGAGTCTCAACTGCGGATTATGTATTATTACTGCAAATTGCAATAGAATGCATGTGAATTTAATATATATCTGTATTTTGCAATAAGTATGTATTCGAAATAAGGTGATAAATAAAATATTTTGAGATGACACGCATTAGACAGAAGAATTTTGTTTATACATTTGAAATCTTTTGTTTCGAGTTTTTTTCTGCCCGCGCGAGACTCTTTTAATAAATTGTTCACGCTTCACTTACACCCGGCCTAATGCCAGATGAATTATAATCTCTATAAGTAAGCGGAAATATATTTATATTTGTATTATTATGTTAATTCTCATACTTTCATCAAACGATAAAGCATTATCCCCGAAAACAAGCCAATCGTCCATCCGGCCGCGAATCATATGTACCAGAAGGTGCACTTGTTTGATAAGCAATGAGGTGGTCCAGTTGGTAGCGTTCCTGACTTCGGTCCGCAGGGGCGCGGGATCGTTCCCCGCGCTTCAGTATTTTTTTTTTTTTTTTTTTTATGGGGCGAATTGTTCATTCGTGATACACGCTTATTGAAAGAACAATTTTGTAATCGTACGATAATAGATCTGAAATTTTGATGTATTATTATATTATGCTTCATAATACTTTCATACTTTCTCTACTTATTGATACTTTCATCAAGCGATAAAACATTGTCCCCGGAAAACATGCAAGCCAATCATCCATCCGGCCGCGAATCACAAGTACCAGAAGGTGCACTCAGTCCACAAGCGATGAGATGGTCCCGTTGGTAGCGTCAACGAACATAGAGTTACATAGAAGCGCACTCCTTATGGCCGGTTTGAAGCCAAAAAGTTGGGGTGATCGGGTAATCTCGGCAACGCTCGGCTCAAGGCATCGCCTTTCATTGTGTGCGCTCACGTACATAGCTCTTCGATGTACATGAGCGCTCACCCCTGTGGAGAGCGTTAGTCCGCCCATCGAGTTGGCCGTCACTCTCGCTCCGGCTTGAAGTGATGGTGCGGTCTCTCTTGCGCTGAAACGACAATGGCCGCGGAGTGGGGTCACGGCGGTGACGTAGCGGAGAGCACGTCCGTATATACCGGGTGTTCTCCGGTCAATATAATGATCATTTATGCCTTTGTTTCCTTATTCCTTCACCTTATTTCAGGAGAACTTCTATAAGCGTGAATATTAATTGAAAGTACCAACGCGTTTCAGTAAATCCTATGAAATTGAATAAAATAGAACAGGCTCGCGACTTAAATATTATAAGAATGACTTACCCATAAATGGGCCGTTTGGTGTAATCGGCAAGGCGGTGGACTCGCAATCCGGAGATACTGGGTTCGATTCCCACCAATCTTTTTTTTTTTCACGCGTCAATTTATTTATTTGCAACCGTAAGACTAATTGAAAGTAATGACAGTTCCATTGTGTTATAATTTTACTAATAATAAAACGATGATAAATAAAAAAAAAATAAAAAATTACCGAGCCTAATGAAGCCACAAAAATACTATAACTACATTTTCCAATGCGTTTGTGACATTCTCTTTATTTCTAATATGTTTATCAGGGTGATATGAAACAATGACTGTTTTTTCTTCTGGTTATAACGAAGAATTTTCTGTTACTTGGTATGTCTTATTCTTTCTTGGTATTCAAGAGAAAACCGATGAAATCGTTTAAGATGTATTGATTTCAATACTTTCAAATAATGTAACGTACTGAAAAATGTAGTTTTATATTAAAAGCATATGTGATTTTGTAGTATAGTGAATGTATGTATAATAACTTTTAATTTAACAAAAATTATGTTCTAAAACTATGTTCTAAAAAATAAGATAGCGTGATGAAAATAATGTAAGAATGTATAAATACAATTAACGGGCATCAAGCTCAGCTGTTGAACTCAGAATCAAGGGTACCGCCTCTCGCGGTAGCAGAGCGCAACTCCGTGCCACTAGTAACCAGCGCCTTCAGCGACAATATTGTTAGTCAAAGTAGGTACATACATTCAGTGCCGTGCTGCGCAGAAGGACCCTGAGAACACGACTCGCGCGTGACGTCACCCGACGGCCCGCGCGAGTCTTCTAATAAATTGTTCACGCTTCACTCACACCCGTCCTAATGCCAAATGAATGATAATCCCTATAAGTAAGCGGAAATATATTTATATTTGTATTATTCTATTAATTCTCGTACTTTCATCAAACGATAAAGCGTTATCCCCGAAAACAAGCCAATCATCCATCCGGCCGCGAATCACAAGTACCAGAAGGTGCACCTATTTCATAAGCAATGAGATGGTTCAGTTGGTAGCGTTCCTGACTTCGGTCCCCAGGGGCGCGGGATCGTTCCCCGCGCTCAGTATTTTTTTTTTTTTTTTTTTATGGGGCAATTGTTCATTCCCGAAACACGCTCATTGAAAGAACAATTTTGTAACCGTATGATAATACATCTATAATTTAGATGTATTATTATATGTGTTAGGGAATTGAATAAATTTCAAATAGTACTCATTCCTTCACATTATCTCACTTTATTCTTTCATTGTCTCATTTATACGTCCTAACTTACACCCATCTGGAGAAGAGCTGCCTTCCTCGTCTCGCCGTTCCGAAATTATTCGCTCACATAATCGGGAGTCAAAAATACCCCCCTTCATACACATATTTCGTATTACATATTATACTTTATAATACTTCCATACTTTCTCTACTTATTCATACTTTCATCAAGCGATAAAACATTATACCTGAAAACAAGCCAATCATCCATCCTGCCGCGAAGCACAAGCAACAAAAGGTGCACTCCGTTCACAAGCGATGAGATGGTCCCGTTGGTAGCGTGCCTGACTTCGGTCCGGAGGGGCGCGGGATCGACCCCCGTGATCAGTATTTAAAAAAGTTTTTTTTTACGGGGCAGATTGTTCATTCGTGAAACACGCTCAAGCAAATTTCAAAAGAATATATATATCACATTCGTCATGACGCGAAGTAGGCAAAACACCGAAAAATCAAAGCGTTAGCGCTGAATGTCAAAGCATTTTAACCTTTTCCGATGTCAGTCTTTACGCTTGAAGAATTTTTTGTTGTTGTTTCTTTTACTTACATGATTAAATTCGGTGGTTTCCTACAAAAAGAAGTGAAATCCACATTTAAAACTTTATGAAGTAAAATTGTACACCAAGTAATAAAAATAGTAGTTTTCGTCGAAAAGTATTTTTTTCAAATAGTGTGAAAAATAAAATAAACATTTTTAAAAAAAATCAAACTTGGGGTGCATGGTTAAGAAAAAGAGGTTGCACGTCAAGTAAACATTTTTTTTTTTAAATGTTGATTTTATTTTTCACACTATTTGAAAAAAATACTTTTTGACGAAAACTACTATTTTCATTACTTGGTGTACATTTTTTTACTTTATGAAGTTTTAAATGTGGATTTCACTTCTTTTTGTAGGAAACCACCGAATTTAATCATGTAAGTAGAAAAAAACAACAACAAAATTCTTCGAGCGTAAAGACTTTGACATCGGAAAATGTTAAAATACTTCGACATTCAGCACTAACGCTTTGGTTTTTCGGTGTTTTGCCTACTTCGCGTCATGACGAATGCGATATATATATTCTTTTGAAATTTGCTTGAGCGTGTTTCACGAATGAACAATTTGCCCCATAAAAAAAAAATTTTTTACACACTGAACGCGGGGATCGATCCCGCGCCCCTCCGATCAGAAGTCAGGGACGCTACCAACGGGACCATCTCATCGCTTGTGGACTGAGTGCACCTTCTGGTACTTGTGATTCGCGGCCGGATGGATGATTGGCTTGTATGTTTTCCGGGGACAATGTTTTATCGCTTGATGAAAGTATCAATAAGTAGAGAAAGTATGAAAGTATTATGAAGCATAATATAATAATACATCAAAATTTCAGATGTATTATCGTACGATTACAAAATTGTTCTTTCAATAAGCGTGTATCACGAATGAACAATTCGCCCCATAAAAAAAAAAAAAAAAAAAATACTGAAGCGCGGGGAACGATCCCGCGCCCCTGCGGACCGAAGTCAGGAACGCTACCAACTGGACCACCTCATTGCTTATCAAACAAGTGCACCTTCTGGTACATATGATTCGCGGCCGGATGGACGATTGGCTTGTTTTCGGGGATAATGCTTTATCGTTTGATGAAAGTATGAGAATTAACATAATAATACAAATATAAATATATTTCCGCTTACTTATAGAGATTATAATTCATCTGGCATTAGGCCGGGTGTAAGTGAAGCGTGAACAATTTATTAAAAGAGTCTCGCGCGGGCAGAAAAAAACTCGAAACAAAAGATTTCAAATGTATAAACAAAATTCTTCTGTCTAATGCGTGTCATCTCAAAATATTTTATTTATCACCTTATTTCGAATACATACTTATTGCAAAATACAGATATATATTAAATTCACATGCATTCTATTGCAATTTGCAGTAATAATACATAATCCGCAGTTGAGACTCGGGGTTCTGGTGATCGCATAACACGTTACTGGGGAGCTCACTGATTTACCACTAGCGAACCTGACGAAAAATGCTATAACTAAAAATGACAGGTCGAGAGTAGAAAAATGGCCGCTGCCGTACGTTTGACGCCTCGGAGTTTTCTTGACGGATTTTTCTTTTATTTCGCAATAAAATAGATCGCGAAGTGTTTTAAAACATGGAGTGATGTGGTATGCACGGTGCTCTGGTCTGAAAAGACGTGGGAAATGTGCGTAGAATTCATAATATGAAGAATACTTCTGGGATCGACAATACTGTCATGGAGGACGAAAGTCGCCTCGGTTTTTCTATGATCGAATACTAATTAACGAAAAAATTGCCACAAAAAAAACAACCAGAGCACCATTCTTCTCGGGGAAGGAAAATAACTTTTTATTGTTATTCATTCAATAAAAGCATATTGTGCGAGAAATCCGTCAAGAAAGTTTTTTAGTTCGTGGATTTGCCACTTGGCGCTTCGTATGCTATCGCTTGATGCCCGTTAAGCATTTCTGCATCATTATACTTAAAAGCATTCCCCATAACCTAATCTTTATCCTCGATCATCGCTTGAACGGTTACTTTTATCGATAGAACACAAGAGACCCCTTTTGTAGAGCATCAAATGTTGTATGATATTATCCTCTCAGGTATTTCCTAAATTTATCGGTTACCCGCTTATAAATTTCCAAAGATGGGGCTTTTTCACCCATTTTTTACTCACCGTAATGTACATATAAGAAATGAAGACATTATAACAAACGCATACCAGGTACTGACGATACACGAAATTCGCTCTGCCCACTCTTAGCTAATCTCAGTTTACGTAATTAAAATAAAAAATTTGCAATGATCGATTTATAGCAAGCAAAAATGGCTGCAAATTTAAAATCATTTTAATATTATACAGCTTTACTTTTTTAGTTGACATGTAACCACGTTTGTGCAACGTGTCAGATTATTATAACAATACATTGGAATTTTTTTATTTTTCATTTAATATTATTTTGGCTATAATTTGTCAGTCTGGAAAATATTTTTACTCGCTAAGGAAAGACTAGAGAAAATACCACGATATTTTACAGTATATAATTAAATTTTGATAGCTCTGTGTTCGACAATTATTTTATCACTATAATTAGTAGCAACATTTAAGCTTAATTGTTATAAATTTTTTTATTTTTGTGGCTTCATTAGGCTCGGTAATTTTTTATTTTTTTTTTATTTATCATCCTTTTATTATTAGTAAAATTATAACACAATGGAACTGTCATCACTTTCAATTAGTCTTACGGTTGCAAATAAATAAATTGACGCGTGAAAAAAAAAAAGATTGGTGGGAATCGAACCCAGTATCTCCGGATTGCGAGTCCACCGCCTTGCCGATTACACCAAACGGCCCATTTATGGGTAAGTCATTCTTATAATATTTAAGTCGCGAGCCTGTTCTATTTTATTCAATTTCATAGGATTTACTGAAACGCGTTGGTACTTTCAATTAATATTCACGCTTATAGAAGTTCTCCTGAAATAAGGTGAAGGAATAAGGAAACAAAGGCATAAATGATCATTATATTGACCGGAGAACACCCGGTATATACGGACGTGCTCTCCGCTACGTCACCGCCGCGGCCCCACTCCGCGGCCATTGTCGTTTCAGCGCAAGAGAGACCGCACCATCACTTCAAGCCGGAGCGAGAGTGACGGCCAACTCGATGGGCGGACTAACGCTCTCCACAGGGGTGAGCGCTCATGACATCGAAGAGCTATGTACGTGAGCGCACACAATGAAAGGCGATGCCTTGAGCCGAGCGTTGCCGAGATTACCCGATCACCCCAACTTTCCCGATCACCCCAACTTTTTGGCTTCAAACCGGCCATAAGGAGTGCGCTTATATGTAACTCTATGTTCGTTGCCTCTACACGCGATCTAGCTGCTGGCTTCTGGCTGCACAGCTCGCGCGTGACGTCACCCGACGGCCCGCGCGAGTTCTTCTAATAAATTGCTCCCGCTTCACTCACACCCGTCCTAATGCCAAATGCATTATAATCCCTATAAATAAGCGGAAATATATTTATATTACTAATATTATATTAATTCTCATACTTTTATCGAGGGATAAAGCAACAAAAGAGCAAACGAATACAAGCCAATCATCTATCCGGTCGCGAATAACAAGTACGAGAATGTGCACCTATTCCTCAAGTGATTAGATGGTCCAGTCGGTAGCGTTCCTGACTACGGTCCGAAGGGGCGCGGGAGCGATCCCCGCTATAAGTACTTTTTTTTATTTTTTATTTTTTTGGCGAATTGTTCATTCGTGACACACGCTCATTGAAAGAACAACAATTTTGTAATCGTATGATAATACATCTAAAATTTAGATGTATTATCAAGAGACGCGGCAGCGTCTCGACGCCAAGTAATTAAAAAAAAAAAATTTTTTATGACCTGACGTCAGAGACCTGCCACGAATATTTTATACAGGAATATGGGCTGCCAGCTGTCATCCAAGATTTTAAATCACTTATATTTCCGATCCTGTTCCCCTAATCGAAAATGTAATCACATTTTACCGATTAATTGTTATTTTTTTCTTTCGATTGAGCCTAGTTAGAGCATGGATTGTTTAGGCTACATGTGTAAACTCATAATTTGAGCTGATTTTTTCTCCACTAAATTTCAAAACGATATATATATCACATGCGTCATGCTGCGAAGTACGCAAATTAACGAAAAATCGAAACGATATACAGGGTGGTCCACGCAACGTGTGCACCTCTTTCACGGTCAAAATATGCGTTGCACGAAAAAATGTTGTATACAAAAGTTACATGGTTTATGAGGCTTCATCATGTGGTGCATTTATTTTTATTCTAGGTGGAGGCGCTTCGGAGATTTCAAGGTCAACTTTGTTTTTTTAAAGGGAATGCTATATTTTTTATAGCGTAAGATGATAGAGTATCGAATTTTGAGTAAAAAAGTATAGACCCTTATTAGCCCTAAAATTAATAGTTAACGAGTATTTTCACTTTATTACTTTAAAATTTCTATTGCGTAATATCAACTTGGAGATTCAAATCTACTACAAATATCTGAAGGATAGCATTTTTTACATGACAGTGTTTATCAATATGAACACATTCACCACATCACACGCTCTTATCATGATTCGCAATCCTCTCAATATTTGTAATCCAGTATTAAAGTTTCCTTCAGTGATCGTGCGTGATTATCAGAAAGATAAAAGTGAAAATGAATTTTTGTAATAGTGACAAAGTTGATATGCTTTTAGTGTACGGAGAGTGTCATAGAAATGCAGTAAGAGCTAAAGCTATGTATGCCGAAAGATGTATGTACTAGAGGACGTGCCGTTGAATATCCGTGCACGTATGTGGTATCAGCATGATGGTTGTCCAGCACATTACGCACGTATTGTGAGGGAACTACTGGATAGAAATTTTCCCAATCGATGGATTGGTCGTGGTGGACAATTCATGTGGCCTCCACGCTCACCAGATCTTACTCCTCTAGACTTTTTTCTGTGGGGCACATTAAAAGACAGAGTGTATCGTGAAATACCAACAACTCCGGAGGATATGAAACATCGTATTTGTTTAGAATGCATGACACTTAGTCCGGACATAATTCAGAATGCAGTTTCTTCATTAGTTAATAGATTTCGTCACTGTATTGATGCCAATGGACATCAATTTGAACACTTACGTTAATTGTGATAAGCCACGAGTCACTGAATGTACTCAAAGTAATAAAGTGAAAATACTCGTTAACTATTAATTTTAGGGCTAATAAGGGTCTATACTTTTTTACTCAAAATTCGATACTCTATCATCTTACGCTATAAAAAATATAGCATTCCCTTTAAAAAAACAAAGTTGACCTTGAAATCTCCGAAGCGCCTCCACCTAGAATAAAAATAAATGCACCACATGATGAAGCCTCATAAACCATGTAACTTTTGTATACAACATTTTTTCGTGCAACGCATATTTCGACCGTGAAAGAGGTGCACACGTTGCGTGGACCACCCTGTATATATCACATTCGTCATGTTGCGAAGTAAGCAAATCACCGAAAAATTAAAACGTCAGTGCTGAGTGTCAAAGTCTTTAACCTTCTTCGACTTGACCTTTTCCTTTTTTCAATAATATTGTGTTGAGCTTTTCTTGAATAATGTTTCTGGATCTGGAAAGTTTTCTACAAAGTTATTACACCGATGGATTATAAGACTCTCGCTGATGGAAGTTTGCACCAAGCTAATACGGAGTAAATATTTTTTGAATTGAATAGATTTTGCTTCACTTTGTTTTTTTACACATGCTAATATAGAGATTTGTAGAAATCTCTCATCAGAAAAACATTCTCAATAAATATTGTACTGAGCTGTTCTTGAATAATGTTTTTGAAAATTTTAAAGTTATTACACCGATAGATTATAAAGCTCTCGCTGATGGAAGTTTGCACCGAGCTAATACGGAGTGAACGTTTTTTGAATTTCGCTTAAGACTGTCGCTGATGGAAGTATTCACCAAGCTGATACGAAGTGAACATTTTTTAGATTTATCGCTTCGCTTTGTTTATTTAGACATTCCAATACAGATTTATAGAAATCTCTCATCAAGAAAATATTCTGAATAAATATTGTGCTGAGATTTTCTTAAATAATGTTTTCGAAAAGTTTTCGATAAACTTTTTACACCGATTGATTATAACGCTGTCACTGATGGAAGTATTCACCACGCTGATACGAAGTGAACATTTTTTAGATTTATCGCTTCGCTTTGTTTATTTAGACATTCCAATAGAGATTTATAGAAATCTCTCATCAAGAAAATATTCTGAATAAATATTGTGCTGAGATTTTCTTAAATAATGTTTTCGAAAAGTTTTCGATAAACTTTTTACACCGATCGGTTATAAGGCTGTCGCTGATAGAAGTATTCACAATGCTGATACGAAGTGAACATTTTTTAAACTTATCGCTTCTCTTTGTTTATTTAGACATTCCAATAGAGATTTATAGAAAACTCTGATCAGAAAAACATTCTGAATAAATATTGTGCTCAGTTTTCCTTAAATAATGTTTTTGAAAAGTTTTCTATCTACGAAGTTATTACACCGATCAATTATAAGGTTCACGCTGATAGAAGTTTGCACCGCGTTAAGACAGAGTGAACATTTTTTGTATTTATCGCTTCACTTTGTTTATTTAGACGTGCTAATATAGAGATTTGTAGAAATCTCTCATCAGAAAAACATTCTCAATAAATATTGTACTGAGCTGTTCTTGAATAATGTTTTTGAAAATTTTAAAGTTATTACACCGATAGGTTATAAAGCTCTCGCTGATGGAAGTTTGCACCGAGCTAATACGGAGTGAACATTTTTTGAATTTCGCTTAAGACTGTCGCTGATGGAAGTATTCACCAAGCTGATACGAAGTGAACATTTTTTAGATTTATCGCTTCGCTTTGTTTATTTAGACATTCCAATAGAGATTGATAGAAATCTCTCATCAGGAAAATATTCTGAATAAATATTGTGCTGAGATTTTTTTAAATAATGTTTTCGAAAAGTTTTCGATAAACTTTTTACACCGATCGATTATAAGGCTGTCACTGATGGAAGTATTCACCACGCTGATACGAAGTGAACATTTTTTAGATTTATCGCTTCGCTTTGTTTATTTAGACATTCCAATAGAGATTTATAGAAATCTCTCATCAAGAAAATATTCTGAATAAATATTGTGCTGAGATTTTCTTAAATAATGTTTTCGAAAAGTTTTCGATAAACTTTTTACACCGATCGATTATAAGGCTGTCGCTGATGGAAGTATTCACAATGCTGATACGAAGTGAACATTTTTTAAACTTATCGCTTCTCTTTGTTTATTTAGACATTCTAATAGAGATTTATAGAAATCTCTGATCAGAAAAACATTCTGAATAAATATTGTGCTCAGTTTTCCTTAAAAAATGTTTTTGAAAAGTTTTCTATCTACGAAGTTATTACACCGATCAATTATAAGGTTCACGCTGATAGAAGTTTGCACCGCGTTAAGACAGAGTGAACATTTTTTGTATTTATCGCTTCACTTTGTTTATTTAGACGTGCCAATAGAGATTTATAGAAATCTCTGATCAGAAAAACATTCTCAATAAATATTGTGCTGAGTTTTGCTTAAATAATGTTTTTGAAAAGTTTTTAAACTTTTCACACCGATTGATTATAAGGCTGTCGCTGAGGGAAGTTTTCATCAAGCTAATACGGAGTGAACATTTTTTGGATTTCGCTTCACTCTGTTTATTTAGACATGCCAATATAAAGATTTGTAGAAATCTCTTATCAGAAAAACATTCTCAATAAATATTGTACTGAGCTGTTCTTAAATAATGTTTTTGAAAAGTTTTCTTTAAAGTTATTACACCGATAGATTATAAAGCTCTCACTGATGGAAGTTTGCACCAAGCTAATACGGAGTGAACATTTTTTGGATTTCGCTTCACTCTGTTTATTTAGATATGCCAATAGAGATTTACAGAAATCTCTCATCAAAAAATACATTCTCAATAAATAATGTGCTGAGTTTTTCTTGAATACAATAAATATTGTGCTGAGCTTTTCTTGAATAATGTTTCTGGAAAGTTTTCTACAAAGTTATTACACCGATGGATTATAAGGCTTTCGCTGATGAAAGTTTGCACCGACCTAACACAGAGTGAACATTTTTTGGATTTCGCTTCGCTCTGTTTATTCAGACATGCCAATATAGGGATTTATAGAAATCTCTCATCATAAAAATGATCTCAATAAATATTGTGCAAAGTTTATCTCGAATAATGTTTTTGAAAAGTTTTCGATAAACTTTTTACACCGATTGATTATAAGGCTGTCGCTGAGGGAAATTTACATCAAGCTGATACGAAGTGAACATTTTTTGGATTTCGTTTCGCTCTGTTTATTTAGACATGCCAATAGAGATTTACAGAAATCTCTCATCAAAAAACACATTCTCAATAAATAATGTGCTGAGTTTTTCTTGAATACAATAAATATTGTGCTGAGCTTTTCTTGAATAATGTTTTTGAAAAGTTTTCCACAAAGTTATTACACCGATTGATTATGAGGCTCTCGCTGATGGAAGTTTGCATCAAGCTAATACGGAGGGAACATTTTTTGTATTTCGCTTCTCTCTGTTTATTTAGACATGCCATACAGATTTACAGAAATCTCTCATCAAAAAAACATTCTCAATAAATATTGTATTGAGCTGTTCTTGAATAATGTTTTTGGAAGGTTTTCACCACAATTACACCGATTGATTATAAGGCTCTCGCTGATGGAAGTTTGCATCAAGCTAATACGGAGGGAACATTTTTTGGATTTCACTTCACTCTGCTTATTTAGACATGCCAATAGAGATTTATAGAAATCTCTCGTCAGAAAAATATTTTCAATAAATATTTGAAACGTTTTCGATAAACTTTTCAAACTGATTGATTATAAGGCTCTCGCTGATCGAAATTTGCATCAAGCTGATACGAAGTGAACATTTTTTGTATTTATCGCTTCACTTTGTTCATTTAGACATGCCAATAGAGATTTATAGAAATTTCTCATCCGAAAAATATTCTTAATGAATATTGTGCTGAGCTTTTCTTGAATAATGTTTTTGGAAAGTTTTCTTCAAAGTTATTACACCGATTGATTATAAGGCTCTCGCTGATGGAAGTTTTCACCAAGCTGATACGGAATGAACATTTTGTGGATTTATCGGTTTACTTTGTTTATTTAGACATGCCAATAGAGATTTATAGAAATCTCTCATCGGGAAAAAGTTTAGGGTTTCGCATTAGGGTTTCGAAAATATCACAAAGTGAAAGTTGGCAGAAATTTCAAGAATTTCTTAACAAATGGGAGACGATTGAGGAAAATAATTATATTTGCCGGTACTGTCATGACAAATTTAAAGAAAATAAAATACCTCCTTCGTGCATTATGAATAATCTTTATGTCCGGCCTGTGCCACCGGGTCTCTTTGAACTCAATGAGTTTGAGAAGATTCTAATCCAACGGGCTAAATGTTTTCAAGTTATCAAAAAATTAGGGACGGTTATGAATAAAGCATTGCCTAACAAAAATCTTGTCTCTAAATGTGTAGGCACAAATTTTGTTTTACCATTGCCAATGGATGAGACATTGAAAAAAATTTGTCCTTCGAGAGAACCAATTAACTCCAATCATGAACTATATATTATAGTTCGTGGTATTCCTACCAAGTCTAAAATAGTATGGGAAAGATTGGTGAATGTCGAAAAAATATGGGATGTTTTAAATTGTTACAATCCAATAATCCATTATATTTAGGGATTGAGTTGCCAAAGTTACCTGCCGAGTTATTAACAAAGAATTTGAATGATACTGAATTCTCCGAAAGTCAACGCTTGGGTGCAATTGTAAATACTGAAAATTTGAAATCTGTAGTTGGCAATAAGAATATTGAGGTTGTAAACGAATTGAGCGAAAAAAAAGAAGTAGCGTTTCTCACACAGATGTCTCAGTCTGATGTTTATTATGAAAAGTTTACCATTTATCCTATGCACCAACGAAAACTTAACGTTTCCGCAACGGATTTATATCAGATGTTAAAAGTTCATGATGTCCCACTTGATAAACGCCTTGAGCATTTAGATCTTAAATGCATTCCTGATTTGTTTCCATATGCAGAAAATGGACAAAATGAAGAGAGGGAGGTACCGCTATCAGATTTTGAATTTTTAAAATCTCGATTTATGTCTAAACATTCACAATTTCGGTTGGATATTCAATATTTATTTTATGCATTACAGAACAACAATATTCGTCAAATGAATGCAGGCATATTTCACAAAATGAATATAATAAATCCTCGTGTTAGATATACGGCAGAAAATTACCTTCACGAAATGTCGAAAGGACAGGTTGAGTCCAATTTGCATACAATCTTTTCTCGATTGCGTAATACGGACCAATTCTGGAGGATTCCTAGAAATAATTTGAAGTGTATGGCTCGTAACTATGGTCCAGCTACATGGTTTTTAACCGTTAGTCCTGCAGAATGGTTATGGGATGACTTAATAGAATATCTTCGTGACTTACGCGGTATTTCTCCGACGGCAAAAGTTAATCCGATGCAACTCGTTGTTTCTGATCCAGTGAGTACATCCAGATTCATTGACATAAAATTTAAAGCGATTCTAGACTTTATTTCATCATCGGATAATCCGATTGGTAAGGTCGTACATTATTTTTGGCGCAGGGAATATCAGAGTAGAGGATCTCAACATTTTCATCTTTTGATTTGGGTTGAAAATGCTCCAATAATTGGAACATCTTCATCAGAAGAGATTGCTTCGTTCATACTTAAGTATGTTACTTGTAGGTTACCTCATAATAATGTTTCACCACAATTGTATCAACGAGTAAAAACTCATCAAAATCACAAACACAATACATATTGTTTGCGGAATAAAAAAACTAAAACTGGTTTCATTTGCCGTTGTAAATTTGGCTATCCTCGTCCAGTGACCGAAACTGTGAAAATTCGTGATGTTGCTATTTCTATCGCTGGGAAAAAGAATTTGCGAACACACAGCAGATTGTATGATCTACCTCGTAGCTCGGCTGAAACTTATATTAATGATTACAGTCTAGCTATACTTTGTGTTTGGCAAGGTAATATGGATATTCAATTCGTCGGTGAATGTTCTTCAATTCTAACGCATTATACCACAAAATATATTTGTTAAACCAGAAAAGAGTTGTGTTGGTTCTGTAATTGATATCATTAATTCGTCTAAATCGCTTGTTAGCAATCTTTGGAATTTGGCAATGCGAATGCTTAGTAATCGTGAATGTGGAGCTATGGAAGAGGCTGACAGTGTTCTCGGTATTCCACTATATGGAACTGATCCTCAGACTACTTTTAAATGGTTGGACGTCAATATTATTCGAAGTAGAAAGCTTAAAACCAGGAAAGCTATTCAGCAACTTGATTCCGAATCAACGGATTTATTCTACCCATCGATAATGGATACGTATTATCCGAATAGTCCTTCCGAATTAGAAACCATCAATTTGTACGATTTTGGAAAGTGGTACGATATAGTAAAAATAAAACCGAAAACGTTGGGTGAGATATACAGAATAGACAAATCAACGTATTTGAAAAAGCGTTCCCGTGGTTGTCTTATTAATCACTATGTGTATATCGTTGAAATTGAACCAGAACGATATTATTATTCCTTGCTTTTTTTATTTAAACCTTGGCGGGAATGCAACGATTTGAAGAACGATTCCCTAGCGGGTTGTGCGATTTTGCAAACTGGTAAAGTCGAAAAAATCGGCTCTAATTTTGATTGGTAGCGATTTTTCATCTAAAGTCGCGTGATTCAAGAATAGATTAGTTGATCCTACTTACCAGTTATAGTTTGGATGGTTATTCGGTTCTTGCTTCCCCGCCCAATTCTCGCTACCAGTTTTATTTTCTCATTGCAAATGTAATCTTGCTTGATGGAATTGTGTCATAACAACATTACGAAGTATTGTATCGACAGTTACAGTAATTATTGTAAGCCTTCGGTAAAGCGTTTGGAACTTGAAAAATCTGAGAATATCGTTAAGAAATACAGTTTGGACAGCTGATAAAGCGCAGCATTCGTGGAGAATCACACCGTATCTTCAACAAAGATCGAGAACCGAGTAACCATCCAAAATAAAACTGGTAGCGATAAATGAGCGGAGCTACGAAAACCATAACCATCCAAAATATGAATGGTAGTAACTTACCAGTCCGACCAAAATCGCTTCCGTTCGATTCTGGAAAAATTGGTTACTAGTCAATATTTGAGACGAATTTTTCGACTTTACCAGTTTAGAATTACCAATCAAATTTTGGCTCACAGAACACGCTAGGGTTATGATACGTATGAACAAGCCTTCGCTGCGGTGCAACTCGAACTTGCAGATGGTTTGCGTTATCATGAGCAATTGATTGAAATTCAAAAAGCTATGCGTTGCGTGAATGACAAGGTCGATGAGTTGTTGATAGGAACTCTAGATAATTTAGAAACTAATGTCGATAATAATGATGCTTTGGAATGTGTTCCAATTGAAATCGAAGAAGCTGTTAAAGATTTTAAAGACGGTGTAGAGAAATTCGCAGACCAAAATCTTTCACAAATGATAAAAGATTTGAATTTGGATCAAAAACGTATTTACGATAAAGTAATGGATACTTTGGCATTTGATGATGATGATAAAATTATTAGATTTTACATCAGCGGAGAAGGAGGAACCGGAAAAAGTTTTCTTATAAAAACCATTTGCGTTTCAGTTAAAAATATCTTCCAGAAAGATACAGCGGTAACAGCCCCAACGGGAATTGCCGCGTTCAATATTGATGGCTTAACGATACATCGCTTATTCCAGTTGCTTGTAGAACATGGGCAGACTCCCAAATATAGATCATTGTCAGATGCTGTTCTTAAACGGTTACGAGCTGAATTGAATAATGTTACTTTGATTATTATTGATGAAGTTTCGATGATATCTAATATTACTTTCATGTACATTCATTTGCGATTGACTGAAATATTGAATACATCGGAGATGGAGGATGGTTGGTTTGGAAAAAAACATGTGCTTCTTTTTGGGGATTTGATGCAACTTCCACCCGTACATGAATCACCAGCATTTATGAATTTATCCAAGAATCATATTGAAAAGTTTATTGGAGGAATGGGCACTGTTCATCTGTGGCATGATCTATTTTCTTATGACGAGCTTACGATTAACATGCGTCAAAAGGGTGATCTTTTGTATAGAGATTTATTATCTCGGATTCGAATTGGAGTAGTTACAGAATCTGATACTAAAGATTTGCAGTCGCGACAGATATTGTTTAATGAGACCAGTGTAAACGGTCGATTATCAGAACTGTGTGATTGTTTGCACAATTTACCACCAGATACCGTTTGTTTATTTGCCACATGTAATCAATGCGACATTTTGAATACAGCAATGTTGGCGCGTATTCCTTCGGAGGAAATATACCTTATTGCCCAAGACACTATAGACTGTGATAGTCGTTTAAGAAAAAAAGTTTCCAAAGTGTTATGTTCTGATGAAGAGAATATTTCGAGGAGTGCAGGATTAGGTAAAGAAATAATCGTTAAAATTGGTGCTCAAGTAATGATTCGGAGAAATATCGATGTTACTTTGGGTCTTGTCAATGGAACGATTGGGAAAATTGTTTCTGTAAATCGCAATATTCGTACAAATGATGTTGATACTATAACAATTACATTGCCATCTACAAAGGAATATATATTAGAACGTTGTTCTGTTAAATTTGGGGTGATAGACAGAGCCTTTGTCGTACGAAAACAATTTCCTATTTGCTTAAGTTATGGAATGACTATACACAAGAGTCAGGGTTTAAGTTTAAAAAATGCTCTAGTCGATGTGGGTAATTCGATATTCATTTCTGGTCAAATCTATGTAGCATTATCACGTGTTACGGCATTGACCGGACTTCACCTTGCCAATTACGATCCAGCTTCTGTTAAAGCTAGCGAGAAAGCCATTGTTGAATATAATCGGTTGCGAAAAAAATATCGGCCTGATCTTTTACCTTACACAATTGTGCAATGTTCAGTTAGAAAAAAAATTGATCGAATGTGGGCTCTACCAGCATATGTTGTTGATCATCACAATGAAACGGAACCGCTAACGGAAAAATCTCTACCCTTTCACGTGCAGGGATTGCCAAACGATGATGGCGTTTCTTGTTTTGCGAATGCTAGCATCCAGTGTTTGATACATTGCTCTCATATTCGAGATGCAGTCGCATCGTCTTTAACAGAAACCGTTATAAAATCGGCATTTGAAGAATATGTGTCTAAATGTGGTAAAGTTGATACATTCCAAGTGAGACAATTTGTGAGTAAAGTGTTTATTGATGGGAAGCAGCATGATCCAAGTGCGTTTATTGATTCCTTCTGTGACCGCGTAGATGATGTGCGGGATATTATTAGGCATGAAATTACTTCTACAATTACATGCCTAAATTGTGGTACAAAGATGGACAATTTCCATTCAAATAATATTTTATTGCTAGATATACCTGGTTCTCGTAAAACGCCATTTAGTTTGCAGGATATTATTGATTATAACGTGGGAAAATCGAAAAAAGTGAATAGGGAGTGTCCACAGTGCCGATCACTTTCTTCAATCGAAAAAAAAGTCATAACATCATTACAAAAAGTATTGGTGCTACAAGTATTAGTTTTTCAGAAACAAAATGCTTTAATAGTAAAGAGAAAAATTAATATCAAAGGCGTTCCTGTTGCAATTATTCGTATAAATGATCACTGTTATAAAGTTATGAGTGCAATTGTTCATGAAGGTGAAAATGTGAATGAAGGCCATTATAGAAGTTTGCTGCGAGGTAAAGGTAACGTTTGGCTATGTGTGGATAATATGAAGTTTGCTAAATGCAGTTGGCCTCGGAATAGCAAAGATGTATATATGCTTTTTTTAATTCAGTTGTAAATATGATCTATTAGTGATACAATTTTGACAAAAACGTAGATCGGCTGCTGAAGGCGTAAATGATGGTATTTGTTAAAATCCTTTTTCCCATATATCTTGTCATTCAAGATAAGTTTTAGGTCAACTTTGTAATTTTGGAATGCTGATTCTTTTCTAACATCATTATATAGTTGCGGTATCACGAATTTCAGCATTTGAAATACAAAATGGTGTAACAGTGACAAAAAAACGAAAGGTATTGCTTCCGCAGTTATTCGCACGAATGGTTATCGATAATGCCGCTGAAGTTTGCATCATTGGACCATAACGAAATTACTATAGAAATATATTAATTCAGATTTATGCTGTATCTCTGTGTATATTTTTCAAAATTCAGAAGACAAACAGAATCTAAAAATTGAAAAAAAAAGTTTTATAAAAACCATGAAAAAATGTACACGGAAACGTACTTTCGTTTGGTTTTAACGATGCAGATTGTAACACCGCCATAATCGTTATAGAAATGCAGTTGTTTTATAAGGTTAATGCAATCGTTCTATAATATGTCATTATTACAAATCATTTTCTGCGCAGTGACAGTGATCTTTAGATTGGGTTGCGATATACGTTCGTTCTTTGTTATTTTTGAGAATCATTTGACTGTTTATCTTGTTATTTTCGAGACACTGCAGGTTGGCTTAGAAATTTACAGTGCTGATTGTTTTCAAACATCACTACAGAAAGTTGCGGTATCACAAATTCAGATACAAAATGGTGTAACAGTGACGAAATACCAATGGTATTGCTTCCTCAGTTATTCGCATGTATGGTCGTCGTTATTGACGTTAAAGTTTGCATCGTTGGAACGCAACGAAATTACTATCGAAATATATTGTCAGATCTGCGCTATATCTCTGCAGATATTTTTCAAAATTCAGAAGAGAAACAGTTTCCAAAAATCGAAAAACAAGAGTTTTATGAAAACTTCAAAATAACAATTGTACAAAATAAGGTACTTTCGTTTGGTTTTAACGATGCAAATTGCAGCACCATCATTATTACAGAAATGCAATTATTCTATAACGGTAATAAATGTGCCATAATTACACGAAATTTACTGCGCAGTAAGAGTGATGTTACTTTGAAACTGATTATAGTTGTCTTTATATCATGCATTTGTCGTGATACAATTAAGATCGAAGTTTAGATTGATTGTTGGAGGCGCATTTCCTTCGTACTTTTCTGAAATACGTGTATACTTTTCTGTGTAATTCATGACATATTTCTTTGAGTTAACTTGATTGTTCTCACGTTGTTAATTTTGGTATTTTTATTTTGCGTTTAGGATTTTCTTTCGTTAAGAATGGTCTGTTAATTAAGACAGGGAGAGAATTTGTTGTTTTTTCAATACGTTGTTTCATTTTTTTTCAAATGTTTTTTCTCAGAGTAGAATGTAAGTCGGACCCATTGAACCCGTTATTCTTAGAATAAAATTGACTAATTTTTTCAATAACTAATTTATTAGTTTTTGCACTTACTTATAATTTTTAATTATGTTCTATCGTATTGCGAGACAATAACGTGGTATACGGAAAAGTATTCAATATATGCTCAAGAGAATATGAAATTTCTTGAAGAAAGAAGAACATGAGATCTCGCTTGAAATCAATGATCAATCAATCAATCAATCAACGGTTGCAAAGAAGACTATCTATATATCGCAACTTATAAATAGAAATGTGGAGACACTGATTCATCTGGATGTTGTTCACGAACGTCTGGTTAATATAGAAGATCATTTCGACGTCTTCGAAAGTGATCTGTAATACAATCTGGATCATAGACTGCAATACAATCTGGATCATAATCGATCTTGATCTTCAATAGAGGAACACTTTTTGGAGTTGAAAACACCTTTATTCAGAAGAAGACAGCGTTTGGTCGTTTTCACTGTTACTACAAGGCGACATCGTCACTTCAAAATCTCAAGAACCATATTGGATTGTTTGAGCTAAGAAGCACAATAAAATTCATAGACATATTTTTTTAAGGACGTTATATCGTTAAGATGATTTCATTTCATGTGGTTACGAAACAAATGCGTATTTCTAGCGATGGAAACATAGTTGGAGGACACTTCAGAAAATTTGTGTCCATTTCCAATACCGTTCCTGATTTATTATTATTGTTATCTCTACCTCAAATTGAATTTGGGATTAGTGAACATATTTTTATGAAAACTAATGATTCTTCAGAAAAATTAATATCAATACGGGTTCGATGGCCGGCGTTATTTTTGAAAGTACAGTCCGTTTTTAAAATAGAAGTATTTTTAGTTTTAATAACTAGTAAATCGTTTGGTGTAAAACATTAAAAGTACCCCTCCTATTATGTATTATTATGTATATCCTTTATGTTTTACGTTATGAATTTGTTACGTTATGATTTTTTTTTTAAGTTGATGATAAAATGATGAGTGTTATATTTTATGTTGTACTAAGTAAAGAATAAAAATGTGATCTGATCATAAAAATTTCTGTGAAATAGAACTCGAGTTATTTTTATTTTACTACCGCTGAGTCGGGAACAAGTGGATTAGGCCTACCGGGGATACCACGTTAAAAAAAAAAAGCGCCTAACACCCTACCCCTGTGGTGGTGCGGACAAGGGGTATTTTAAATAAAAATAATTCATTCAGTTCATTTCACATAAAGATATATAATTTTTGAATAGTTCCCAAATAATTTGTTCTTACATTTCTTTTCATAGACATACGACGTTAAATGTCCAGAGACATGGCAGTTCAATTGTTGGCATTGTCATTATGAAGACTATTCATCGATCCATCATGATTCATGATTTCACTATTCATCGATTCATAATAATTTTGTTTTTATAATAACATCATCGCATATCGTTAAACTCGGTGATTTTGTACAAAAAGTCGTGAAATCCACATTTAAAACTTTAAAAAAGTAAAAAATGTACGCCAAGTAATTAAAATAGTAGCTTTCCTTAAAAAGTATTTTTTTTTGAAATAGTATTTAAAAAAAAACAAAAAAACAATAAAAATATTTAATAAAGTACAAAAACAAAAAAACAAAAAAACAATAAAAATATGTACAAAGTACAAAAACAAAAAAAACAATTAAAATATTTAACAAAGTACAAAAAAAAAAGAAATCACCGAAACCAGCCAACTATCAACAAAAAACTAGGTTCAATGGATGCGTGGTTAACCCGGGGATTGAGCGTTAACACCAGTTAACCTTATTGTGCGTGAAAATATTAATAGAAAACAAAAACTTATCGAGCAACAACATAAAATTTGGAAATCACGAAAACAGAAGGTCAGGAAAGATAGCCAATTATCAGACAACAAACAGTAAAACAAACGATCAGACAACAAACAATAAAACAAACTATCAGACAACAAACAGTAAAACAAACGATCAGACAACAAACAATAAAACAAACTATCAGACAACAAACAGTAAAACAAACGATCAGACAACAAACAATAAAACAAACTATCAGACAACAAACAGTAAAACAAACTATCAGACAACAACAAATAGCCAAAGAAACTGTCAGCCAACAACATAAAACTTAGAAATCAGAAATCAAGAAAGTTAAACAATTATCAAACAACAAACATTAAAACAAACTATCAGACAACAACAAATAGCAAAAAAACTATCAGACAACAACAAATAGCCAACAAAACTATCAGACAACAACAAATAGCCAAAAAAACTATCAGCCAACAACATAAAACTTGGCGTGCATGGTTAAAAAAAAAAGATCGGCGAAGAAAAAGAAACTTCATTTGAAGTTGACTGCTATGTATGTTTCGCATAGTTAATACTACGCGATGTATGCATAGTTAATACTACGCACTGTATGTATTTTATTAATACTACGTGCGATACGCATAGTTAATACTGCGTACGGTGCGCATAGTTAATACTGCGTACGGTGCGCACAGTTAATACTACGTACTGTATGCATAGTTAATACCACGTACGTACAGTTAATACTACGTAAGTACGGAACGTCGAATTTCGATAAGATATTGTGTCTATTTCTACGATTACACGAATACATCCACACCTTCCAACAGCTTTCTTCGGAACTTCCTACGGCCAAATACATTTATTGCATGTCCAAATAATAGATGATAGTTTCATTGAAAAATAAGAGAAACAGTGTGTGAATTGTAATCATAGTTTTCTTGAGATTATATTATACTTCGCTTACGATTGATACGATAATAATACATCTAAAGTTTAGATGTATTATTACATTATACTTCATCATATTTCCATACTTTCTCTATTTATACAAACTTTTATCAAGCAATAAAACATTATCCCCGAAAACAAGTCATCATCATCTATCCGGCCGCGAATCACAAGTACCAGAAGATGCACTAACTCTACAAGCAATGGGATGGTCCCGTGGTAGCGCGTCGGACTCCGGACCACAAGGGCGTAGGATCGAATCCCACGCTGAATATTTTTTTTTTTTTTTTTTTATGGGGCGAGTTGTTCATTCGTAAAACACGCTAAAATAAATTGCAAAATAATATATATATCACATTCGTCAAGTGGCGAAGTAGGCAAAACACCGAAAAATCAAAGCGTCAGTGCTGAATGTCGAAGTATTTTAACCTTTTCCGATGTCAAAGTTTTAACGCTTGAAGAATTGTTTTGTTGTTGTTTTTTTTTACTGACATGATTACATTCGGTGGTTTCGTACAAAAGAAGTGAAATCCACATTTAAAACTTTAAAAGTAAAAAATGTACACCAAGTAATAAAAATAGAAGTTTTCATCGAAAAGTATTTTTTTCAAATGGTGTGAAACAAAACAACAACAAAACAATTCTTCAAGCTTTAAAACTTTGACATCAGAAAAGGTTAAAATACTTCGACATTCAGCACTGACGCTTTGATTTTTCGGTGTTTTGCCTACTTCGCCACTTGACGAATGTGATATATATATTATTTTGCAATTTATTTTAGCGTGTTTTACGAATGAACAACTCGCCCCATAAAAAAAAAAAAAAAAAAAAATATTGAGCGTGGGAATCGATCCTACGCCCTTGTGGTCCGGAGTCCGCCGCGCTACCACGGGACCATCCCATTGCTTGTAGAGTCAGTGCATCTTCTGGTACTTGTGATTCGCGGCCGGATGGATGATGATGACTTGTTTTCGGGGATAATGTTTTATTGCTTGATAAAAGTTTGTATAAATAGAGAAAGTATGGAAATATGATGAAGTATAATGTAATAATACATCTAAACTTTAGATGTATTATTATCGTATCAATCGTAAGCGAAGTATAATATAATAATACATGTAAATTTTAGATGTATTATCATACGATTACAAAATTGTTGTTCTTTCAATGAGCGTGTGTCACGAATGAACAATTCGCCAAAAAAATAAATAATAAAAAAAAGTACTTAGAGCGGGGATCGATCCCGCGCCCCTTCGGACCGTAGTCAGGCACGCTACCGACTGGACCATCTAATCACTTGAGGAATAGGTGCACATTCTCGTACTTGTTATTCGCGGCCGGATGGATGATTGGCTCGTATTCGTTTGCTCTTTTGTTGCTTTATCCCTCGATAAAAGTATGAGAATTAATATAATATTAGTAATATAAATATATTTCCGCTTATTTATAGGGATTATAATGCATTTAGCATTAGGACGGGTGTAAGTGAAGCGGGAACAATTTATTAGAAGAGTCTCGCGCGAGCCGCCGGGTGACGTCACGGCCGAGCCGTGCTAAGCGCGCAGCCAGAAGCCAGCAGCCAGATCGCGCGGAAAGGCTACCCTCTCTCTAGTCCTCTTACGCGCCACATGAACGTGCTCAGCGTCCCCATGTATGAGTGTAGCTGCCGAAGGCGCGGTCGAAGTTTCTCGACCGCGCTCGGCTCTTTCCGACGGCGTCCGAGCGTCGCTTGCTCACGGACACGCGCTTCTCTGGTTGTGTGGTAGGCGCGGAAGGGACTAGAGAGAGGGTAAGATTTCCGCGCGATCTGGCTGCACTGCCTATCGGTTCCCCGGAACTAGGCGACCACATGTACACCTATCTGTTCCAATAAAACCGGGAACTGGGAGACCACTTGTCAACCCATCGGTTCCCCCGGAACTAGGAGACCACTTGTCAACCTATCGGTTCCGAAAAAAATCCGGTGCCATTGTTCATCATTCCATCAAGGCCATTGAACTGCCACCGCTGACTTCCAGGTCATCGCCTGCCCGACGATTCCTCTGACCTCCGCCGTTTAGCGCGGCGCGAAACCTCGCTTCGAACGCAGGCGCCTCTCGGAGTCACTCCTTCGCCCTGTCGTTCGTTGAGATTTCCCAACGATTGCATGGTCCTTCAACAATCAAACGAGATACATAGCGAATCGTCTTACCTACTTAGTCCAGTCAAATAAACTTTTTTCGTAAAATTTTCGCCTACCCGAAAAGTAGCTGTGGATTCCGGCAGAAACAGGTGTCCTTATTATCCCCTAAAGTTTGCGCCAAATTCTGTCTGTGCGTTTAGCAACAAATAGCGGTTGAATGCCGGAAATCAGTGATTTTTTTTGTTTTTCGCTTATATAATGAAAACTATTGGTCGGATCGAAAAAAAGTTGAACTGAAAGTTGTAGAGAATTGGAAAATCTATCGATTACCGTTGGTCCGATGTCGATATTCTAATTTGTTGCTTGACTATTGCGCTGGGAAATTTAAAAAAGGCGTTTTTTCCATTATTTTATTAAAAAATGTTAGAATGCATTTGAGGAGTTGCGATTATGGATTTGGGAAGCTTTCAACTAGTAGAAATTACAGTTTTAATTTGGTTCAAAAAAAGTTGATAGTTTAGCAACAATCTAATTTGCAACTAAAAAAAGTGTCCCACCAGATTGTTATTTCTTGCCCTATGGATAATCGTAGAGCAATGAACGAAATGGTTTTGGATAGTCAAAGAGTTAAACTACAACTTGCCGTTTTTAGAAAATCGATTTTTGCAATTTGAGACCTTCAAACATGGCGTCAAAAAAACAACGTTATTCAAAGTAAAAAACAATGAGGAAAAAATGGTCGTATAAAAATGCGACAAAATGCATTGGAAAGCTGCTATTTTTCTACGAATTTTGCCAACCTGACTTTTGTTCCACGATAATTAGGAGCCGAGATAACACTTTTTTTTTTAATTCCCCCTCCCTTTGTTTATTTATATGAAGCAACGAGACCTCGACGACTGCACAGAGGAAGAGTCATATTATCCACAGGAACCAGCAGAATTTGTTTTCCACAATTATTTATCGTATTTATTGATGGGGGAAGTGGAGGTTCTTCCGGGACCGTTCGACGTGCCACGCGGAGGGGGAGCCGGAGAGAGCGACCCAGCGCTACGCGGCCGTCGATTCGATCGCGCGAAAAGTGATTTCAAAGGTTGAAACTGACCTCGCTGTCTGTATCTCGGGAACTACTTGACGGATTTTGATAATTTTTTTTTTAATTTGTACTAGTGCATCGAGATATGATCGAATATCACTATGGCTTTCCCAGGTTGTTATCGGAAATCCCTCAAATCACAATTAATTCAATTTTTACGCTGCAAATTTCGTGAATAACGTGAATAACGTTTAGTGAAGGTTAATAACGTCGTTACGTAGGAAATGAATGTTGACTTGAAATAGGATTGTTTCTTAGAAGGATTGAATAATTATAAATATATATTGATCCTAATCAAAAAATTTATTTTACATTTTTAAATATTTACATGTCCTTACTATCCATACATTTAAAGCATTTGTTTACTCCTATCATAATCTTGGTCGCTTATTTGCGATAGGATATTCAATTTCGCTGCGATGGGATTCAATCCTTCTATGAAACAATCTTATTTCAAGTCAACATTTATTTCCTATGTCACGACGTTATTAACCTTCCGAAAAATCTATTTATTCACTAAATATGCAGCGTAAAATTGAATTATTTGTGATTTGAGGGATTTCCGATAACAATCCGGGAAAGCCATAGTGATATTCGATCATATCTCGATGCACTAGTACAAATTAAAAAAAAAATTATCAAAATCCGTCAAGTAGTTCCCGAGATACAGACAGCGAGGTCCGTTTCAACCTTTGAAATCACTTTTCGCGCGATCGAATCGACGGCCGCGTAGCGCTGGGTCGCTCTCTCCGGCTCCCCCTCCGCGTGGCACGTCGAACGGTCCCGGAAGAACCTCCACTCCCCCCATCAATAAATACGATAAATAATTGTGGAAAACAAATTCTGCTGGTTCCTGTGGATAATATGACTCTTCCTCTGTGCAGTCGTCGAGGTCTCGTTGCTTCATATAAATAAACAAAGGGAGGGGGAATTAAAAAAAAAAAAGAGTTATCTCGGCTCCTAATTGTCGTGGAACGAAAGTCAGGTTGGCAAAATTCGTAGAAAAATAGCAGCTTTCCAATGCATTTTGTCGCATTTTTATACGACCATTTTTTCGTCATTGTTTTTTACTTTGAATAACGTTGTTTTTTTGACGCCATTTTTGAAGGTCTCAAATTGCAAAAATCGATTTTCTAAAAACGGCAAGTTGTAGTTTAACTCTTTGACTATCCAAAACCGTTTCGTTCATTGCTCTACGATTATCCATAGGGCAAGAAATAACAATCTGGTGGGACACTTTTTTTAGTTGCAAATTAGATTGTTGCTAAACTATCAACTTTTTTTTAACCAAATTAAAACTGTAGTTCCTACTAGTTGAAAGCTTTCCAAATCCATAATCGCAACTCCTCAAATGCATTCTAACATTTTTTAATAAAATAATGGAAAAAACGCCTTTTTTTAATTTCCCAGCGCAATAGTCAAGCAACAAATTAGAATATCGACATCGGACCAACGGTAATCGATAGATTTTCCAATTCTCTACAACTTTCAATTTAACTTTTTTTCGATCCGACCAATAGTTTTCATTATACAGGGTGGTCCACGCAACGTGTGCACCTCTTTCACGGTCGAAATATGCGTTGCACGAAAAAATGTTGTATACAAAAGTTACATGGTTTATGAGGCTTCATCATGTGGTGCATTTATTTTTATTCTAGGTGGAGGCGCTTCGGGGATTTCAAGGTCAACTTTGTTTTTTTAAAGGGAATGCTATATTTTTTATAGCGTAAGATGATAGAGTATCGAATTTTGAGTAAAAAAGTATAGACCCTTATTAGCCCTAAAATTAATAGTTAACGAGTATTTTCACTTTATTACTTTGAGTACATTCAGTGACTCGTGGCTTATCACAATTAACGTAAGTGTTCAAATTGATGTCCATTGGCATCAATACAGTGACGAAGTCTATTAACTAATGAAGAAACTGCATTCTGAATTATGTCCGGACTAAGTGTCATGCATTCTAAACAAATACGATGTTTCATATCCTCCGGAGTTGTTGGTATTTCACGATACACTCTGTCTTTTAATGTGCCCCACAGAAAAAAGTCTAGAGGAGTAAGATCTGGTGAGCGTGGAGGCCACATGAATTGTCCACCACGACCAATCCATCGATTGGGAAAATTTCTATCCAGTAGTTCCCTCACAATACGTGCGTAATGTGCTGGACAACCATCATGCTGATACCACATACGTGCACGGATATTCAACGGCACGTCCTCTAGTAAAGGTGGTAAATTATTATTCAAAAAGTTCGCGTATTTTTGCCCTGTTAATCGATTATCAATGAAATATGGACCAATCAATTGGTTGCCCAGTATTCCACACCATACATTAACGCTCCATGGGTGTTGGTGGTCGACTTCTCTCATCCAGTGAGGATTGTCAGCTGCCCAGTAATGCGTATTTTTCAAATTGACCTGTCCACGGTTTGTAAACGTTGCTTCATCAGTGAACAACACACTTTATAGAAAATAATCATGCTGATTTATTTGATGTAGGAACCACTGACAGAACAAAACGCGGTTTTCAAAATCCGTTCCATGTAGTTTCTGATGAAGTGCAAGGTGATAGGGGTGATATTTATTTTTATGCAGAATTCGTAGAATACTGCTTTTGCTTATTCCCGAACCTCGTGAAATCTGTCGCGTACTAATATGAGGATTTTCTATTACGGCTGCTAAGACCGCAATAGCATTCTCTTCAGAAATGGCAGTTTGTCTTACGGTACGTTTATTAAGATTGAAATGTCCATTTTCTCGAAGCGATTTACAGATTCTCTCAAATATGGTTCGAGATGGTTGAATCCGTTCAGGATATCTTTCGGCATACATAGCTTTAGCTCTTACTGCATTTCTATGACACTCTCCGTACACTAAAAGCATATCAACTTTGTCACTATTACAAAAATTCATTTTCACTTTTATCTTTCTGATAATCACGCACGATCACTGAAGGAAACTTTAATACTGGATTACAAATATTGAGAGGATTGCGAATCATGATAAGAGCGTGTGATGTGGTGAATGTGTTCATATTGATAAACACTGTCATGTAAACAATGCTATCCTTCAGATATTTGTAGTAGATTTGAATCTCCAACTTGATATTACGCAATAGAAATTTTAAAGTAATAAAGTGAAAATACTCGTTAACTATTAATTTTAGGGCTAATAAGGGTCTATACTTTTTTACTCAAAATTCGATACTCTATCATCTTACGCTATAAAAAATATAGCATTCCCTTTAAAAAAACAAAGTTGACCTTGAAATCTCCGAAGCGCCTCCACCTAGAATAAAAATAAATGCACCACATGATGAAGCCTTATAAACCATGTAACTTTTGTATACAACATTTTTTCGTGCAACGCATATTTTGACCGTGAAAGAGGTGCACACGTTGCGTGGACCACCCTGTATAAGCGAAAAACAAAAAAAATCACTGATTTCCGGCATTCAACCGCTATTTGTTGATAAACGCACGGACAGAATCTGGCGCAAACTTTAGGGGATACTAAGGATACCTGTTTCTGCCGGAATCCACAGCTACTTTTCGGGTAGGCGAAAATCGTCATTTTGGGCTCCTGAACAGTTTATTTGACTGGACTACGTCGCCCGTAGCTCGGGACAGTCACGTTTGCGATGACCGCTCTTGTTACACTGGTAACACATGCCCGTTTTGTCTCCAACATCGTGTTTGCCCTTGTTTGAATCCCTCTCGCGCGATTGATTATTTTTGGTTTCCTGACTTTTGTTTTGCCTATCGAAAATCCCCAACTGTGTGTTCAACTCGTTCACAGTTTTTAATCGAGCGGTCAAGATTACCAGACGCGTCTGATCGTCTCGAATCCCTTGAGCTATGAGATCGACTAATTTCTCTTCCTCTATATTCATCTTAAGCTTATTTATTTTAGCTAACTTCGAGAAACAATAAGTTTGGAGGTCCTGTCCTGTTGAACGTTTATATTCTGCTGCCTCTATGAAGAGTGTGCCAAAACTAGTTTCCCCGGGAAAACGATCTATCAACCCGTATGACAATTCGGACCACGACAACAGCGAGTCTTGCTTGCCTTCGTACCAAATCTTTGAAGTTCCCTTTAGCTTACAGATTGCTAGGTATAGCGTTGTCTTGTCGTCCCATTCGTATAAATGTGCGTAAGAATTGACTTTCGACACCCATTCGGCCGCGGACAGCACGGTAGATGCCGGGTCAAACTCTGGCAAAACCTTTTCATTTATAAAGTTACTTGCCGGTTTCCTCGAGCTTGTTGCCACGATACCTGTAATGGCGTCGGCGAGCTTCGCGATGTCCGACCCCGTCTCGTGTGGGGTACTTCGGGATCTTGCCCGATGGTTGCGCTGACGTAATCGAACACTGTTCTCGTCGTCAGCGCGACCCCGCTTCCTCGACGATCTCTCACCGTGCCTGCTACGTCGATCTTCCGAATAATCACGCCCCATTTTCTTACTGGGTCACTCACACAATACAACACTTAACACAGCTCAGGTGTTAAGCACAGTTCACTCTTGTATTTTTATCACCACTCTTGTGAGCACGGATGTATCCCACTTCTGACTTGCAAAATACGTCTTATTTTAATGAAACGTATGTGGTTATAATGATATAACGACGATAATACAATCGGTGAATAACAGTATCCCAGAAAAAATCGTCTACGACGAAAAAAAAATTGGACAAGTACTTTGTCGTGTGCTTGCTCTATTCTTTTATCACCCGCAAAACTGGACTCGACAACAAAAAAACTTTGATATTCTTTTATCACCCGCAAAACTGGACGCGACAACAAAAAACCTTTGATATCATTATATTGGCCAAGTTATAAACGTTCATCATGTAGTCACAAAAACCACACCACATGAGTAAAGCTGTTCGTAAAACGTGCAAAACCACTCCATGAAAAAAAGTACTTGGCGCATTTTTAATTTTAATATACATCATACGGTATTCTGAAAAAGATTTACATCTTCTACAAAGTATGAGTATTAAAATTAAAAATGCGCCAAGTACTTTTTTTCATGGAGTGGTTTTGCACGTTTTACGAACAGCTTTACTCATGTGGTGTGGTTTTTGTGACTACATGATGAACGTTTATAACTTGGCCAATATAATGATATCAAAGGTTTTTTGTTGTCGCGTCCAGTTTTGCGGGTGATAAAAGAATATCAAAGTTTTTTTGTTGTGGCGTCCAGTTTTGCGGGTGATAAAAGAATAGAGCAAGCACACGACAAAGTTCTTGTCCAATTTTTTTTTCGTCGTAGACGATTTTTTCTGGGATATCATTCGTTTTGGTAAAGATTTAGTTTTACCAACAAAGTAAATCGAATTTCTTAAATGAACTGATTTTAAATCAATATTGATAGAGAGAAATCGTTTGACTAATAACTTTACGATTGAGTCAAGTTGTTGTTAAGTTAATTGTTCTTCTTACCTTTGTCGATCTTGTTACTGTGATTTTTTTTTTTTATGTATTCGTTTCTATTTATTTTTTTTCTACGTTAAATTAACAGATGAGGTTATGTATGATACCGGTAAATTGAAACCACACTGTTTTTTAATGCACCATTAGCGATCTATGTGAAGTTGGCCATCTTTGTATGCATTTATTTTTGTTTCATCCAAATCTCACGTCGATGGTTATTTCATCAGATTTTATTTACGAAAATATTTTCATCTTACTGGAAAGGACTTTTCACTGTTTGAAATTCATAAGAGCTGACGTTTTTTTCTAATCCACATTTTATAACTTTGTTCGAAGAGGTTAGAAAACGCGTAGCGTAAACTCAGTTTGCGGGAAAAAGATACGTCGAGATACTCGAGATATGATATGAAGATACTCTCGTTCATTCCATTATACAGCATGTAAACGCGGTGGAAACTCGCCCTGCGTGACCGAAAACTAGTCGCGCTCATGAAAATCCGGCATGCGTGACATCTCAAGCAGACGCTACAGCGTCAAAACTAAGGCACGCATTGGAATCATGAAATTAATGAAACACGAAAATCCGACGTCTGGGCGCAATTTTATCGACACCAATCGACAGATCGTTATCACATTACCTAATGAAACTGTGATCAAAAGTTAATTTCATTCTTTAGATCGATCTAAAATTAATGGGAAAAGGTCGGCAATGCGCGTGAAAGTAGTTTGTTCGGGAAAAGATACTCGGCGAGCCTCGGGACACGTACTTGTCCCGAGACTCTGCCGAGTCTCTTGATGAAGAGGTTCTCGTGTTTCCGAGTGTTTTGAACTATACAAACTACATCCAATATTGCAATGATCAACAAAATTAAGTTTTCCCTTTTGCGCTATCCTTCATTATTTTCGATTATTTTCACTGAACATCCACCGTTGCAAGATTCCTCGGATGCAAGATACGATGGATGTCAGCTGTCAAATTGTACCGTTTTCGATAAATATGTTTAATTAAAATAAGTCGACGCGTTTAAAATAAAACAAAAATATTTTCGTCGTTTCTATAAACATATTCATTTTATTTACGTCACACAACATTTTGACATTTTTTTTGTGAATTGATAATTTTTTTCTTGTTCCTTATTAATGCGTGAACAATGCTCTTGCATCCGCATTACAACAAACATTTCTATGATCTTATAGATCATGTCGGGCGCGTGTATTGTACATGGAAAGAATAGATGTTTATAATTGAATACATCTTCCATGATATCTTCAAAAACATTATTCGAATTGCAGTCGATTTGGAACCGTTGTTCAAGATATTTAACAAGGGAAAATAGGTGAGTGTTCGGATATGTCAAGACTCCGGTTGCTAGAGAAGATGTTAGGTGGGATTCTGGCCGGAGGGCTGTATTATCAGTCTTTGTAAGGGCATCTTTACATGTGATACATTGGACACTGTTTAAAATACGTCTCGCAAGCTTGAAAGTTATATAGTAAAAAATGCAATGCGTTACTTCAGGCTTGTGATAATCATGTTCGATTACATCTTCGGAATTCCAATCGTCATGCAGGATAGCTTCGGCGAGTCGTGCTTTAACTGACTGTTCGATTTCTGTCTTCCCTGGATTGTTATAAATAGTTTTCAAATCAGCTAGTGTAATCATAGGTTGGTGGGGCTTATCTTGAAATATTGTGCAGTTTCCAGTTTTTGGTGGCTTCAAAACACTGTAGGTTGAAAGGATTTTGTGAATTTGGAGGAAAGTGTAGCTAGATGGGTGATCGTTACAACCTCCAGCTTGTCGAATAGTACCGAAATACTTCTGGAAGGCAAATATGTGCAAAACAAAAAAACATGAAATCCCAATACTGTCAAACATGCCATGGCAAATGAATAATCAAAATAAAAGAGATTGAATAAATAAGATATAAATAATATATCTAACGAAGCGAAGATTTTGTCTATTATAAAAACGTTAGATTATAGAAAACACTGAAATCACGAGAAACTCTTCTTTTACGTTGTTTGGTTATGGAGGTAATGGACGTAGTCGATATAATGCAAAACACGCGTACGCTGAACATTCGTTGACAAAATGCGGCAAGGGACCGTGAGGGGAAATCGGGGAAATGCACGATACTACTAGCGCCACCTATGACCAACAACACCAACAAACGACCAACAAATGATAGAAAAAGAAAAAGATTAGAATAATTAAAATTGGGCGGCCACACTAACATAGCTAATTTCACATAGGTAAGGGCAATGCTTTGGCGGGTACACCACTTCACCAAAATACACCGTATGCGGCGCTGACGTACTCTTGCACGTTGCACGTAGCGAACATACGCTTCTATACAATTCTATTGAATTCTATATTCGTTGGCAGAAGGCAGAACGGTTCCCGCGCGATGCTCGCTCGCATGGAGAATACATAAAGGAGTCCGAACTCCTATGGGTGGGGGTAGGAAAAAATGGTTACGATTCTTGGACCTCGAATGGGTTCACGATTAGGCCACAAGCGACGCTGACTACACTTCGGGAGCATCTGAAATTGTCTGCGTGTAAGAGAGATGCCATGAGATTAGAAAAGGACAAAGTTAGCACGTGTTGCATGTGACAATCAAAATAAACAGTGTACTGTGCAAGCGATCGTGACATTTAAAAAAAATTTTATACGTAATCAAAAAAGCTTCATTTTCAGCAGGTGGTGTAAAGAATTTTTTCTCTCACCGTGAGTAAATGCTTTTTATTTAAAAATGTTAGCTTCATCGAACGAATATTATAATTTGACAATTCGTAAGATGGTCTCTTTTAAAACTCGGATATTCGGTTTATAATATTCATATCAAAGTAATATAAAATTATACATTGAAAACGTAAGTAACAATATTTGTTACAATCTAAAACCGAAAATGAGAAAATAAATGTCAAAATAAGAAATGAGAAAATAAATGTCAAAATGCGAAAATAGTCGCTTATAATAAAATACCCGCTTATTGTCTACGAGTATTTGATTAGAATAAAAAAAAATGTAACAAAAATACTACTGTTCAGTTTCAATGTCGATTTTTAATGTGTCACCGTACTCAATAAAATTTGCGATATACATGACTGTTAAGAGCTCTTTTGTGTCGTATTGTTCCTCTCTCTTGGCACTGCGTACTATTTTTTTGTTTGCTCGGGTTCGTGTATTTGCTAGAATATCTGCATTAAATATGGGTTAAATCTTCAAGACGGATCGAACGCAAAAATGGAATTACACGAAATAATTGAGCGCTCGTTTATACAATGAACATAAAAATAGCAAAGATCAATGATGAATCTCCTGTCTATGCATTTATATCGACTGTCTCGAAAGTTTGTAACTCCAAAATTCAACAATTAAAAGAAAACATTACATAGTACTACGTGAAAAATAACTGTATAAGACAGGAATGTCCGTCGCGGTGTCTCGTGTAGTGTTCGTATTCATTTCATTTTACATCCGTGTATACTATACGGTATAGTCCGGATATATTTTACCCGTAAATATTTGTAGATGCAAAAGACCAACAGAATTAGTTCTTCAACCTAAATATGTATTTATTACTTGAAAAAAAAAAAAAAAAATTAACAAGCTGGATTTGAACCCACGCCCATGAGGTAAGAGCTAGAGTTCTTACCATGTTGCTAATTTCATCATCACTGATAAAGTTCAAAATGTTGTATTTGAGTTGCGGCTCCCTGCTTTGAATATGGTTAAGCTTCGTTCGTTTCGTGTATGATGTACTGTATGAAACTACATTATATCTTACATGGCAAATAAATGATAAGAACGCGAAAACGGTGCAGACTATAAAATAAAATTTTTTTAAAACATCTCCATAATCGAGACATGATGTCATAATAATAATGTATCATATTCAAAAGGAATCTAGAAACAATAATTTATTCAAAATATTGTATACTAATTAAGCCTTCAACTCTAAAATTGGAAATTGTCTAATTATTATTATCGTGGTTTTTTACATCCGAACAGATGACAGAATGACATGAAATTGCCGGTGATCTATCCCCACCAAAGCTGGTCCGAAGTACAGACAGCGCCACGCACGTCTGTTTTACAAAACCAACCAGCGTCCATGTTTTGTAGCCATTTCCCTAATACACAGTTCGAGCTCCTTTATGTATTCTCCATGCTCGCTCGTATCGTGGTTTCGGTCAGTTTCGGCATCTTGTTTATCAACGTAAACCACAGAGTTTGACAATACTTTCATTCATGATCATTCGTTTCGTTTGAAATATTAACCGTGATTTAAATCATTCGCAAAGCGCACAATAGTTATTCACGTAACCTTTATGGGACGGAAATCAAAATATGCAAAATGTATATAAAGTCGATGATACTCGAAGGATTTAAATCCTATGGGAAAAGAATTGAGATAAATGGCTTCGATAAAGAGTTCAATGCGATAACCGGTTTCAACGGAACCGGAAAATCTAATATTCTCGACGCAATATGTTTCGTACTGGGTATTTCGAATCTCGGTCAGGTATGCTACTATTATTCTCTTTATATTGTAATAACTTGACAATCGAAGAAGGCAGGAGTGCAGGGAACTTCTGTAACCCTCCGTGGATATGTATGTTATCATTCTCACCTTTGGCATAACACCGAATACAGTTAAAGGATATTTCAAGTGTTTGGGCTTTGCTTGAAAACATTTTACCATTACAGCACTTCAAATTAAAAAATATTTTATAGGCTTTATGCGTGCATGAAATTGCAGAAAAATCTTGAGCTGATAATCGAATAACAGTTAAATCACAATAGAATCAAAAATCTTATAGGGAAGCATTATTTCAGCAATCAACATTTTTTCAAATAAGATCAAATGAAAACTAAATTGAGAGGCCTCACAGATTTGATGGCAGCAAACATAGAATACAGACATTGATTTGCTTATGAGATATTTTATATTGAAATATAGATGATTTCCATAGCCGTTAGACAGCAGGGATTCGATGAGCTTTTTAAAGTTCCAAAAAACATTATCCTTCAGTATCTTACATAGAGTTAATCTATGCAATGAGTATGCAATCTCTGATCCTGTTCCATTAGTCAACCTTTATTCAATTTTGTATGCATGTGAACAGTATGTAGAAAAGGTTTCTGACGTCCAGAAATACATTTCTCACAATCTCTAGTCTTCGATTGTCTGGTACACAAACTTTCCATATACTAACCATTCAAACCGAAGAAAACAAATTAATTTGCAACACCCCGTGACCACCATGTATAAACTAGCGTCATATGCAATTTTTCTCATAGCGCAAAGACTTTTTTGACGAGGTGACTGTTTCATATTCTTTTTAAGCTTAGCATTCTTTAATGGGCTTATTTGATCGAATGAAGTGTTTTTTGCCTTTTTTATCCGTTTTTTAGTTGAAGAAATGATTACAAATACTAATCCTAATTGGAAACTTTGACAGAGTAAAAAATGAACGGCAAGTAATTAAAAAATAGCTTTCCTTGAAAATTATTTTTTTTTAATAGTATAATCAAGCATAAAGGGAATTCCAAAAATTAGCCAATTAAAATTTAAAATTTCTCAAATCTAGAAACTTGGCATGCATGGTTAAGAAAAATAAGGCCGAGAAGATGAAATGTTTGTTGCCATGAAAATCTTTTTGCACTCATACCTCTATTTATTGTATTTAATTTTCGATTGTACAGTCATTTCTCGTTCTTTTCATAACATTTTATCTCCGTAGACCCATTGTTTACTTATTTATAAAAAATTTTATCATTTCATTTTATTACTTGCACCATGTTCCTTGTTCCTTGTTACTCCATAAAATGGGGGGATAATGTGCTGTTCAACATGTACGTCCACTTCTTGTGCCAGATCAGTCAACAAAAGTGTTCTCACGATTAGAATACGGGACCCAATTCTCATAAATTCATAATACTGACTGAGGATTGATAGAAAGTCGCATGTGACATCACACACGTGCATGGTGAAAGGATGGATCATTATTAAAAAATTCAAACAATTTTCTACTGAATTACTTGGTATCGAGACGTTGCTGCAACTCTAGATTCCTTTGCCAAGCCTTTTCTTCTTACCCATGCACGCCTAGTTTTTAGATTTGTAAAATTTTTAATCAATCTGCTAATTTTTGGGATTCCCTTTTATTTTTGGTTATACTATTTTAAAAAAATATTTTTTAAAGAAAGCTATTTTTGGATTACTTGGCGTTCATTTTTTACTTTTTCCAAGTTTTCAATTAGGATTTCACGTCTTTTCGAAAGAAACATACACTTACACACAGTATAATGAAAAAATCTTATTGTTGGTGTGAAATGACCGTTTAACTTTTTAAGTTTTTTTATTTTCGTAAATTCGGTATTTTGAACTATGCTGCTTTATTTTATCGAGTGTAGATGGAACAATGCTCAAGAATAAATGTTCGATCAAAATTGTTTGTAACGGAAAAAAAATCAAGACTCTTACAGTTTTCAATAATTTTTGTTTTTGAAAATTCGGTGTTATGAAAAAATTGCTTTTTTCTGTCGATAAAGAGACAGAAACTGCTTTAGGATAGAAATTGAATCGAAATCTTATGTAATGAAAAACAGTTATGATAGTTTACAGTTGTAAATAAGTTTTATTCTTGAAAATTTCGGGTTTCCAAGGATCCTGATTTTTCCTATAGACTATGAGTACGAAATCACCTTAGAATGAAAAATTTGGTCAAAATCGTATATAATGAAAAAAGTTATGACTGTGTGAAGATATGGGGAACTTTTATTTTCAAAAATTCAGGGTGTCCAAAGATGTTGCATATTTCTATCGTATACACTTCAATATCGTTCCACTTCGTACGCTCGATCGATTCCCCTTGTGTAGTAGATATATACACTACCGCTCAAAAGTTTGGATACACTAGTCGATATTTGTTGCCGCATAAAAATAGGTATAAAAATACGCAACTTGTTGCATTTCTAGCATTTTCTCGTAAACCCTGTCATTCTTGGGTTATTTTGAATTTTTCAAAATTTATCTTTTTTGACCAAAAATAAAATAACTTGACGAAAAAAATCGCCAAAAATGTTTAAAAAGATGAAGATAGAGCTTCTGTATCCCATTACTAGATTTTCATAGAAAAAAAAAAAAATCCTAAAATTATGCACCTTATTTGCGATGGTCGAAAAAGGCCTAAAAACGGTTACGTACCAAAGTGCATACCAGGTCGAAAAAAAATCGAAAAAAAATATTTAAAAAAACCAAACTGAAACCTGATCTATTCTTTTCGAAACGACGCTTTGGAAATTCGAATATCTTATTTTTTGGCAGAGTTATCCAACTTTAAGTGCGGCAAGAAATATCGACTGGTGTATTCAAATCTTTGAGCGGTAGTGTAAGTAGAAAATTGCCCTGGAATAAAAAAATGAACTAAAATTGTATGTAACGATAAAAAGTTATGATCATTGAACTTTTTCAGCTGTTTTTCTTTTGAAAACCGGTGTTGCAACAGATGCCGCTTTTCCCTATCGGTTATGGATGGAGAACTGCCCTCAGATCAAAATCAGATGAAAATCTTTCGCAATGAAAAATAGTTAAGACCGTTTGAAATTTGGAGTCATTGTCATTCTCGAAAATTGTGAGTTTCTGAAGATGCTGCTTTTTTCTGTCGATAATGGGTGGAATACTGCCCTAAAATATAAACTAAATCAAAATTTTACATGCTTGTATAATCGAAATGTTATGACCGTTCAACTTTAAGTAATTTTCATTATCGAAAATTCGGGGTTGCCCAAAATTGCTGTTCTCTTTCTATTGGTAAAAAGTGGGAAGCTGCTGTAGAATAGAAGTTTTGAATCCTTCATATTTTCAAAAAATTTCTAATTCTAAAAATGCTGCTTTTTTCTGTCGTTAAAAAGTGAAAACAGACCCAGAATACAAATAACATCGAAATCGTATGTAATAACAAAAAGCTATGACCGTTTAAATTTGTTAGTAATCTTTATTTTACAAAATTCGGAGTTATCTGTATCAATTTATTTATCAAAGAAGGCTGCTCTATTCTATCGAAAACATTTCGATCAAAATCGTATGTAATAAAAAACCGTTATGATAGTTTACAGTTTTGAATAAAATTATTTTTTAAAAATTTTGGGATTTCAAAGTTGCTGCTTTTTCTATCGATTACCGGTTGAAAACTCGTCTTGAATTTTTAGTTCGAAATGATTATTGAAACATTATTCCATATTATTGATAAAGAATGAAAAAGAACAAAAGAATTTGAATGTGCGATTTTTGCACATTTTATATTGGGTAAAGTACCCAGTAGCCGGCCTTTTAACTCGATTATCAACTTCGAAATTTTTTCGTATGAACAAAAAAATTGATAATGGAACAAGACAAGTTTGATATAAAACGTTATTCATTGAACTTTGAGTGAAAAATGATTAAGAATGAAGAAATCAATCTGAAATTTTTTTTTTTTATATTCTTTAAAAAAGTGTCATTTTCTTCATTGGTCGGCCGGTTTGCACCAGTGATCGGCCGCATTGGAGCCTATAGTCGGCCTGCGATGATCGCATCGCACTTGGACGGCCGACCACTGAAGTAATTTATCCAAATAAATTCATCCAAAAGTCGGCCGTCTCAACCAGGATATGTTTGTACGTGGCCGATTACTGGTAAAATCATCATTAATCATAAAAAACCAGTAGTCGACCGCAGGGGGCCGTCTATTGGTTTTACAATATTAAAGTGTACACCCAGTAGTCGGCCCACATAAAAATCATATTTATTAGTATTTCTAACTATTTCATCAACCAAAAACTTGATACAGAAGGCAAAAAACACTTCATTTGATCAAATAAACCCATAAAAGAATACTAAGCTTGGAAAGATTACAAAATATCCATCTCGTCAAAAGCGACTTTGCGATACGGTGCCGGTGCTAGTTTGTGCACGGTGATCGCGGTGTTGCAAATTAATTTTTTTTTCCTCAGTCGTTTGACTGTTTAGAACACGGAAAGTTTGTATACCGAACAATCAAAGACCAGAGATTGCAAGAAACACATTTACAGAAGGCAGGAACCTTTCCTACACTATTCACACGCATACAAAATCGAAAAAGGCCGGCTAGTGGAGCAGGGCCGGAGACTGGGTACTTTATCCTTTTTATTTTTTTCACGGTCATTATATTCATTAAATTCAAAAAAATTGTGGATTCTCTTTCAACTATGATCCTAATAGATGGACAAATTTTATTATTGCTGACAAAAAAAGATCGGTGATAACAGCTATTTTCAAGCGCAGCCGCATTTGTTCTTATACAAAACAAAATTGTTCATTTATCTGAATTCAGATGAATGTTTTTATAATTTTGACAATCCTTTGAAAATATTACAAATTTTATTATTCATGAGAAATTTTAAACATGAAAATCCCTTTGTAAGCAATTGAGAACCGTCTATTTAGGGTGTACGAAAGGAACATGTTTCAAACAGATAGAAAGCTTGTGGGTGAAAAAAATGTAGAACTATGGAAAATTGAATTACATGGAATTTTATAAGGATCGGTATATTTTTCAGAACATCTTCAAAAAAATATTGCTAAAAATTCGGGATTCCGTACGGCATATGAGATTTATTAGAAGTTTTTTTTGTTAAAAACGATTGTGATAAGTATCTCGTTAACTATTAACTTGACACCAGAATTTGTTTGCAGTTTTTCGCGCAAGTTCAGAAATTATAACCCCCAGCAACATGAAAGAAACGAACAGAAAATTGTATGATTTCAAAGAAATGTTGTTCATAGCACCCTGCTCGTACTGGCAAAACAAAAAAAAGAATCGACCTTTCCGTTATCGAAAGGTCGATTCCTTTTCATTCCGACATTATTGAAATATTGACGATTGAAATTGATATTTTGAACAAATCTCACATAGGCAAATTGACGACACAGATATGAATCTAAAATTACGGAATAATAAATAAGCTTCTTAGAATGACGATGAAAAGATATTCATCATGTTTCGCCAGTAACGGTTTGATATATGCACGCCAAAATACATACTGTAAGATATTCTAAATACTCCCTTTGGAAAACGGAATTCAACATTTCACCACATTTTTTCACTCCCTTTCAGGCTTCAAAGTCTGAAAATACAAGGATGCAATTTCTTAATAATAATAATAAATAATACCATGATGACAAAGATATCGAAACACAATCGAATTTATCAGTTTGAAACTTTCGTAATTTTGCCGTTTGTTTATGACACATCTTTCTTACATTGGATTCAACGAAAATTCTATTGCAGGTCTAATTACAAATGGAGGTAGCGAATTCCATTTGGAATTAGAAGTATAAAAGATTCTATTTGTTCATACTTTCAGGTTCGTGCTACTTCCCTCCAGGAGCTTGTCTACAAGTCTGGACAGGCTGGTATCAAGAAAGCTAGTGTGACCGTAACCTTTGATAATCGAGACAGAGCCACGTCCCCACCAGGATATGAAGATTACGAAGAAATTACGGTTACACGCCAAATAGTCATAGATGGCAAGAACAAATACATGATCAATGGAACTAATGTACCGAACAAGAGAGTACAGGATATGTTTTGTTCAGTTCAATTGAATGTGAACAATCCTCATTTCTTAATAATGCAGGGTAGAATAACCAAAGTATTGAATATGAAACCACTGGAGATACTCTCAATGATCGAAGAGGCAGCCGGTACAAAAATGTATGAGACCAAGAAGCAGGCGGCGCTTATCACTATTAAAAAAAAAGACAGCAAGTTGAAAGAGATCAATGACGTAGGTTTTATAAAACTTTCTTATTCTTTAAAAGCGTGGCAGTCACAGTAAAAAAGTTATCTTACCACCCAACGTCCGACAGCTTGTTTAACTTGCAGGATATTCCAAAAGTAGTTGTAATACACTAGACACCACATCTAAAGGATACAAAAGAAATTCGAAATTTCAGAATCATTTTCAAGAGGCTGCATGTCTACGGACTTCAAAAAATTTCTATAATAGCTCTTTTATCATTGTTCATACATTTCGGTGAGTTTCGGACGACGGTTCTTGACAAAGCAAAAATGGCTTTGATAAAAAGTCAAATCTTGGATAAAAAGTGTGTAAATATTTATTTAAATATTTATTCACTCAACTTATTACAAATATGAAAATAATGGGCAGACTGAGGATATTTTTGGTTTTTTTCTTCTATTAACTATGTTAACAGTCAACAGATAAATAAATTTGTGGTTTTCTTACAGTTAAAAATGGTTGTTTTAGTTTGAATTTTTTTTACTATATTCAAAACGTTATACTATTACCTAAAAAACTTTGTATTATTGGGGGAAAATGAAAAAATCCATTTTTTTCCGACATTGCACGATAACATCCTGCGACGACTGGTGGTGCTCGTCTTAGAAAAATTACTTAAAAGTTACACAATTACTTAGAATGAAACGTAAATAGTGTTAGTGCCGGAAAAATCGAATTGTTTCCCGGGTTTAACGCAATAATCCAATGTTTTTTAGGCAATAGTGTAGCGTTGTGAATATTGTTAAAACAATTCGAAAACTTTTTTAACAAATTTTTTTTTCTCAAAAAAAAATCGTTTTTCCATGTTTTTTTTCCAATAATCTGTATTTTTTCATAGAGAAAATGTGGTTTCTTACTGAAACAACAATTTATAATCGTAAAAAACCACATTTCAGATTACTTGTACTATCAGTCACGGCAGATAGTTATTCCCAATTTTTCGCTATGCATCGGCGTTTGAAAAGCTCTTCATCGGGATGTTTCACCCACATTTTTCGAGTTGAAAATTTCAAGGAAATAATTGACCACAATATATTAATAGATGATAATCCATCGCCGCCGCATGTTTTCGCGGTACTACTACCGTTTAGTCATAACCGATGATTCTTTTTTTACAGATTTTGACAGAAGAGATTGGTCCAAAATTGACAAAACTGAAGGAGGAACGAACGCAGTACGTCGAGTACCAAAGAATCGAGAGGGAGCTTGAACACTGCAGAAGGATTGCTGTAGCTTGGAAATATGCAATAGTTTCGGAGAAATGCGAAAAAGCTGATGGAGATGTTCGTGCTGTAAATAGCCAGATTCAGGAGAAAGAGAAACGCATTGTCGATGGAAAGAACGAAGTGTTAATGATTGAAACACAGATGCGAGACCTCATAGATAGACAAGAAACTGTGAGTATATTGATAAAATTCGAAAAGTAATATGCATTAACGATTAACGAGAAAATACTTATGACTGCATGCGAAACTGGAAAAATTTTTATAGGAAAAGGGAGAAAGATTGTCTACTCTCGAACAGTCATTGAAAGATTCAGAGAAACGTGAAAATAAATTAACGGCTGAAATGAATAGCAACGCTGAAAACATAAGGGCTGAAAAAACGGAATTACATCAATTGAATGCCAATATAACCGACGACGAGAAAGTTCTTGCCGAGAAAGAAAAACAATTGGAAAACTTTGGCGGGTTGTTTAAGAAATTAAAAGACCAACATGAGACCGATGCGGCCGCCGTTCTGACAGCTCAAGAGCGTTTTCAAAAAATTAGCGCGGGTCTTCTCGAAAGCGAGAGTGGCGAGAATGCGACCTTGGAGCAACAGGTTATAAATGCGAAACACGCGTCAATAGAAGCGCAGACAGAGATGAAACAATGTGAGATGAGTATGAAACACATAATGGAACAATTGGTTGGAAAGCAGAAAGAGTTAAAGAGCACGGAAAACGATTATCGTGGTGATAACAGTCTGCTTGATAACAAAGAAAAAGAACTGAAGGCTTTGGAACATGAACTGAAGCAATTGAATTACGAGGATGGTTCATTCGAGACGCTGCAAAGTAAACAACGCGAGCTAACCAGAGAAGTTAGGAGCTTACAGGAAAAAGTTGATCAGCTCGAATCGCGACACTCTCAACTCCGCTTTCAGTACAAAGATCCGCATCCCGGTTTTCGAAAAGATTGTGTCAAGGGTCTTGTTTGTGAACTTGTCGCCTTAAAGGACAAAAGTACTGCGTATGCGTTAGATGTTGTGGCAGGAGGAAAGGTACAGCACTTTGGTTTTGTAAGCTATAATCGATTTACAGACGATTGTGGGAAAATATAACCACAGCTTGTAAAAATATACCTTTTTTAATTTGATAAAAAAAATATAAATTATATATGAATCAATCGATTTCAAATTGTAGCAATGGTCCTTTGCAGTTCATCTTCCATTGATTATCCGTCCACGCAATGGGATTCGAAACAAACGTTTTTTTTTTCAAATTTTTTTATCAATTTATTAGTTTAATGATTTGAATGATCTCATTTGCTTATTAAAGTTATAATGGCATCGATAATTTGGAGATATTATTAGCTTATCTCATTATTAATATTTTATCATCTTTCTCTCATGCATCGCGGTAATATTACGTTCATTATTTAAACTCGATTTTTGTAGAATTTTTTGGACGCGTTAAAAATTACTTACATAAAACCTTCGTCAAACGCATTATAAACAAAATGCCGTATTTTATGCTCTGTTAGAAAAATATGAATTAACAGCTGCTACAAATATTTTTTATTTCATTGTATTCTTTTCGTAACAAGACAGGAATGCCCAATTTTGCAGCGTTAAACATTAACCATTTTTGGTCATTACAAATAAAAAGAAAAATCCGGTGTTTTGTTTCTGTCGCATGTGGTGGATTAACAATACCGAAATTTCTTCGAGTGTTTTTCACACTTCAACATTTGTTTGAAATTATTGATGGTAACTATTTGTCATCGCCCACTTTTGTTTTTGTGAGTCGAGAAAAATGACTAAAAATGCATATTTTCGAGATAAATTAAATTTGAGCTTTATTCGCATGTAACACTAACGGATATAAATACAACAGTAACCGAGGCTCTCGAAAGTACGTTATACATATATTATATCACTGAATGAATGCTAGCTGTTGAAATATTACATGTAACATTGCACTTTTTTGTTTTCAAAACTTTGATGTTCTCGTAGGAAATAATGAACTGCTGCAACGTTCTTGATTATTTGTCTGCCAAATAAAAATGCTTTTTGCTTATTTTACAGCTTTACAACATTATTGTAGACACGGAGAATTCGAGCAAGGCTTTGCTTGAAAGAGGCCAGTTGCAACAACGCGTAACCATCATACCCTTGAACAAAATTGATGGTAGACCAATGGATAAAAAAACAATACAATTAGCGCAACAACTTGTTGGTAAGGAAAATGTGACACTGGCTTTATCGCTGATCAATTTTCCCGAAGATACGAGCAAAGCAATGACTTGGATATTTGGGCAAACCTTCATCGTTAAAGACATGGAATCGGGGAAAAAGGTAGCGTTTAATGAGAGTATTTTAAAGAAATGTGTAACGCTCGAGGGCGACGTATTCGATCCAGCTGGGACTCTCACTGGTGGTGCCCAGTCTCGGGCTGGCTCGATAATTTTGAACATCGGGGAATTAAAAGTCATACAGACAGAATTGCGTGAGAAGGAGGAGGAACTCCGTAACGTTAATAAACAAATGACGTTTCTCGCGCGTACTGCGGAGATATATAGAACTCATAAACAGAAATTCGACTTGAGAATTCATGAAGTAAATGTCCTAAAACAGAGGCTGCAACAAACGACGCATCATAAAATCAGGCAGGAGGTAAAGTGATGAAAAAACGAATGGAATAATGCCATAGTCGTACTTTTAAGATAGTCGCCAAAAATATTACATTTGTATTCTAATTTTCTATCCAATACAAATAATTTGAGTACCATAATTGTCCTGTTTAAATTTTCCATTTGATACATCAGATCATTTTCTAAAGGTCGAAATTTTAAACGCACAAATGAAAGAGTTGACGGAGAAGCTTGCGGCGGCTCAAGCAGCCGACAAGGAAAGCACCAAACGGCATAAGGAATTGCAGCTTCAATTGAAAAACGCATCAAATATTCGTGAGAAGCAATTGAAGGATGCTGAGAATAATTTGAAAATGATACAGACAAAATCTGAGAACAGTCGGCGTGAATGGAAAATGCATGAACAAGAAGCCGAAACACTGAATCTTGAAATTGACGATATACGAAATACGATCGTTGCTGGTAAAGAGCAATTGGCCAGGGCCGAACAGAGACTAGCTACTCTTGAAGAGAAGTCGAAGAGTCTTCGGAATAATCTGATTGAAGCACAAGAAAATGTAAAGGACTTGCAGAAAGCCGTCAAAGCCCAAAAGGATATAATACATCAGCACAATAAACACATACAAAAGCACGCTGCTAGAAAGGAAGAAATTTCGAAAGAAAATATAGAATTTGAATTAGAAATACAGAAACTGAATCACGAAATAAATTTCATAAAGAAAAGTGCCACGGACTGCAGGCACAAGTTATCTGATTTGGTAGGAAAGTACGAATGGATTCAGCAAGATAAAGCATATTTCGGAAAAGCAGGTGCAGTAACAAATTTTCATGTTAATTATACAGCTATCGATAAATCCTGAGAGTTCACTAAAACGTAAACTTGTACATACAGGTGGCATATATGATTTTCAAGCTAATGACCCTGAAGAGGTAACCAGAAAGATGCGTCAGTTGGAAAGCGTTTACGAAAGATTGAGTCGAAATGTCAATATGCGAGCAATGAATTTGTTGAATAAAGAGGAAGAACAGTTCAATGAAATGACAAAAAAGAAGAAGATCGTAGAAACCGACAGAATAAAAATTCTCGAGACCATTGATACCCTCGACGCGAAAAAGAAAGAAACATTGCTTGAAGCCTGGAAGCAGGTAAGGCACAACTCATTTATCCGCAATATATGGTACATTGTATTTTCTACATATCTTCAAATGATTTTGTAACGGTCTCTATTATTTCATATAACTGTGTGGTATCTCGTTTTGGAATTTATTAGTAAGGTTTCAGAGTTGGAAATGGACAATCAATACTTGATCTGAACTGAAGTAGGTCGTTGTGCGGCGTCAGTTTATTCATGTCACATCATGATACAAGTAGATTTAAATTATACCTTGAAATCAAATTAATTTCAATCTTATAACTGCAGAAACACAATAATTGTGTTAACAGTCATTGTATGGCGCTTGAAAGGAATTACGTTACCACATAATAAAAATTCGGTCGCTATAATTAAGGTGGTGTAGAAAATAGAATTTACACTACTAAATGAAACTAACGATCTAATGAAAATGAAGATCAGAATAATATGCTACTTTGATTTTGAAATTATTTTGTAGTGAATCTAAATGAAAAAAAAAATTTGTGTGAACATATAACATTTATTCAAATACGTGGCAATTCCCGAATAAAAATAAAAGTCTATTATAAAATCTTAAAGCTATCTAACATTGCGGAAGCGGATATAATTCTACCCGAATAAAATCTATCAATGTAGAAAAATATGCGAGAAAATATATTCAAAGCAATTATGTTTAGACATGGTTACAATTTTGTACATTCAATTCTGCTATGGACTAATATTAATTCGCTGAATTAAATTGATGATAAGACATAATAAAAATTAACTTTTTTACAATTTTGTTAAGAATTTTCATCAATATATCCTTCGATAATCTTGAATAATTCAAGGGTTTGTAAAACCGTTGATGTAGAATAATCATGGCAAAAATGTTCGTATTGCATTTGATAACTAATATCAACAGTTCATTTCTACGTATTCTGGAGAATCAATTGCAACTGTGCATTTCGATCTTCGTATACAGATATTAATACTAGAATTGAATCGCGGCAAATCGCTCGGCTAATATTTATTGAAAAAAGTATAGGTAAAATACTGCGATTATCCGTAGGTTAACAAGGACTTCGGATCGATATTCAGCAGTTTGCTGCCTGGTGCAAATGCAAAGTTGCAACCTCCGGCGAATCAAACAGTGCTGGAGGGTCTTGAAGTGAAAGTTGGGTTTGCTGGAATCTACAAAGAATCGCTCAGTGAACTTTCTGGCGGCCAGAGATCCCTTGTTGCGCTGTCGTTGATACTTGCGATGTTACTTTTCAAACCCGCACCGCTTTACATATTGGACGAGGTTGATGCTGCACTCGATCTATCGCATACGGAAAACATTGGCGTTATGTTAAAGCGACACTTCAAGCATTCGCAATTTATTGTTGTCTCTTTGAAAGATGGTATGTTTAATAACGCGAATGTTCTATTCAAGACCAGATTTGTGGACGGCATGTCGGCGATAACTCGAACGGAAAGATCAGTAAGCTCGACCCGCAACTAAATAATTGCTGACCAAACGCGCTATTGCTTTAGAACCTTATATTCACGAAGATTTTCTACGCGGTCGTAACGCAAATAATTATATTCTTACGCAAGATGCTGTTCATTCTTATTCCATGATAAAAATACTTTCTGTTATACTGTAAAAGTTTTTACGGATAATATAAAAACCAGGATCTATTTATCAAATTTTTTATTAATTTTTCTATTCCCACACTCTTTACTATAATCTGTCTACATACATTTACACAATAATTAGGCAGTATTAAATTTAGTAAATAATAACATTAAGCATTGGCGATCCCGACGTTGTATCACTAAAAGGTGAAATTATTATTCACATCAGCCGATACACTTGTGAAAAACTTCAACGTGTTGCGATTATTGAGCATCACAATTAAGCATTAAGCAAGCTAAGCCAATCAGTCCTCTCGAAGAATGGTAGCTCCTTAATTTCAGAAATCGTTAATCGTTCACCGGGGTCGAACCTTAAAATCTAAAATAAATATGATTATTTAACAACGAAAGGCACGGATGAGAGGGGATAAATTGTGATACTCACTTTTGTTAACAATAGCTTAGCGCTGCCGGATAAATCGCTTGGTATGAAAAGTATAGAGTGCGAATGAAATGGCATCGGGTGTTGAGACTGGAAAGGCTGCAAATGAATAATTACAACGTGCTCTTTACAAAGAGTCCTTTCGGAGGATTGAGTGAGCAAAATGTATTGAAAATCATAATCATAATTATTATTTCATTCATATAAAAAGAGCTTTATGATTTTGTTTCGAATTTCGCTGCTAAACCACCCACGAGACATGCTTTTTTTTCTCTAAATTCAATGCTTTTTATTCCAAATTCCAAAGTTAATTACATTTTTTTAAATGTTAGTTTTTTACTGTACTTTTCATAGAAATTAAAAGAATATGAAAAAATTACTAACATTCATTTTTTATGTTACGTTTTCAATTTCAATTGTGGCTTTTATTTTTTCTAAAAAAACCTGGTTTTGACTTCGATAACATTGTTCAATTATAAGGAAAAAACTTCATCATAATAAATGAGAACTGAGATAGTAGCAGGAATGTCGCACGTCGTGGTTTAACGCCACGGTTATCGGTGCTTTTCCAGCGGAAGTCGCAAGTTCTGCATAAAATTTCGTAGTGATTGGTAAAAGAAAACAATTCGCTATACATCTTTTTTGCAACTCTTGCTTGGAAAGTTCGATATTCGATGCTTGTTTTCCGTGCGGAAAGTGGTCAACTTCTCAACTAGTGCGAGAAATTTTCATTTCACTGCATAATGCAGCTAAGATCACTTTACCTCACTGGTGAAAGACTTCACTTTACCGCACTGTGCGGTAAAATGAAACAAATGCCCATCGCATAATGTCATCATGCGATACCCAATGTATACGACAAATCGCGAATGCGTCACAACTACTGACGGATATATTGATACGAAAATCGTAATTGTGGTAATATAATTAAAATAAATAAGCTATATAATCAAATCGAACTTCCCAGGCATTTGTTGCAAAAAATATTTTCTGCAACATGTTCTGAATACAATGAATTACTTCACGCGGAAAGTTGTCGAATTCGCCTCGGCTTATGATGGAACTTCCCACTCGTACTCTAATAATTACAGCACTCGCGTTCGGCTCGTGCTGAAAATAACACTCGCACTACTGTGAGGTTCCACCATAAGCTGACGGCTCATGCGACAACTTCATGCGTGAAGTAATTCGTTGTTTTCCGCAATTGTCGCATAAAATACTATTTTTCAATTTTGCATAACGTTGGCGTATCGGTCGCTGCTATTGCTATATATACTATATGAATATGCAAATAAACAGAAAAATTTAACGCTACTAACAGCGCGTTTACAAAAAAATATTTATGCTGTAATTATTTGTTACGTCAATTGTTAAATGACCTGCAATTTTTGCCAAAATGTTTATCAGAAAACAAATTTCCAATAGTGTAATTGCATTCGAGCTTTGTAGATCCACAAAGCATTCTGCTTCGTTTTATGGTAGAAACGCATCAAATACATAAACGCATTTTCTTTCAATCACAACACAATCACAACGTCATATTAAGCGAGCTTCCTATGGGGTAAATTTTCATTTTGTAATTTTTTTTGCGAAAAAAATAATAAAATAAAAAAAATCGTTTTTTTTTTCATCAAATTGAAGATCAATTGAAAGATAATCGTTAATAATTTCGTTTTTTCGTACAGTTCGGTAAAAATATATATTATTAAACAAACAACATTCGACATACTTAAATCTTTTTCTGCAAAGTTACGAGTTTGAAAAAAAATAATTTCACAATTGACTGGGTAAACAACAATTTTTTTCAAATTACGGCAACTTTTGTGAGCAACTACAATACGCAAAAGGACCGGATTGAAAAATCTAAGGTTCCATGATGTTCGGTCTTGCACGGAATCCCAACACCTCGTGTGTCAGAAATTGGAAACGAAAGAAATTCAGCGTAACTAGTATGGATGTAAAGAATATGCGTACAAGCCCAGTAATCAGTTCGTACAAGATTACTCCAAAGCTCCAAACATCCGCAGCTGTTGAAGCAAATACTGCTGGTAAATATGTGCATAATTCTGGAGCAGTATATGGTCTTTCATATCTCGATAATTGATGATTTTGGCGTGGTACGATGTAACTCAGGAGAATTTCACTACTCCCGTCCATTAGAAGATTGTCCGGTTTCAAATCGGATATAATAACTCCTTGTTGATGCAGGGACTCGAGTGTCAATAAAATCCGAGCAGCTAACGATCTGACAGTTGTTTCGGGAATTTGCCAAAGTTCTTGTTTATTTTCGATGCCGCTATGTTTGTCGGGATTCAACGAATTATCGTCACTATTCATCTGGACCCGATACTTGCTCATTCCACTTGTTTTCATCGTTATCCCTTGTGTGTTGTGAACGTCACAAGTCGACGTTTGTTGATGCATACCCTTTTTCGCAATATAATCCTCGGTATTACGAAGCTTAACTGATCCTATGATGGCATCTGTACAACTAACGCTTTTAAACAATTTACTCAGGTTCTCACTGCCATTGGCGTGTTCCGAGTCACTCGTCTCTTTAGTTCCATCAGCAGTTTCAGTTTCATAGAGCAATTGTCCAGATTTGTTCAAACTAGTTGCGATGGAGTTACTTTTTTTTATTGTTGCGTCAACGGATTTCAACAATTGTAATGCATTTTCAAGCAATGTGGTCGTTGGTACCCCTTTATCAGACATTGCCTTTCGATTCAATTGTGCATCCGATTTATGGGGGAATTCTTGGCTATGTGGTTGAAGATTTGTTGTCTCTGCCCTCAATTCCTTCGCATCAGTGACATTTGGGATACATGCTCGACCCAGGCCATTCGCCTTTTCGTGCAAAGTTTCTAAGCTCGTATTCATTTGTCTTGCAGAATTTACTTGCATTATCGTCTCACAAGTCGGTGATGCTCCACAATTTTTCTTTAGGGATACGATTTCACCACGGGGAACTGCATATCGCGCTTTAAGAAAGTTCCACAGCTTGCCTCCGCTGTAAATTTGAAAAAATTTCTTAGCGAAGAGTAATGTCTTCTATAAGTAAAAAGTTCTCACAGCCTGATAATTTTTAATTTTACATTATAGTATGGGAGAATAACGTAAAGAATCACAGTTTCGAATAATTTTTTATCTTCCTGATGCATGCATTTCAGTAAAAGCAACCTTTTGAAAATATGCGAGATCATTTATATTGTACATAGATTTTAACGTCACCTGGCATATTGAAGAATTAAAAATATCGTTGATTCGGTTTGAATACACGCATGAAGCTGGACCATATAAGGTACTTTGCCACGTAAAATGTATTTACCGATGCCCTCTCGTATCTCCGTGGGTTTTTCAATCGTCTGCAATATAAAGGAAACCGATGGTATTTGTTACAAGTACATCTCTGAGGGAATGTATTTTGCAAACTTTCCTCTAGGATAAAATCAATGCAATTTAACGCGGTCAACTGTATTTCGTGATATTTTTAAGAACTTTTCGATTGTGTGTCAATTCTAATTGGTAGAAATTTATTTGCCTTTATAACTAGAGTAGTTTTTCGACGAATATCATTGACAAGCATCACTGGTCCAATAACATCCAGAACTTTATAATGTCGTAATTCACTTGCGGGTCTACTTATTGCAGTGATATTGCAATTCAGATGCGCGTTGTAAAGTGTGTCGGCACGTTCAGAGTACTTAATTATTTTGTCCTGAATCGTCGCTGCCCGAATGATATTCCGATCATTTTTCACGCCTTGACACAAATACGAGGTTCCCAGTTTGTATTGCATAAAAGCTTCCTCGTACTGGGCGATAGCTTCGTGCCTAAATCCAGCGCTTATATGATCCGCAGCGATTAAAATATACTGACTCGAATCTTGTCCCGTATCAAAGATATCGGATTTATGATTATTTGTTGTGGGCATTTCGGAGTACTCGACTGAATGCTTCGTTCCAATGTCCTTTTCTCTTTCGAAAAGATTATCCCTCCTCAAATCTTCCCTACTTTTGTCTGCGTTATTGTTATATGACATTTTATAATTATTGTTGAGTCCTTCATCGATACTCGGATCTAACAATTTTTCATTGAAAATCGGCAAAACTCTGTCATTCTGCAGATTGCTCTTATCGAGGTGTTTTCCGTTATCATTGTTTGGCTGATTTGCTGTCCTGTAGGCACTGTGACTTGTGGTATCGGAGGTATCAGACGAACTTTCGGGTGTCGTACTTTTATCGTCCTCCGATGTGTCGGGACTTAGTGATCGTGAACGAACGGCGAAAAAATCATGGCTAAGGCTAGTTTCAAAGAATGCAACGAAAATACCATTGGTAAATAACGACGGATGCCTGACGATAAAGTCCAAGAATTTTACGGCGCACTCGCGTCTTCTTTCGATTACTTCAGCTCCGAAGCGCCCAAAAAAATTCGACTCGGGAAAGGATGGATAAGATTCTCTTATATGCAGCGTTTCATGTAGTTTCTTTAAGTCAACATGAAGCTTCTTGAAATCGTTGTAGCGCTTCCAAACCGATACCTTGGATGTTATGTTTGGCGATGATTTGAGATAGATCTTGAATGATAAAAGATAGCAGAATATCTGTATTATTATTGCAGTTCTAACAGATGTAAACATTCATGAGACATATTTTTAATATTCGTTGAATGACCATTTAATTTTAACGATTATCGAAATTGTAACAGGAATTTTTGAAGCTAAATACTATTGTAACTATTTAAATGGTAGGCTTCCCGATGGATGCTTCATTTATTATCAGCTTTTTTCCGAAGAAACCGTCAACCTAGTTCAGATATGTGCTTGCGGAAAAGTATACATAGGTGAAACCGGGACGAAGATCAGTACACGGATCAAGGATCGGATCAAGGATCACATCAACGGTGCATCAAATATGGACACATTTCTCATTCTGCCTTGGCGGAACATTGGATGGAAACAAGAGATTCCATCAATTTCGACCAGGCCAACAGGTTAGCCACTTCGGACAGCTACTACTCAAGAAAACATCGAGAAAGTTTGGAAATCTTGAAACACCCAAACAATCTCAACAAAGATAGCGGGTACCAAGGTAACCAGATTTGGCACACCATCCTCTCGGTTTTTTAATTGACTAGATGATCAATTAAATTCGAACCGGGAGAATTTCAGAATCGGAGCTCTCCCGGTTCGAATTGTCCTTCTATACTGGTGGTCATCCGTTCTCGATCAGTGATCCGTCTCGGGTGACCGCACCAGCGAATGAGGAGCCAGCTTTTTAATATAGACTGCAATGTCTGCCAAACGTCGGCAAAAAGCTGATAATAAACGCGTCATCCATCCGGAAGCCTCCCATTTAAATAATATCGACAATGGCCGAGAAAGCCTAAAAACTAAAACTATTGTAATTTTTTGGGTATTGTGTTAAAGTACTTGCATTTATTTAATTTACCACTTCAATTGGAGTGAGGTACTCAAGTATTTATTAATACAGTGCCTTCAATACAGGCGTACAATATAGCATCATCAATTTATTATTCGGTATAAATTTCTTCGTTGATACAATCCATAACGCTTCGGCATTACTTCAATCATATATATGAACAAGGTAAAAAATTACTGCAGTTTATTAACCCTTTAACGTCACAAAGACACTTTTCAGAAGTCCTCTTTTCGACGTGATTATTTACCATGAAAATCTCAGCGAAAAAGTTCCTAAAATACCTTGTCAACTATTTTCAAGGGTGCTCTTTGGAATGGCGCAACTCAAATTTCGATAAACATTTTTTTTTATATCATATTTTTGCAAAATAAGTTGAAAAGACACGAATTTTTGAGTGACATTTTTTTCCATTTTGAGTTTCGGAAGTCTTATCGGGTTATTTTCGGACCATAAGGTGCTCTAAAGGTGTCCTCGATAGTTGTACTTTTGAAATATGCAAAAATAAAAAAAATTCTCCGACGTTACACCCGCAAAATAACAACAAATAGACTAACACTTTCTCTGTTTTGGAGTTCTTAAATATTGTGATCGGAACGAGTCTTTTACGGTTACATGTAAATTGGCCCTCGTTTTCGGGGGTTTTTCGGATCTCTGATCAAGAATTTGACATTGTTTTTGCAACATTAATTTGTTTAAACAAATTACTTGACCAGTCAATGCCACTATGTGAGTTGCATATGGTTTTCGATGTTTTTCGGGTCGCTCGTCACGTATTTGGCATTATTTTTGCAAAATTAATTTGTTTAAACAAATTGTGACAAAATTTCAAAATCTTCCAAGAGTGCAATCTACGGAAAATAATAGTTCAAAAAATATGGGTCCAATTTCTATTTCGAAGATGATGCTGTAAGTTGCTGTAAAATTACTATCAAAATTATAAACACATAGTAAATATATAACATGCTTTGCCATCGCGTAATCCAACCGATGTTGCCCGATTCCCACTACGAGGGGGTGCATGTTATTGGGTATCATCTTTTTATTTATATTTTCATTCATTTTTTATTTTATGAATTAAAAAAAAAAATGTTATATTTTTAAATACTAAGACAGATAAAAAACGATGTAAATACCAAGCGAGATACGAGATGAAACAAAATTCTGTGTTAGATTCCATGTTGGGTTTAGCAATGGCAAAGCATGTCATATGTTTACTATGTGTTTATAATTTTGATAATAATTTCACAGCAACTTACAACATTATCTTCAAAATAAAAATTGAACACACATTCTTGCACTACTATTTCCCGTAGATTGCCCTCTTGGAAGATTTTGAAATTTTGTTACAATTTGTTTAATCAAATTAGTTTCGCAAACATTACCAAATTTAAATACCAAATTCGTGACGAGCGACCCGAAAAACATCGAAAACCATGTGCAGCATACATAGTGAAAATGATTTTTGGAATAATTTGTTTAAACAAATTAATTTGGCAAAAACAATGTCAAATTCGTGGCGAGGGACCCAAAGAACATCGGAAACCATATGCAACTCACATAGTGATATTGACTGGTCAAGTAATTTGTCTAAACAAATTAATGTTGCAAAAATAATGTCAAATTCTTGATCAGCGACCCGAAAAATCCTCGAAAACGAGAGCCAATTTACATGTGACCGTTAAAGGCTCATTCCGATCACAATATTTGAGAACTCCAAAACAGAGAAAATTTGTTAGCCTATTTGTTGTTATTTTGCGGGTATAACGTCGGCGAAAATTTTTTTTTTTGCATATTTCGAAAGTACAACTATCGATGACACCTTTACAGTACTTCACGGTCCGAAAATAATCCGATAAGACTTCCGAAATTCAAAATGAAAAAAAAATGTGACTCAAAAATTCGTGTCTTTTCAACTTATTTTGCAAAAATATGATATAAAAAAGAATGTTATCGAAATTTAAGTTGCGCCATTCGACAGAGCACCCTTGAAAATAGTTGACAAGGTACTTTAGGAATTTTTTCGCCGACACTTTCATGGTAAATAATGACGTCGAAAGGAGGACTTCTGAAAAGTGTCTTTGTGACGTTAAAGGGTTAAACTGTGAGAATATAATTTCTAATAATTGTTTGTTTTGTCCTCTATTACTTTTCTTGCACTTTTTTTAAAAACATCATTCATATAGCAGGTTAATTGCGGATTCTTTAAATGTTTACATACATTTTTCATCAGTTTTTTGCATAACGCCAGATTATTAATCATGACAATGAATTACGATTCTGTTCTATTGATTCTATCATTTCACTCATTCAAGTTTCAATTATTAAATCTACAATTTGCGTTTTTGGTATCCTTTTTTTTCAAATTCATAGTTGGGCAAAAACGTGTAAATATGACGTATAAATAAATAGTGTTAATACTGGGATTTCTGAATTTTTTCTCATTAACATTTGATTCCTAAGCAAATACAAGGACCCTCGATAAGAGGAATATACTATTAAGGGATAAGCAGTCGTGTATACAAAACTGCACTTTTTATTTGGCTCACCTGCAAAAACATTTGTCTCAATAAAAATTTAATGACATAACATGACTTTCGATGAAGCATAATTTTGATAATATTTTAAATTCTAATAATTAAAATATCAAAATTATGCTTAATCGAAAGAAAAAAAACATTGGTGTCATTAAATTATTTATTGAGTCAAAAGTTTGTGCAGGTGAGCAACTCCAAATTGAAATATGATTAATAATTCTCTAACTACTGTGTAATGAAGAAGGCTACTAGGGTAAGGAACTATTTAATTTTCGAAAGTTTTTTCTCAATTATTTGATATCGAGATGCTTAAATAACCTTTCAGTTAGAACCATGCAGAGAAAAAATGATTGATATTAATATCAAGGTATACATTTGAGTGAAATTCAATGCATAAATGGAATTTCCTAATGACACTTGAGCTAGATGATATAACTGCTTGCAAAAGTAAAGCAACCTTCTTCAGACATTGAATAAAATGTACACAATTAGGGAGACTAGCATTAGTCAAGTCGTAATTCATTTCTCGGCAGTATTGCGGTCTATTTTTGCATTTAAAGTATTGTGGAATCTATGATACCCATAAATACAAAAAAACTAAACCTCTCTTGTTGAGAAAATTCGGAACAAAATTTCGGATATTAGGTTTTCGTTTAGATTCAATGAGAGACAGTGCAGCATCCTGAAAAATATCGAAATTCAAAGAAAAGTTTTTTAAACATCGTCTTCAAAAACATTATTCTAATACTGTTACTGTTTTCTTTATGTATACGTTATATCATGATATATGTATAGCGTAGTAAAATGATTTATTATGAAGAATTATAAATAAGAAGTTTACCATCGATGTTACTTTGTAGACAGTAAAGCCCTTTTTATGACGCGCTGTTTCGTTAATGACGAAGCGTCTTACCCATTTATCTTTGAATGGTGACATTTTGAATTCATGTAATCTTTGAGTATTCACGGACAGGCAGGGTCAGGGATATTGGCATCGCTTACGTGAAATTGGTCCGCCGATTTTAACTAATCGACTTTTAATTATGACCCGTCAGCCAGAAAATGGAAAATTTAGCCGGACGTGAAATTGGCCTCCACTGTTTGTTTCGCCAATGAAGTCGGACTTACATAGAAGTACAGTTCTTATGGTCAGCTTGTGTCAAATCTCACTGAGGTGATCTTAGTTCACCACCCCAGTAGCTAGAGGCGCTGGCGGCAACAATGCGGTCGTGTTGGCACGCATGACTCACCGACACCACGTACACTACTCCACACCGTCCACACTACTCTGCTTGCAGCTGGGACAGCTGGGAACTCAGCTACATAAAGTTAGCCTGCCTACTTTGGATAATTGAATAATTTCTTTATCCAATCGTTTGGTGGTCGTTTGGTAGTGTTTGGTAGCGTAATTAAAACGTTTGGTGGTCGATTATTTTTGCGTAAATAAGCATTTTAAATTATGGCGTAAAGTTAGCCCGGTCAATTAAATTTTCCATCGAATTGGAAAAGTAAAGTACTAATTCGACGTAGAATCGTTTGGTGGCGATTGGTAGCGTAATAAAAACGTTTGGTAGTGATTATATATCGGTTAAAAACGGTTTATTTTATTTGCCGATGTACGCTAGCGTAATCACAATACACAGCATCCCGATTGGCTGCTAGACGGAACTTACGGAAACAGGATCACCAAAACATTCGTCTCTTTATTGTTTATCAACAAATTAGGATTTATTCCCACTGTACGTATGAATAATCGTTTGGTGGTCATTGTTTGTCGATTTACAACGTTTGGTAGTTACTTAAACGATGCAAACGAGCGCATTTACATGATAATGAGATCCGATTGGCCCGGAGAGATCTAACGGAAACAGGATCACCAAAACATTCGTCTCTTTATTGTTTATCAACAAATTAGGATTTATTTCCACTGTACGTATGAATAATCGTTTGGTGGTCATTGTTTGTCGATTTACAACGTTTGGTAGTTACTTAAACGATGCAAACGAGCGCATTTATATGATAATGAGATCCAATTTTGCAACCCTTCAAATCCATTTCATCTTGGACTTGTCGTCGGCGCTTTCCATTCAATGGTCCCTTGACCGTTTCATGGGGATAAAGTCTTACATCTCGAGATTTTATTTTCAATGTTAAGCCGTTATCGTCTTTTAATCGCTTAATGTCATGCACGGAAATTGTATTACTGCATAATTTACTCCTACAGGATCCTTCAATTTTCAATTCGTAAGCATCGTCGCTGGAGAGAAGTTGTTATTTGCTCGTTTGAACGTGAAAGCACAGGGGAATTTGTGTTGTTTCCAGATAGCAATACTAATAGGTTAGTCCATACCCTTTGAGCTAAAAAATATCGTTGACGTCTTCCACATTCCGTCACGACGGTAGGTTTAAACTCATTCCATTGATTTTCTGACAAAACAACGTCTAACTCAATATCTAACGTTGAACTCGAATTGTTATTGTTCCCTAGCGGGTTGTGCGATTTTGCAAACTGGTAAAGTCGAAAAAATCGGCTCTAATTTTGATTGGTAGCGATTTTTCATCTAAAGTCGCGTGATTCAAGAATAGATTAGTTGATCCTACTTACCAGTTATAGTTTGGATGGTTATTCGGTTCTTGCGGCCCCGCCCAATTCTCGCTACCAGTTTTATTTTCTCATTGCAAATGTAATCTTGCTTGATGGAATTGTGTCATAACAACATTACGAAGTATTGTATCGACAGTTACAGTAATTGTTGTAAGCCTTCGGTAAAGCGTTTGGAACTTGAAAAATCTGAGAATATCGTTAAGAAATACAGTTTGGACAGCTGATAAAGCGCAGCATTCATGGAGAATCACACCGTATCTTCAACAAAGATCGAGAACCGAGTAACCATCCAAAATAAAACTGGTAGCGATAAATGAGCGGAGCTACGAAAACCATAACCATCCAAAATATGAATGGTAGTAACTTACCAGTCCGACCAAAATCGCTTCCGTTCGATTCTGGAAAAATTGGTTACTAGTCAATATTTGAGACGAATTTTTCGACTTTACCAGTTTAGAATTACCAATCAAATTTTGGCTCACAGAACACGCTAGGGTTGCAGTCAGAATCTATTTGAATTTCGATCTCGGAGTCATTCGAACTTACGGACTCTTCAGTGCATTGAGTGCTGGAATTTTTCGTGTCCCTATAGGGACCGTGCATACCGATGGGTGCATATGCACCAGGGAGGAGGGTATCCCCATCGCCTTAAAGGTGTAATAAAATATTGCTGTACAGAAAAATGCCAGGTAAATTTTCTTCTTAACGTTAAATGTCTTGTGAAATCAGCCGTCCTTGAAAGTTCAGTGAAATAAAAATGCATTATCTTCCACGCTCAAATTATTTATTCGTAATTTGCGATTTTGATACGTGATTCATCTATGTTTAAAAATGTAGTGAAACTCAAATTGCGCTCCCGTGCTCGACTACCATTGGTTACCCAGGTAGCAAAATGTCGTCTGAACGTTGCCGAAAAGATAACCAGAAAAAGATACGGATAACTTTTTAGATGTTCAAAACGACACCGTTTGCGTGGCAAAATGTGTCACTAATGTCCGCTTTCTCGGCAACTTTTTTGTATCCGAAATGTTCACTCTTGGACAACTTTAATCAGTCAACTAATCGCTGACAATATGATAGCTATTTTTAACTGTCGGTAAGTTGACTTAATCTCGTCATAAAGGGTCCAGGTAGCAAAAATGTCGATTAAACCTATTCAAAAGTTATCTGTACGACGTCCGAAAGTTAAAAGATAACTTACAGATAACTTTTAGATATCATTTCGGCCTTGAGCTACTGCTTAAAGATATCTTATAGATAATGTCTAATAGATGTCGGAAAAAAGTTTCCATAATGACATCTAATAATGATATCGAAAGGACATCTTTTTATTTACAAAAAAGGATCAACTTCAGAATAGATGAACCAGGAATAATTTCATTGCATCATACCGAATACGGATGCCCATATATTATATATATATATTGTTCCATATATATATATTATTTATGTCCATCCATAATTTCGATGCAACAAAATTATTCTTGGCTCATCTGCTCCTATTTTTGTTTTTCAACATTAAAAATGAATATATAGCTTTTATTAATGTAAATATAGTAATGTAGCAACTCATATAACATATATTTTTTTTAATAAATAAGCTTAATGTCGGTGAACATTTTCTTGATGAAGCCGTTTTGCCGAAGCTAAACGCGCCACTTTCAGGCGATCTCCGCCACGACGGAGCCAATCAGCTATTCGAACTTCTACGTCCTTCAACTTTGTGCCCGGAAATTGTTTCCGTATTATATCTGGAAATAAAATGAATCATTGTAGTGCATGTAAATATTCTAAGAAATCATCTGTGGATAAAGGAAATTCGTTGAAGAAGAATCCATATACATACCAATAACAATTTGGGGGAATGCAAATTTCGAAATTCTCGGAACGTTTTCGGCACCAAGTGTCCACATAACTTGTTGACTTAGTTCATTGGTTATTATGGACTCCATGGCGAATTTCACGCACTTTTGTACGCTTTTGCCACCGATGTCTTCAAGTTTTCGAATCTACGAATGAGAAGGAACGTTATGAAATTACATAATGAATAACGATGTATCAGCAGTGTATTATTGTTACAAACGTCGCTACACTTACAAATTGATCGCGCATTTTCTCGTCGTTGGACAATGCGTGGTCAAAATGTTGCAGCCCCTCGACGTTATTAAAGGGCATCGGTGGCAAAAGTGTCAAATCCATGTCTTGGCGCGTACTCCTTTCGTTCGAGAAATTCCCTCCGCGGCATATCGCCAATAGTTCTGCCAATTGTCGGGTGACAGTTTTTTTGAAATTGATCCCTCTCATCGCGGCATTTCTCTGAAGCATTTACCAAAAAATAATGTACGAATTAAATGCTAAATGATTTAAAAACGTATCGATCATTATTAGAACTAAACTTACGACAACAGAGGCAAACACGCTCCTCGTCGACTTCTTCGGGCGCATTCTGTTGTGGAGGTGGCACGACAGCGGGTTCATCGGCACCTTCTTCTGCGTCATCCTCCGCTTCCTCCTCTTCGACGTTACATTCATCTACACAGATTAAAAGCATTTTTTTTATTGAATATAAGTTGAATCATGGTAACTAGAATGTATTCATGTGACGATCGCCCGACCTTCGTTATCGACTTCCTCCGAAAAGAAAGATGACGTGCCACCCGCTTGGGTAGAGAGTACGAGTCCCTTTTCTTTCAGAAGTGCCAAAATATCATTCTCCGTCTGCCAATTGATCGGAATAAGCGATGACGTATTACCGCTTTCTAAAATATAAATTTCAGTATTAAGTTAAGCATAAAGTTGATTCCTTGTTTAGATTCAACGATCATAACACGTATATGCTTACCAATAAAATTATTCGGCGGCAATGTCATCCGCTTCGGATTACCTGCAAAATATAATGGTAAGAATATTTATTTATCTGAATGTTTCACAGAAATCGACAATGCAAAATTCATACTTCGCGCTCCATTCAGAGAACTAGATCGATAAGCGAGACATTTTACATTTACGGTACGATCCATTCAGCGCTACAAATACTTTTAATGCTTCATTTTCCTATGCTTTGCTATACAAATACCATCGCTCCGAAACATTCGTAGCGCTGAATGAATCGTACTCTTAGTACATAAGCTGTAGCGACAGCAGTTCTTATACTATACTTACACGGGGATCCTCCAGACTGCGCATCTTGTATCGGATACGAACGTTTTGACGATACATTCCGGTGAGACGCCATACTGAGCGAAGTTACAAAAACAATATTAATACTTAAATACTATTATTAGCATCGAAAACCTGTAAAAAATGTGTACATTCCAAATAATAATGAGAGTGATGGTAGAGTGAAGTGTCGTAACGCGTTCGGGAACTCCAATGCAGCTTAACGGCACTAAAAAAAAGAAATCTCATTAAAATAATATGTCGTAAAAACCTGCAACCACTTATTTGTGGATACCTGCGGCGATCTCTACGATGTAAGTATGTATGGAATACATTGCGACGTTCAATCTGTAATAAAAAATATATCAGGCCCATTGTTCTCAATGATGTAATATATAATTTAATTCAATTGTCGTATTTATATTTAGAAATGAAGCAGCCGAGGTAAAGTCACGGGAAATTTTCGCGTTGGAAAAGATCGTCCACACCTGATAGATATAAGTAGTGTAACTTTTATTTATGTGTCGCTGTGAATCAGAGGGAAAACGCGAGCGGAATTTAAACTACTCATAATGACAAAACCTTTCCTGTCTATTTCTTCGACAGACCATGTATTACACTCGGAAAGGCTACGTGCTTCGATGATCCCTAAATTACGTGAGTCACATGGATAAAGTCCGATGGGATGAACATCAACAAATTTGCGACCTATTATGACAGGAAGCTCATCGCGGAAACATATATGCTCTATAAGGACTACACATTTACTCGAAAGGTAACAACAATTATTTGGACTCTTATTTGTTAGCGAAAAATCTCTGAATTGAATTTCCGCATGCGGATCAGTGTATCCCTCTGGAGTATGACAATCGATTGTTTCTTTTCTTTTTCTTAAACGGCAACCACTTATGATTCCATCGGGTGAAGAGGAAAGATGTATCGAGCGCTCCGTCAATCTTTTCATGATCTGAGCTAAAGGTTGGGCACCGCCTTTGATCATACATTTGATTTTGTAAAGAAAATTTTCAAACGGGAAACAACTAAAAGAATCGAGGGGCCCATGATTCAATACATCTTCCGTAATATGCGTTAAATTATGAATATTGTAGATGAGCGCTTCCTCGCCATACAAAAGTTCCATCGTATCCACGAAATAAGTCATGAGTTCTCGAGCATAGGTGTTATTGCTTACGCACTCTCTTGGATCGCAAAGAATTCGAACAGCACAATTGAGAGCATTGAAGTGCACAATTTGGGGCTCGGTCAAGAAATATTGAAGTACCACAGGGCCCAGATATAGCAAGAATAATCGTAACTCTGTTGCTTTCCAGTGAGCAACATCGTCCAAAGAACGAGGACGTCGAGAAAATTCCGTTGGGACAGATGAATCGAAACTTTGGTAAAAGGTATTGAACGCAGCAAGTCGCGCTAATGATTGGGCGGTTTTTCCCAAAGAACGAATCCAAATTAAAAGAAGCTTTTTCATGACTCCTAAACACAGTAAATGCATATAATCCAGAGGAAATTGTTCAACCATATCGACACCTATAGTTTCAAACGGAGACGTGAGATTCTGATAGAAAATTGGTACATCTTCTCTGAATGTTGCATTCGTTCTTAAAACGGGATTTTTTTCTTTGAAAATTCGTCGTCCATTGACGGTCTTGCCAGGTTGAATACATTTGGCACAACGACTGTTATGAGCAGGAAACCTGGAAACGAAATTTCGTGCTGGAGTGTCAGCGACAACTGCGTTCAAACGTATCAAATAGCAGCGGTTGTTATGCAGAAATCCATCATCGTATAAATTACGATATTCCGTTAGAAACGGTTGAAGAAATTCGTACGGAGACGAAGGTTTTTTATCACCATAAAAAATTCCTATCACAAATGGTTCAGTGCACTGAGAGTTAACAATTTTTCCTAATATAGGCCAAAATTGATTCTTCGAACTCTTTGTCAAAGGTAAGCCATCTATATTGATATTAATTTTAATAATTACAGGATTTTCAATGCCACCGATACGCTGAAGGGTTATTTCATTTTGCAGTTGTTCGCAGAGAGCCTTCGCTAAGCCATTATGAGCATATTTTCCTCCAGCAAGAATCTGTATATCAACTTTATTCGGTGTGCTGCACAATGTTCGAACATCGCTTGGAAGTTCAGCATGACCGAATCTTCGCAATCCTCTTAACAGAACATTTGCTACTGAGTGAGGTATTTTACGGCGAATTACCCAATCAGTTAAAAAAATACGAAAACCTGTTACATCCTCAGCGGAGCAAGGTTCATCCGGAACCTGAATTTTGGGATATGTTTCACCAAGTACAGTAACATCTTCACCGGTTGTCATAGCGATATCTGGTACTGTACTGGTGTTTTGTCCATCAGCGGAAGAATTAAGGTCAACAGCGACAAGATTTATTTCATTAGGGACAGTTGTCGCAGTTGATGCCATGTGCATTACATCTCGAACTACATCAGGACCATTAACTAAATTCTCTATTTTAATTTCTAATTCCGGTGGATCATCAGGGTTACTTAGCAAAATTGCACGTATCCGCCGCCTTTGTTGCCTTTTCGAAAGTTTTGAAAAATCTTTTAGCGAAGGCGGCATGATGTAGAATATTTAATTATGCATGCAGTACAAGTAATAAAGTGGGTAAAATATATATTGATGATTATAACAAAAAAAGATGTAATACATACGTGACCTGTACAATATGTATATATTTTTAATATATCGAGTTATGATGAACGCGACTCGACTTCAAATTTTTCTGCGAATAACCTATAAAACAAGTGTATTTCATTAAACATATATTATTATTTTTATGTACAACATAAATTTCACTTTCATAAATAAAATGTTCACGCAAAAATGTACATGATTGTATACTTACGTAAATTTGCGAAAGTTATTTGATATAATATTTATATCTTATGCACGATATTCAGCTCTTCTCGCAAAATGCCCATACAAAAGACGTTTAAATGTTTTCAATAACTATTGCGATGTAAAAAAATTTAACAAAAAGTTATCAATTCGATAACATTTGGATACCTCTAGAAGATCTCTTGAAGTCTTTCCCGCCAATATTTAAGTCCACTGTTAGATGACAATTACCAACCTTACATAGTTATCTTTAGGACAGTACAAAAATGATGTCTAAATGGTGACATCTTTTGGGCGCCAACAAAAGTCCGAAACATCGCGGAAAAAACATATCTTTTTGACAACTTTAGGGTAGATACTTTAAGATGACAGAAAACAGATAACTTTTTGACATCTTGAAGTGGTTGTCTATTTGGAAACTGAATACGGCGACTTATCGTTAAAAATGTTCTTCTATATTTTTGATAACAAAAAAAAGATCTCTTTTAAGCAACATATAATAGATATCTATTAACGGGCATCAAGCTCAGCTGTTCAACTCAGAATCGAGGGTACCGCCTCTCGCGGTAGCAGAGCGCAACTCCGTGCCACTAGTAACCAGCGCCTTCAACGACAATATTGTTAATCAAAGTAGGTACATACATTCAGTGCCGTGCTGCGCAGAAGGACCCTGAGAACACGACTCGCGCGTGACGTCACCCGACGGCCCGCGCGAGTCTTCTAATAAATTGTTCACGCTTCACTCACAACCGTCCTAATGCCAAATGAATGATAATCCCTATAAGTAAGCGGAAATATATTTATATTTGTATTATTCTATTAATTCTCGTACTTTCATCAAACGATAAAGCGTTATCCCCGAAAACAAGCCAATCATCCATCCGGCCGCGAATCACAAGTACCAGAAGGTGCACCTATTTCATAAGCAATGAGATGGTTCAGTTGGTAGCGTTCCTGACTTCGGTCCCCAGGGGCGCGGGATCGTTCCCCGCGCTCAGTATTTTTTTTTTTTTTTTTTATGGGGCAATTGTTCATTCCCGAAACACGCTCATTGAAAGAACAATTTTGTAACCGTATGATAATACATCTATAATTTAGATGTATTATTATATGTGTTAGGGAATTGAATAAATTTCAAATAGTACCCATTCCTTCACATTATCTCACTTTATTCTTTCATTGTCTCATTTATACGTCCTAACTTACACCCATCTGGAGAAGAGCTGCCTTCCTCGTCTCGCCGTTCCGAAATTATTCGCTCACATAATCGGGAGTCAAAAATACCCCCCTTCATACACATATTTCGTATTACATATTATACTTTATAATACTTCCATACTTTCTCTACTTATTCATACTTTCATCAAGCGATAAAACATTATACCTGAAAACAAGCCAATCATCCATCCTGCCGCGAAGCACAAGCAACAAAAGGTGCACTCCGTTCACAAGCGATGAGATGGTCCCGTTGGTAGCGTGCCTGACTTCGGTCCGGAGGGGCGCGGGATCGACCCCCATGATCAGTATTTAAAAAAGTTTTTTTTTACGGGGCAGATTGTTCATTCGTGAAACACGCTCAAGCAAATTTCAAAAGAATATATATATCACATTCGTCATGACGCGAAGTAGGCAAAACACCGAAAAATCAAAGCGTTAGCGCTGAATGTCAAAGCATTTTAACCTTTTCCGATGTCAGTCTTTACGCTTGAAGAATTTTTTGTTGTTGTTTCTTTTACTTACATGATTAAATTCGGTGGTTTCCTACAAAAAGAAGTGAAATCCACATTTAAAACTTTATGAAGTAAAATTGTACACCAAGTAATAAAAATAGTAGTTTTCGTCGAAAAGTATTTTTTTCAAATAGTGTGAAAAATAAAATAAACATTTTAAAAAAAAATCAAACTTGGGGTGCATGGTTAAGAAAAAGAGGTTGCACGTCAAGTAAAAATTTTTTTTTTTAAATGTTGATTTTATTTTTCACACTATTTGAAAAAAATACTTTTTGACGAAAACTACTATTTTCATTACTTGGTGTACATTTTTTTACTTTATGAAGTTTTAAATGTGGATTTCACTTCTTTTTGTAGGAAACCACCGAATTTAATCATGTAAGTAGAAAAAACAACAACAAAATTCTTCGAGCGTAAAGACTTTGACATCGGAAAATGTTAAAATACTTCGACATTCAGCACTAACGCTTTGGTTTTTCGGTGTTTTGCCTACTTCGCGTCATGACGAATGCGATATATATATTCTTTTGAAATTTGCTTGAGCGTGTTTCACGAATGAACAATTTGCCCCATAAAAAAAAAATTTTTTACACACTGAACGCGGGGATCGATCCCGCGCCCCTCCGATCAGAAGTCAGGGACGCTACCAACGGGACCATCTCATCGCTTGTGGACTGAGTGCACCTTCTGGTACTTGTGATTCGCGGCCGGATGGATGATTGGCTTGTATGTTTTCCGGGGACAATGTTTTATCGCTTGATGAAAGTATCAATAAGTAGAGAAAGTATGAAAGTATTATGAAGCATAATATAATAATACATCAAAATTTCAGATGTATTATCGTACGATTACAAAATTGTTCTTTCAATAAGCGTGTATCACGAATGAACAATTCGCCCCATAAAAAAAAAAAAAAAAAATACTGAAGCACGGGGAACGATCCCGCGCCCCTGCGGACCGAAGTCAGGAACGCTACCAACTGGACCACCTCATTGCTTATCAAACAAGTGCACCTTCTGGTACATATGATTCGCGGCCGGATGGACGATTGGCTTGTTTTCGGGGATAATGCTTTATCGTTTGATGAAAGTATGAGAATTAACATAATAATACAAATATAAATATATTTCCGCTTACTTATAGAGATTATAATTCATCTGGCATTAGGCCGGGTGTAAGTGAAGCGTGAACAATTTATTAAAAGAGTCTCGCGCGGGCAGAAAAAAACTCGAAACAAAAGATTTCAAATGTATAAACAAAATTCTTCTGTCTAATGCGTGTCATCTCAAAATCTTTTATTTATCACCTTATTTCGAATACATACTTATTGCAAAATACAGATATATATTAAATTCACATGCATTCTATTGCAATTTGCAGTAATAATACATAATCCGCAGTTGAGACTCGGGGTTCTGGTGATCGCATAACACGTTACTGGGGAGCTCACTGATTTACCACTAGCGAACCTGACGAAAAATGCTATAACTAAAAATGACAGGTCGAGAGTAGAAAAATGGCCGCTGCCGTACGTTTGACGCCTCGGAGTTTTCTTGACGGATTTTTCTTTTATTTCGCAATAAAATAGATCGCGAAGTGTTTTAAAACATGGAGTGATGTGGTATGCACGGTGCTCTGGTCTGAAAAGACGTGGGAAATGTGCGTAGAATTCATAATATGAAGAATACTTCTGGGATCGACAATACTGTCATGGAGGACGAAAGTCGCCTCGGTTTTTCTATGATCGAATACTAATTAACGAAAAAATTGCCACAAAAAAAACAACCAGAGCGCCATTCTTCTCGGGGAAGGAAAATAACTTTTTATTGTTATTCATTCAATAAAAGCATATTGTGCGAGAAATCCGTCAAGAAAGTTTTTTAGTTCGTGGATTTGCCACTTGGCGCTTCGTATGCTATCGCTTGATGCCCGTTAAAAGACGTCTGGAGGTTATCTAACGATAATGTCTTAAAGGTATCCTTGAAAAGATAACTTAGAGATATCGAATGGACATTAATGCTACCTGGGTATGTGGATCCTATCTTTGTATAACCGCGTCTAGACTCGATATTTGTTATCCCTTTTTTTCGAAATGGGATAAGAAAAAATACTTACTCTCTACTAAGCGTACCCGGACGGCAGGTATGTTTTTTTAATAGCCAAAATTGATGCACTGTCAGAAAAAGTGGGATCGGAAATGTCAAGTGGAGGTAAGGTTATGCGTAGCGACTTCATATGTGCTCGACTGCCGGGAGTTGAACACGCGAGTGCAATTTAAGGTTCACTTCATCTAAATTCTCAACGGTGACAAGCAGCAGTCCCCATACACACATAAGCTTATCTCCAGTTGCTATTTTTGATCCAACTTTTTTCCACGTGCATTGATTTTGTATGTTAAAAAAATATCCTTTATTGCTGCATATTATAAATGCTTTATTGATAAAACATTCACGTTCATTCCAGGGCTGTAACGATTTTCGAGTATCCTCATCTATCCTTCGACTTTGGTTCATGGCCCATAGGGTAAAGCCCCCAGTATTCGACCCTGAACCACTAGTTAGCCTTTTTAGAATTTGCGATGCGTGCAAAGAGTGTTGACACTAGTGTTCATACCTTCGCACGCATCGCACATTCTAAAAAGGCCGACTAGTGGTTCAGGGCCGAATACTGGGTACTTTACCCTATATGTCATTAGTGCTAACAGTCTAGAACAATGCCAGAAGTGTACTGCAAGCTTCTTTGGCTTGCTGTTTTAAGCCTTTCTAATCAGTTCGGGATTTGGAAGTAAGTATCGTTTTTTATTTTTATTTTATTACTCGTGATCTCATTGTTGCTGTGATTTTTTTAGCAGACACATATTTTTTACAATTTTTCATATCTTTCACAGCTGATCGGAACTTCCCTTGGTATTCTGTTCACAAAAATTGCATTATGACCGGAATCATAATTCGATGAAGAACGTCTACCGAAGCTACCCCATTTGCATTATACAGTATTTTATCATGAGCGGAAGATGAACTTCACTTGCTGTATTATCAATACCCCTTGCGGCTATGACAGATTAAATAGATAGTATTATCAACTTGACTTTATAGATAAACATAATACGGTACATAGCGAGCTACTTGTGAAGTTTTGTGAGGAAAAGATATAATTCAATACAGTAATGTTTCATTTGTAATTAGTTTGTATTTGAAAAAGTATATATACATGTATATCAGCAAAAAGAATCGCCATCAAATAAAGAATTAATGCCAATAAATTTTACATTTATTGATATTTTGATATAATATCTATATTTTGATGATATTCGCTGCATCCTTCCTTGGTAATGAGAATTTGTTTTCAGATAATTTAATTTACATGTGTGGACAGACCACCTGTTACTACAGGGTTACTTAACGCTTTAATGACACTTTTTGATGTCGCTACCAATACATCCAAGATAGCTAGCCACATTGAAAAATGTCGTTAATGTATTAGAGAATCCTGTCACTGGAATCAGTTATCATCGCAATGCATTTGAACTGTCACACCAAATCACAATAAAAGTAATTTGTAACTCAAGGATGCGTGACACGGATATTCGAAAATCATCCAATTGAAGGTAACATTTCGGGCAAATGGAATCATCTTTTCATCTCATATCGATAAAAAGCTGAATGTCGCATTGTTCCAATGCAATATTCTAGGTTACTAGAATTGACAATCGCAAACCAAAATCGTATTATGGTGCTCTATTGAAAGAAAACGTTGTAAATCGACAAACAATGACCACCAAACGATTATTCATACGTACAGTGGGAATAAATCCTAATTTGTTGATAAACAATAAAGAGACGAATGTTTTGGTGATGCTGTTTCCGTTAGATCTCTCCGGGCCAATCGGATCTCATTATCATGTAAATGCGCTCGTTTGCATCGTTTAAGTAACTACCAAACGTTATAAATCGACAAACAATGACCACCAAACGATTATTCATACGTACAGTGGGAATAAATCCTAATTTGTTGATAAACAATAAAGAGACGAATGTTTTGGTGATCTTGTTTCCGTTAGATCTCTCCGGGCCAATCGGATCTCATGATCATATAAATGCGCTCGTTTGCATCGTTTAAGTAACTACCAAACGTTGAAAATGGACACACAATGACCACCAAACGATTATTCATACGTACAGTGGAAATAAATCCTAATTTGTTGATAAACAATAAAGAGACGAATGTTTTGGTGATCCTGTTTCCGTAAGTTCCGTCTAGCAGCCAATCGGGATGCTGTGTATTGTGATTACGCTAGCGTACATCGGCAAACAAAATAAACCGTTTTTAACCTATATATAATCACTACCAAACGTTTTTATTACGCTACCAATCGCCATCAAACGATTCTACGTCGAATTAGTACTTTACTTTTCCAATTCGATGGAAAATTTAATTGACCAGGCTAACTTTACGCCATAATTTAAAATGCTTATTTACGCAAAAATAATCGACCACCAAACGTTTTAATTACGCTACCAAACACTACCAAACGACCACCAAACGACCACCAAACGATTGGATAAAGAAATTATTCAATTATCCAAAGTAGGCAGGCTAACTTTATGTAGCTTGGGAACTCTATTTTGTCTCTATTCTCCATGACCAAGCCTCTCGCGCGACAGTGGTGCTCATGGTTCCTGTCCTGCGTTCCGTAGCGTAGGAATACGTTTTGTTAATCCGTGGGAGACGCGAGTCATCTCCCACTATCTCGATTAAACTTACTACATCAACCCCGTTCACACATCAACAAGCGTCTCATAAAATTATAAAAATTTACTCTGTTCACGCCGTCAAAATTCAACAAAATCTAACTTAGAAATTATCCGGACTTTCGATCAAATTGTTAAACTGTACCGATCTTGTTAAACTCTAGTGATTAATATATTGAATAAAAACTTTGTCAATTCGTTAATCGGCAAATATTTTATTCGGGAAATCACTCTGAGATTTCTCCGATCCAGAACCTCCGAAACATCTTCGAAGAGTATCGAGTGCAAAAACTCACATTGATAATAAATTGTATTTCGCAAGTCGCGGACCAACTATTAAAAGACTCTCCGGCGAAAGATATTCGAATCTTCGCGCTCCGAAGCCGGTGGTCACGAGCATGGAGACTATTGGGATCTGACATGGAGGCGTGGCCAAATTCAATATGGCGCAGACCGGGGTGCAGTCGCCTGTCAAGACCACGTAGTAGTAGGCTTATCGTGTAAACATAAGGTATAAATATGAATGTGCAGTAATGGTAGTTTTAACTATTCATGATATTTGCCAATGGTCTGGTTGCCAATGGTTTGGTATACACAACGTGCATTTTTTCGGGGGAAACTATGAAAAGTCAATTCACGGTTTTTTTTAAAAGAACTTTCACATCCATTTACGGAACATACAATTCTTTTTTTAGATGGTTTGCGAGATGGAAAGGCTACTTCTGTCATTTTTTGTTCAATTTCTCAAAACTACTGATGTTAATTATTACGTTGTAATGCGAGCGATGCACCCCGGTTTTAGTTTCAAAATGTGCCACCAGATGTCTCACAAATTTTGTCAGATCCCAATACTAAAGGAGTGTCAGCTAGGGCCCCAGAAGTGGCAAGAAAAACGACAACATTTGGGTAGTTCCGTAACAGCCACCAGTAGCGCTGATGCGAGTTCACCCGTGAGTGGCAGGGGTGACTTGCGGGGGGGTACTGCGGGCAACTTCATTAAATTGAAGGGACATACTTTTACTACACACGCAAATGTACAAGATGCGAATGATTTATCTTTGGTGGAGGTGAATCACGAGTAACCTCATTTCATGTATTGTAGCCAAATTTTTGTTACTTTTCCCACATGATGAACAGTAAGAGCAAGTTGACAACGTTCAATCATTATTATCGCTGTACCTCACAATAAATATAGAGCATACAAACAGCAATAATAATATGAATATCCCCGAAGATCTGATGTTAAACCCAAGCACGGTGCCGCAATTTAAATATAACAATTTTGCCATTAATTATGATAGTCACAGTAGCCTCGTGGTAACAGTCGCGGCTACCAATTAGAGATCTTGAGTTCGAATCCACCTTATCGAATTTTTTTTTATCAACATTACGAGCGAGATGACGTCATTGATGTTAATCCACATTCTTTAATAACATTCGCAATTAAGTTTTATAAATCATGGATGCTAAAATCAAATAGATGAAGCTGTATTTTCGAATACTTTGCATTTGTACTAACGATATGAAAAAGTTAAGTCATTTAGTCAAGTAAAAATTTTTAAACTATTTGATGAATATTGAGACACCTCTAGAATCAACGTAAAATGCGATTGTCAAAAATACTTTCGTGCATGTCCACAGAAAAAATCCAAGTAATGCACATGTTTGCATTTATTTTTATACGCGACAGAAAAAAATGGTTGCATAAGATGCCGTCAACATTCAATAATTGAAGCAATGTACTATAAAACATCGACATCCGTCCGCTCGACATTAGTGACTATTATGTTCTTAATTCTATGAGGGATATCTATGAGATAAAGAAAATTTACAAACATTGATAATTTCATAAAAAATAGTTTATTAATTTGCCTTTCACTCGAAAAATAGAAATAGACGACACAGGTATTGTACATCAGCAATAATCCATGTATATGTATAACTGTGTGCAACTTGGTGATGTAAACGGATAAAGGAGAGAACAAAAAAACATACAAGCAAAAAAGGATACACATGCGTTCTATCCGAGAGACACGTGTAATATTTTATAAGAAATTCTTATAACAGTCATAACGGGATTCAAAGCTCAAGTCCAAACGATGATCGCACAATTTATCGATGTGGTTTTTCCCTCTGATTTTTGCGTTTTCTGACTTGTTGAATTATGAACAAAAGTGGTGAGTTGAACGCTCGTCATCAGACGATATCGTTGTTTGGTTGCCGTGTTGCTCAGGTATCGGAGAGATATCCAGAATGGGTTTCGACATAGTCTTGGTTGAACTGTAAAAAAGAAGAAATATCTGACATTGAATTACATCCATTGGTATGTATGCTTTGATACAACTCTATTTTTGTCCTAATGTTTGGGTGGGATGTTTATTACTCGTATAATTCCTAATTCTATTCAACAGTATAACCAATAATAATTTAATTTGATTTTTTCCCAGCTTTCCAATAGACTTTTACGGAAACAAAGATATTAAAGTAAAAGTATTTCATAATAAATTAACTACTTGAAAAAGTCACGATGCGATTATGACGCGAATATTATAAATTTTAATTAAAATTAATTCATATTATTTTTTGGATGATGACAGTATAACAAATTATGTCATCATTATTTAGGTATAAATCATATCAATTCAGTTTGAATTTTTTTTGTTTAATTCAGGATATATTATCGATATACATTTTTTCAACTGTTAAGGTAAATTGCGCGGTAAATTGGTACCATCGTTAACTAATTTTCTATTTTCTTTCCTTTCAGTTGTTACTTCTTGTGAGGAATTCGCTAAATATTTATAAAATATAGAAATGAAGATAAAGTAATTTGATCAAGTCAAAATTTGCAATTTTTTTTTCTTCAATGTAATTTCGATCATTTTTAATTAATTGGAAATGATGATATTCTATGCGTAAAGTACAAACCTGCCGTGTTTTAGACCGTTGTTTGGGTTTTCATGATGGATCGTCTGAAGATTGAACAAGCCTAGCGGTTTGCTTAAATATTGCGTCCGCTTCCTGCGCAACTTGCTTACACAGTTTTGGTCACAGTCTGCATTATCTGATAAAAATGAAAAATTGGATTATTATTAGTATTTTCAAACATGATAGAAGTAATAGCAATGACGTATTCTCGTACAATTTATCGTGCATGGCTTGTTAGTAACGACGACCAAATTTTTTGAAATGAAGAATTGAAACGTTTTAATAAACTACGGCACATCATTGGACGACTTTCTTTCCTACTTGATTGGTGGTGCAATGCAGATGAGTTACGTTTGCATGATGCAACACGTTTATTTGTTCAAACTCAGAAGGTTAATCGTGAAATGAACGAAACAATATATCGCACGATTCTGGAGGAATTATCTGTTTGTAAGAATTCTCAGCTAATGTACGAGACGGAAGCATACTAAGAATAGAATTCAGTATATAGTTGAATCTGTGAACCACTAGCATTCTACAAGAAAGTACAAAATTACAAAATAAGTATGTACAAAATAAGTTTTGGCACATGGTATTTTTCGTTCGTTATTGGATGAAAATTCGACCCAATTTAGAATTCTGATAACGAAATAGAGATAAGTGCACTGACCACCCTTTCACCCTGAATCACCCCTTGCCAATAAATGTTTACACGAATAATATATCAAATTACTGACCTTTGTCATAAGGCGCTGATGTCGTCGATGTTGCTTATAAACTTTTAGTTTTGAACGGGCGTATCGACTTTGCAAGCTCGTTCTCGTTTTATAATTTTTTTGCATATGCAATCTTCGGATTTTCTGACAATAGATGCATCTCGGTACCTTCGTTCGCTCCATCATGAATGGACTACAATTCTCTGAATGCCTGCAAAAATAGAGCATGAAACTTGTAACCTGCTTATTGTACGATGAGAATTGTTATTAATAATAGTAGAGAATACAAAATATAATAACCCTTGTGAACTGATACCGGGACCATTGCAGAGCCTCGCAGTTTCCGCCGTCTTCAACATACTCGTCAAATCTGAGAATGATTTTATCATGGTATCCAGTTGAATTTGCCCACGACCGTCGGATGTACGCACCTGGAGTATGAAGAACATTTCTTATTATAAAGTATAATAGCTGCAAAACTGCCTGCAGATTGACCGACGCAACGGTAATTAGCATTTTTTCCGTTAGATTAGACCAATAATTAATTAATATTATTCGACCGTATGTAACATCACAGCTGGATCAACAATGCAGTAAGCTCATACGGTTTTTTATAGTGAAAAAGTGAAAAATAAAAATGTGTACATCATTTTCAAAAACAATGATACACATTTTCATAAAAATATCGATGGCTGTAAATCAACATTACCGTAACAGATAAATCCCTGTTGACTTGCAGGTACAACCTCAATTTTAACGTTATCGGATGTACGTGAATGAAGATTATTTCATTTTCGTTCGATGGCTAAAAAGTCCAACTCCAGGTTTTTGGTAAAGCCCTCTCCATAAAAAACGCGAGTAGCGTTTGCATCGTAAACAAATTGGCTATATCCACCGCATCTTCATTCAATCCGTCGTCATCATCCTGAACGTCATGAACCTGTACGGAGTAAAAATAAAAACATTAATTTTTGAACGACGGTCCGATGACTCAATGATAAAAAGGCGATTACTTCATTAAAGTCTTTCTCCGCACGAATTGAATCAGCGTTGTCTGTTGTCTCCATATCCAAAGTAGAAGTAGATGGAGATAGCTTCAGATCCAACATGTTTTGTTTTTCGGCCAACACTCGGATTTGCGGAATCGCATCTTTCCGAAGATCGTAACGGTCACGCGGATGTATGTGTGTCAATCCGTTGATCGTGAAGACATTTTCTTTTATGATGTCTGCGTCACGAAAATGCATTTCAGAGATCATATCACGTTCGTCGCAGACAATACCGAGTGATTCAGCCCATTGTTGCCGTCGATCCAAATTCTATCAAACAATAAAAAAAAGAAAGAGAATGAATTCTCAATCTCAAGGCAAGCAGGAAATACAATATTAACAAAAAATTGAAAGCAAGGAATAAGTGAAACGTTAATGTCGAAATTTATTTACCTTTGGTACCTTGAACAGCGACAACTGGCGTACACCATGAAGGCTGTGTCGTTCGGCTTGGCTTGATCCGCTTCCACCTGTACAACCAGAAACAGCGCATATTCGCCCCAGCCTGCTTGGAAAAACAAATCATTTTTAAAATTATGAAAGCAGAAAAAGTGCAGACGAATTGAAAAAAAAGATGACAAGCAATCGAAACATGATCTTTTCGCTACATTTCGAACGAATAATATTTGATTATATGAACAACAAGCTTCTACTAACCTTTGATTGAATCTGATAACAGAGAATTGTAAATTTGTTTTCAGTTTGAAAGTTTCTTCTTGATTTTCTGATAAAACGACACAGTAATTTTTTAAACACGCAACAACACATTCGATTCACAGTATGGCGATCGGTTTTGTTTACTCTATCCCCACCACTCCCGCGGCGTGTACACCACATTACTAATCGATTCCTATTTTATCTCTCTCACACGCAGCTAATGTCAGACGGCCGAACGGTAATCAGCGCGGCAGGTGGCCAAGTGACGAACGTATCAAATGCTTTCAATTTCGTCGACACATTTTCTTACCCCCTCCACGGGAGCTGACACACCTTTAGTATAGTCTCCATGGTCACGAGACTCGTATTCATGCTCGTATTTTATCGCTCTCTCGGGAAGTAACACGCCCATGCCCGACACGGCCCTGCGGTCGGTTTCGTTTTTGAAAAAACTCATATATTTCATAAAATATGTACTCTCAAATGATTTTTTCGCACTCTCAAACCCTCTCAAACTATTCTCAAACGATTAAAAAAAAAGAAAATTGTGATAGGTCGTTTTTTACGGATATTAAAAAATGTGGGGGCTAACTTCACGCAAAAAATTTAATAGGTTTTTTTGGAAAAACTATTAACCCTCAAACGATTCTCAAACGATTGGTGTTAATTAGAATCAGTTTGAATAAAATCATGAGGCCAACTTCACGAAGGTACATTGAAACTGGCTACGTAAGAGAGAAAAAGAGTTTATGGCACGCCATTTTGCTATTTATTATCGAAAATGTTGTAGCCTCCGTGTTGAGCCTTAAATTAAGGCCATGGGGGATACCCTCTCCCCCATCGAAATTTAGAAACATTCTCAGGCAAAATCTGTAAATCGGATCGATTTGAAATTTTTTGTGAGTATTTAGTGACGCAACACGGAGGGAATGACGATTTCGCAATTTCGAAATTTTTCAAAAAAATTTTTTTGTAGAGTGAAAAAATTTTCAAAATTTCTAAATGCTAAAATCGTCAGTCCCTCCGGGCTATATCACTAAATACCCACAACAAATTTCAAACCGATCCGATTCACAGATTTTGCCGGAGAATTTTTCTAAGCTTCGATTTACGGATGTAACACATCGCCTTAAAATACAATATTTCACTTTAACAGAAACTAATAGTTTCTGATTAGATTCAGAATAATTTCCGAAATTATGTACATCATTTCAATTCACGAATTCAAATTTGAGGTCAATAACAGCATGTACATAATTTTAATTCAGTTATTAAAATTATATACATAATGTTGAATGTCCCAAATATAAATTTAAACGAATTTTAAAATGAAATTGCGTGCATAATGTTTGTTAAAAAAAATTATTATTGAGAAAAAGAATTATGTACATAATTCTTTTTCTCAATAATAATTATCTCACCTGAATATGAAATTTAATTCGGAATTAAAACGATGTCCAGACATAATATTGAATGGGTATATTTAACTCAGTCATAGTTGAATATAATTTAGTTTATTAATTCAATTAATTTATTTTCAACAATGAGTGAAATATACCCATTTACGTGTGTCGCGACATAATCACAGATCCGTTAAGAAATTTTCGTTTAGCATATTTTTTATTTGACTGCATGTCATGAAGCTATTAATAAATAGCAAAACGGCGTTCGATAGGAGTTGCTGTGGTACGAAAATATGATACGTGTGAAAAGTATTGTCGACAAACAAAAAAATGAAGAGAAAAAGATGAGAAAAAGTATAGGAAGTGCAAAAATTCTTCATTACGACGGTCCGATTCAACAATTATGATATGAGATGAATGCGTTTGAAATAACTTGTTGCTTTTCGTACAGCCTTATGATCTAGTGTTACCTCATGGTAAAGTGTCAAAGCTTTATATACACTATCAAGATATAAGATGACAAGAAGATATAATAATCTACCTCCGTAAAGTTAGCCGTACCACTTGAGAATGTCAATTATTGAATTTGCCTAATCGTTTGGTGGTCGATTGGTGGTGATTGGTAGCGTACGCAAAACATTTGGTAGTCAACAGTTTGTGAATAAATAAATGATTAAAAATTTATGTAAAGTTGGCCGGACCATCTTTTTTTTCAACTCAAATGGATTTCTAAAATGCTTAATCGATGTAAAATCGTTTGGTGGTGATTGGTAGTTCAATTTAAACATTTGGTACTCATTTGTTTTTGTGTAAATCAATTATTTAAAATTTGTAAAGTTGGCCGGAACATTTTTTTTTCAACTCAAATGGATTTCTAAAATGCTTAATCGATGTAAAATCGTTTGGTGGTGATTGGTAGTTCAATTTAAACATTTGGTACTCATTTGTTTATGAGTAAATAAATTATTTAAAATTTATAAAGTTGGTCGACCATCTTTTTTTTCAACTCAAATGGATCCTTAAAATGCTTAATTGATGTAAAATTGATTGGTGGTGATTGGTAGTTCAATTTAAACATTTGGTAGTCATTTGTTTTTGAGTAAATAAATTATTTAAAATTTGTAAAGTTGGCCGGACCATCTTTTTTTTCAACGCGAATGGATTCCTAAAATGCTAAATCGATGTAAAATCGTTTGGTGGTAAATGGTAGTGCGATTAAAACATTTGGTAGTCATTTGTTTGTGAGTAAATAAATTATTTAAAATTTGTAAAGTTGACCGGACCGTCTTTTTTTTTCAACTCGAATGGATTCCTAAAATGCTTAATCGATGTAAAATCGTTTGGTAGTAAATGGTAGTGCAATTAAAACATTTGGTAGTCATTTGTTTTTCGGTAAATAAATTATTCAAAATTTATGTAAAGTTGGCCGGACCATCTTTTTTCGGCTCAGATGGATTCTTAAAACGAAGTGTCTGCGCCTACGGTAACTGTACGAATTTCCTAAATTTATTCGTCCGGTAATACGTGTGGATGTGAATTGTGGCACAAATGTATAATTTTTTACGAAGTGTCTGCACGTACAGTAACTGTACGAATTTTCTAAATTTATTCGTCCGGTAATACGTGTGGATGTGAATTGTGGCACAAATATATAATTTTTTATTGTCGACCGTACGGTTAATTTCAGTGTGCTGCACGCTGGGAGTGTTGATTGTTCAGTGTGTAGTATGTTAAAGGTGTTTTAAATGTTGCCGAGGGGGGGTCCGGCGGGTGAAACCCCCCGGCGGGGTCAAGGGGCCGAGCCCCTTGCGGGGGCGGAGCCCCCACCGAGACACTTTACAAATTTTAAATAATTTATTTACCCACAAATAAACGACTGCCATTTGTTTAAATTGTACTACCAATCAGCAGAAAACGATTTTACATCGATTAAGCATTTTGGTAATCGATTTGAGTCCAAAAAAGATGGTCCGGCCAACTTTACATAAATTTTGAATAATGTATTTACCGAAAAACAAATGACTACCAAATGTTTTAATTGCACTACCATTTACTACCAAACGATTTTACATCGATTAAGCATTTTAGGAATCCATTCGAGTTGAAAAAAAAAGACGGTCCGGTCAACTTTACAAATTTTAAATAATTTATTTACTCATAAACAAATGACTACCAAATGTTTAAATTAAACTACAAATCACCACTACACGATTTTACATCAATTAAGCATTTTAGAAATCCATTTGAGTTGAAAAAAAAGATGGTCCGGCCAACTTTACATAAATTTTTAATCATTTATTTATTCACAAACTGTTGACTACCAAATGTTTTGCGTACGCTACCAATCACCACCAATCGACCACCAAACGATTAGGTAATTTCAATAACTGACATTCTCAAGTGGTACGGCTAACTTTACGGAGGTTAATAATCTCATCGAACGCATTGCATTTGCACTGATCGTCTATACTTATATAGTCATTATGCGGCGGTTTATACGCCCACCACTCCACCACATTGTGCGTTGAATTCAATCAGCGCCGCACGCGGCGGTTTTGGAACTACCGTTTTTCATCAGTTTTATAGCATTGCGGCTTGTAGCCACTTTCGTAGTATTCGGAGTACGGTAGTCAAGAGCATCAAGAGTCAAGTACATAGATTATACTCATTATACACTCCTTTATGTAGCCTCCAAGCTAGGTGCGGAGAATAAGATCAACATCAATTGCCGAATGAATATATCATAAATGGGAGTAATTAGGTGTTATGTCAAAGAATGAATATGGAATGGTAATAATCGTTCGATATTTTCGAAACCAGAATAATGTTATTGAGACACAAGGCATGATATTAAAGGTTAGTTCGACATGTAACAATTTCTTTTTACCAACTGTACCATACACCAATTTAGATCGTTTCCACCACATCAAATAACGGGGTGTTAAGCTTCTCATAGACTTGCCATCTGCCTTGCAACCAATAGCTGTATGCTTAGGCGCACTACGCATTAATGGTACCATGCCCGGGCAGTTGTCCATGAGCAGCTGTGACCCTTCCCATCAAATGTTTATTTTTCTTATTTAGTTATGAAAATTTATTAGAAGCCCGGCTTCACCTTGATTTAATATTCAATCGAAAAAAGATCTAAACGAACCTCAAAACTATGCGAACAATTAATAAAAATCTACAAAATAGAGCTCCTTTTATCTGGTTAGATGTTTAAATATTTTACTATTAAATAATGTTGTTTTCAATGTTATTGTTTTTCATAACATACATCAATATTTCATGTGTGTACCAGTACAGACTTTTCATGTCTTCGAGCTAGCTGATATGAACATGGTACAATAATAACTTTCACAAACTTTCTTAAATGAATAATATCATTGAAAATGAATTGATGAACTTGGAAAGTAGTTACAGATATTATTATAATTATCTTCCAAATTCCCTTCAGCTATTTCTTTCAAAATACTAGTTTTAATGAAATCAATAAAAATAAAAACATTAATTAGTTACCTAGATATGTTACAAATTACTTAAAATGTATTGTACAGTTTGCGCCCATTCCTTTTCATAATGTATTTATTCTAAATTTTTACTTATAAAGTAATAATTTCTTCCTCAGATTGACAAATGTTGTTCAATTATGACCAATGTCATGTTCAAACTCCATAATGAACAATGTTGAAATCACAAACATTTCTGAAGTTGGCCATTGTGAGTGCCACAGGCGTTGGTACGTTCATATCACTGAAAGCAAACGAGTATGATATAGGATCAATAGGAATAGTTCGTCTGGGACGAGCTGCGATAGCTGTTACGAAGATAGGTTCATATTATAAAAATGCTCTCTACAGGCGCAATATAGAAAAAAACAGCGCAGAATATGCGGAACTGAAATCAAAGGCACACAATTATGGGGCTGAAAAATTACTTGAACTTTGTTGCGCGAATAAGGGTGTTTACATAAAAGTGGGACAGCACATAGGAGCTTTGGATTATTTATTGCCGCCGGAGTATGTAAAACGTATGCGTGTATTGCATAGCTCAGCTCCACAGTCATTGTTTTCAGATGTTTTGAAGGTTTTAAAAGAAGACTTCAAAAGAGATCCATTCGAAATCTTTAAATCAATTGATCCTGAACCACTTGGAACAGCAAGTCTGGCACAGGTTCATCGTGCTGTTCTCAAAGACGGTCAAGTGGTTGCTGTTAAAGTTCAGCACAGAGCTGTGAAATCAAATTCATACGTCGATGTTAAAACAATGTCAGCATTGGTAAAAATAACGTCATGGATATTCCCGGAATTTAAATTCGATTGGCTCGTTGATGAAACAAAGAAGAATATTCCTCAGGAACTAAATTTCACGTGCGAAGGTGAAAATGCAGAAAGAGTGAAAAAATTGTTTACAAATTATAAATGGCTCAAGGTACCAAAAATTTATTGGGATATATCAACGTCTCGTGTATTAACGATGGAATTTCTCGATGGCGGACAGATAAACGATTTACCTTATATACGAAAACATAATATTAATCCTTATGAAGTAAGCAGTAAATTGGGCCGCCTTTACAGTCATATGATATTTATCACGGGTTTTGTACATTCGGACCCACATCCGGGCAATATACTCGTCAGAAAAACTCAAAAAGACACTGAAATCGTACTTTTGGATCATGGATTATACGCTGATCTTACTGACGAATTTAGATGGGAATATTCGAAATTATGGTTGGCCATATTAAACAGCGATAAAGAAGCTATGAAAAAGCATTGCACAAAACTCGGTGTCGGCGATATGTATGGACTTTTAGCTTGCATGGTATCAGGACGTACTTGGGATACCCTTATGACTGGTGTACAAAAAGTCAAGTACGACGATGTAGAAAGGGAAATTTTTCAACAAGATATACCGAATATATTGCCACAAATAAGCGAAGTTTTGGAAAAAGTTAATAGGCAAATGTTACTTATATTAAAAACTAACGATTTGATAAGAAATATTGAACATACACTGGGGACGGGTTCCAGAATGTCTGCTTTCATGGAAATGTCTCGATGTTGTGTACGTTCGATGTATAATGAAAAATTGAAATATTGCGACAACAAATGGTCCAGATACGGTTTGTTAATTGAAGAACGTTGGTCACTCTTCAAAATGACGTTGTATTATGTTTACTTGGGTATATTGAATTTTAATATAAAAACCAGCGTTGATTCACTATGGAACAATGACTTCTACCCTTTCTAATTGACATTTTTTTAATGTAGAAAATAAAGTGGGGCCTCGCTGTTGAGGGCTCTCAATTTGAGGAAAACGATATTCATATCTGTTGAAACAGCCTTGAATGATATAAGAATTTAATTTGTTTTGTACGGGAATTAAACTTCCAAGAATATCGGGGTTAAATATTTTTTTGGGTGAAATGTTAAATGAATGACTTTTCAAGAAATATTTCTACGAGTAATGATAGTCATCCACTCGACGATTGTAACGTAAACTCGAAATTAATTTGACAAACATCGACGATTGTAATTTCTTTTGAATGTAAATATTAAAAATTTATATTTCTTGCTAGAGAAAACATTTGAACCTATCAAAAAAAGAATGTATACGTACTTTGAAATAAACGTCTGTTTCGGCATTTTACGTTCCTTTTTTCTATAAATTGTAGTAAACTTAAGATTCCTTTTGAAAAAGTAAAAAAAATGTTCTATTTGTTGAAAGCAGCTTCTCCCGAATAGTACGGAAGATTTTCTAGTCCAATCCTTAAAGTACCCACAAGGTCTTCGACAGCCGCCAAAGGAGATACTTCAGTAAATACTTGTGACAGTATTGCATTTGAAAAGTATATTAGCGTAAGTGACACTTAATCTTCAACGAACAATGAAAGCTTTGATATATTTTTCGTTGATTATGCAGGAATCATAAAATTTTTAGTGAAAGTCGCAACAGTCTTTTCATACCTTGAAATTAATACATTTTTGCAACTTTTGCCTGAAAAGTTCCATTTTCAATACTTGTTTTCTGTGCGGAAAGTGGTCGATTTCTCAACTAGTGCGAAATTTTTTCATATTACTGCATAATGCGGCTAAGATCGCTTTACCACACTGGTGAACGTGGATTTCACCGCAGCATCCGATACAATGAAACAAATACCCATCGCATAGTGCCAACATCATGCGATACCCACCTTATGCGGGACAAAACGCGAATATGTCACAACTATTGATGGATACATTGATACGAAAACTGTTGCGGGTAATCGTTGTAATATAACTATAATAAATAAGCCATAGACTCAAATCGAACATCCCAGGCATTCGTTACAAAAAATACTGTCTGTTATTGTTTCGTTGACATATATATACAGGGTGATTCATAGCAACACTGACAGCCAGTAACTACACATTCTCGACGATATACTGAGCATATCTACTTAGCCGTTTTTCAATTTTCTAAAAAGTTTTTAAACGGGAAGCAATAGAATCTGGAAGTTTTAAGCCAATCACAGTCGTTTCTTTATACGCGTTCGAAGACGCCTCAGTGCCGGATCAGCAAGGCTCCGATTCTACGCATACGAAGAACTGGCAGAGTTCAGGCAGAAAAGCATTTCGCGAGCGCGAAGGTCTTTTGTTTCAATTGAAAATAGCCGTTCTTTTATACGTCCTTTAATCGAACACAACAGCTATTTTCAGGGAAATGCTTTTCTGCCTGAACTCTGCCAGTTCTTCATATGTCTAGAATCGGAGCCTTGCTGGTCCGGCACTGAGGCGTCTTCGATCGCGTATAAAACAGCGACTGTGATTGGCTTAAAACTTCCAAATTCTATTGCTCCCCGTTTAAAAACTATTTTGAAAATTGAAAATCGGTTATGTAGATATGCTCAGTATATCGTCGAGAATGTGTAGTTTCTGGCTGTCAGTGTTGCTATGAATCACCCTCTGAAATATTTCGTTATTTTCCGTACTTGTTGCATAAAATACTATTATTTTCGATTGTTAGAAACAGTTAAAATATAAAATTGCAATTATTGATCGATTCTTTTTCCTATCATTTACCACGTCAATATTTAAAGATACTGGACGTTGTTGATAAGCCGGAATTGCAAAATTGTAATGAAAGAACAATCATTGCATTCATAGGATCTATAGCAGTAAGTATTTTCTGTGAATTCTAGTCAAAAAATGTATGGTATAACCTCACTGTACCACCAGGAAATACAACAGTCTAAAAATCAAATCAACATAGCCATAGGAGTTATTTAAAAAATCGATTTATAAAACGGAGTGTCTACCCGGCCGATTATCGGACGAATAAGAGTATATTATTCGTCCGCATGGCGGCTCTGTTAACGTTACATTTTCAGTAGGCTTACATATTACAGTGATTGTGTCGGCTAGTATCCGGATGAATAACATATACAATCGTCCGGATAGAATGTATTAAATTATTAAACCAACTATTCGGTCGAAAAATCCATACGTATTCGTTCGAATAAAATCTTTAGAATTTTATAATAGGTAATCCGGACTAATAATATAACATATATTATATTCGTCCGGATAAAATAAGCTAAATCGTTAAACAAGCTATCCGGATGAATGACTTGTAGCAACGAGGATCGAGTTGAAGTTATTCGTTGGGAGGTGCTATCCCCTTGCTGTTGCAACTGCGTAATTTCATTATTGTAATTGTATTTTTTCAACCTCATCGATACCCTTTACATGATTCTGAGCTTACATTTTTGGAGTCGAACGAAATATACGATAAACTTCTTTTTTATCGGCAATAGTCAACGGTTTGCCACATATTTTTAAGCAATTTTTTGAAATTGTTACGCTCTTGAAAGAAGATAGAAAATACCGTGAAAATTCAGGAAAAGAGAATGCAAAAAATTGAGAAAATTATAATTTTCGTAGAAGTTTATCGATGCAAACCCCAGGATCATTTCATTACAAGGTTTCTGCCGACCGGTGAGATGTAAGCGAGGAGAGATTTTTCGACAAAAAGTGTTTCGTAATGGAGGAAGGGCGAGGGGGGCGGGTGACCCTCCCCGCGGATGACTTGCATATTTGATCGGACGAACAAATGTATATTATTCGTCCAGATAGTTTGTTTAGCGATTTTGATAGCTTCATCCGGACGATTGTATAAGTGTTATTTCTCTGGATTACCTTGTACAATATTAAAAAGATTTTCTTCGGATAAATACGTGTAAATTATTTATCCGTATAGGGTAAAGTACCCGGTAGTCGGCCCTGAACCACTAGTCGGCCTTTGTAGAATTTGCGATGCGTGCGAAGAGTATGAACACTAGTGTCAACACTCTTTGCACGCATCGCAAATTCTAAAAAGGCCGACTAGTGGTTCAGGGCCGACTACTGGGTACTTTACCCTAGCTTGTTTAATGATTTTGCCTAATTTTATCCGGACGATTACAGGGTAAAGTACCCAGTTTTCGGCCTTAAAAGAGCCGGTCGGCCTTTTTTTACTCATTACGACCCAGTTGTACTCTTGACAGTTGGACCCTTGACCCTCTTGGTGTAATTAATTCGTAAGTTTGGCTGTATTTAGCACCTGTCGAATGAAAATTCGTAGTCATGAGCATCCAGAAATATCCACGAGTCCGTACATTGTGTCAAATTTGCGGCTGGCAAATTCGAACGTGGGTACGAATAATAGGGTAAAGTACCCAGTATTCGGCCCTGAACCACCACTAGTCGGCCTTTTTAGAATTTGCGATGCGTGCGAAGAGTGTTGACACCGGTGTTCATACTCTTCGCACGCATCGCAAATTCTAAAAAGGCCGACTAGTGGTGGTTCAGGGCCGAATACTGGGTACTTTACCCTATTCCAGTTAGCCACTAGTGGCGCTGGCGGTCTCAATGCACGGAGCGAATACATATTCGTCCGGATCATATTCTCCATGTCTCCAACATTGCGTTCGGGCTCCTTTACTCTATTCTCCATGAGGTATATGAAGGAGTATAATCATCAATTGCAGCAATAGAGGCCGTATTCACAGTCGAGTCTTAAGTGTAAGTCCGCCTTAAGGTGATCTTAATATCGCATTTCGATTCGCAGTCGCACCTTGAGGTTACCTTAAGACAGAACTTAAATCTCTACCTTATCGAAGGTAGAACCAATTCACAGACGATTCTTGAGCTCATCATAAGGCGATCTTACTACGTAAGATTCACAGTCGATTCTGAGGTGTCTTACATGTTAACATAACCTCACTATTTGAGCAGAGCAGACGACGTTTTTCAAGTCTGCATTTCGGGTCACTTAAGACGATCTCAATAAAGAAAGAAGCGTGCTCCGAAATAAATTCTTGATACAAATTGATTTGTGTGGTTTGAGTTCTTTGCGATAGTGTGTATTAGTTTTTAGCATAAATAGTATTTAAAGTGACAGTGTATAAATACATTGTTTATAAGATTATTCGAATTATTTCATGAAAAATACACCATCGTTTTTGCAAGTTTGTGTCGTTTTGGTGCATTTTGATCCATAATGGATTTTCCTAACGATATTGACATTAACATTGACGGTATAGACGATTTTGTGGCTGAGATTAACGTACGCGTTCCCAGGCGATATGTGCGTGATGGTCATAACCCATTTGAGTGCTACAGTGAAGACGAATTCAAAAGGCGATATCGGTTTAGCAAAGATATTGTCAAGTTCGGAATACTACCTCTGATTGAAGTCGGTTTAGCCAAGCTAAATAACCGAGGATTACCTCTTCCTCCAGTCTTCAGCTGCTCGTGGCACTTCGATTTTACGCCACTGCAAGCTTTCAGGTGACTTAGAATTTATTCAATGTATCTCATTTATTATCACTATCATGGTTATCACCCAAATTATAATTAATACAAATATTCAACGAACAGCTTCTTCTTGGTGATAGTACACCAGTGTCTCAGCCGACGGTTTCGAGAATCGTTTTTCGAGTCAGCACACTATTGGCAAGTTTATTGCGAGAGCAGATAAAAATACCAAATAACGCCGAAGCACGTCTAGAAAATCGACGACGGTTTCGAACGATCGGTTATGGGAATGGAGCAATTGGAATCCCTGGTGTTGATGGTGCTATCGATTGTACACACATTCGATTGGTTCATACGAGATTTCACAATATAGATGAGGTATTCAGAAACAGAAAGGGATATTTCTCTTTGAATGTACAGGCAAGTATTCATTTTATAAATTGTTAACGTTAAGATGCTCACAAATTGACAAAATAAAACAGACAGTTGATCATAAACACTTAGTATAAACACATTATTAAAAACACTTGATTATATTTTCCACAGACTGTTGTTGGACCTAGAATGGAATTTTTGGACATCATGCCAGAATGGCCTGGCAGCGCTCATGACAGCCGAATATTCCAAAATTCTAGATTGTACGCAAGGTATTTCCAAGGCGAACTCGATGGGCTACTTGTTGGTGATGCTGGATATCCGTACTTGCCTTTCCTGATGACACCGATACAAAATCCTGAAACTCCTGAGCAGCAAAGGTGAGATTCACTCCTTACATAATACCTAGAAAAAACCAAAAAATTATTACAAAATGAGTGTCTTTTGTTGGAATGAATTCCAATAATAACAAGAATGATGAAATACTATTTAAGATAAATTTATAAATAACAATTATAATTTTCTGGATGTCGGGTCCGAAATTTTTAGAATACATGAAGGAAATATGTTGTTCTATTGGCAGCAGACAAGGTTCAGACTAATTCCTAATAACTTTTCTCTTTCAGATACAACATTATCCATGTACGAACGAGGCAAATCGTCGAGAGAACTTACGGTGTATGGAAACGTCGATTTCCTTGCTTATCAAGAGCGCTAACGACGAAGCTCGTCTGCTCGACTTCAATTGTCGTGGCTTGTGCCGTGCTGCACAACCTGGCTTTGCGGTTCAACGATGTCTTGCCAGAGGAAGATGACCCTGATGCGGCTCACGAAATTCCGGCGAATCCACCTGACTGGCAGCCTGTAGACGGGCATGTTGCTAGAAATGCTCTAATCGCAAGAATGTTTCGCTGACTGTGGCTGTAAACTGGGGCTCCGTTTACACAAGTAGAGTACTGGACTGGAAACACAGACCGAGTGCGAATTTCTCTTGTTTTGGTGTTTCGGTACTCGTAAAATGCCCAACCACGATTACGTTATCGTCATTGAAGATTGTTTATTTAATTTGACTCTGATGAATCGTCATTATGAATTTTTCGCTAAATTATACTTTTAGCAATGCCCCCGAATCATTTTCAATCGCGAGAACGGAATACTTAACATGTCTTTTGTCCATTTCACGAATATCCATGTAGTTTTTCAAATTGTAATTCTTCACGTTCGTACAGGCATTGGACTTTGTTCCAAGCACTGTGAGTGTCGTTTGTTGAGTAACTAATCGAGTATTCCTCATTTTTTTCCCTTGTACATTAGCATATAATATTTATCAAAGATCTACCACGAGAATAACATTTCACCCCGAGTCGTGCAACAAAGATTGAAAACGATTTGAAACAGACAATTGAGTTTTTTCTTATTGCGAAATATTTATACTTTGAAAAGTTTCATAAAGCCCTTTTAACTCGAGGGTATGTGCGCTGATGGAGTGGAGTGATAATAAGTTCTCCACATATTTGGATTGAGGTTCAAAAATGAAGAAAATAAAGCTTACGAATCTATAATATATATATCTGCATTTATTAAATTTCACTTATATACTTTTATCACATTGGTACTTTTTTAAAATTACATTTGCACTTGTGTTGTATTATTTAATGAACATAAACTTAAATGAAGTACTGAACGGAAACTTATTTGTTTTTTTCTTTGGCCAACAGCATTTCTGCCAACTCGGCCGCTGCCTTTGCAGCTCTCAAATCATATACACTTTTCGCTTTCGCCAATTCGTATAACTTCTCTTCTTGACTTTTTTTTAAACAGAACATCTCCGATTCATGTTCCATGATCATTAACAGTCGACGAGTTTTCAGCTCTTTTTCTTCGGCGTCTAAGTCGTCAGCAGCATCATTTACCTGTTCAGCAAGCAATCCAATGCCTTGTATTGCACAACTTCGTGCGTCCTCAGTTGGCTCATGCGTGTTTTCTTCGTCTAAGATTTCGAGAAGAATTTCATCTGTATTGTCGAGGACGACTTCATTTTCTCGCACTGAAATGTCAATATTGCCATATTCACAAATGGTTTGATCAAATATGTCAAGAGCAGAGAGGCATATAAACGGACGTTTTTTTTGCAAATAAATAGAATGCATTAAAGACTAGGTTCTTAATACCGGCTGAAGAACACAAGCAATGTTTTTTACGAATTGTTTCTTGATCTTTTTGAATTAAAAGCGATGGAACTTTTTGCCTATTGATACTGTTTAAAAATAAAAATGTAAAGGGGTATTTTTTTTACCTGCTCTGTAACAATCGATGACGCGTTGTACTCTTCACAAATAGCTTCCCACGCCTCTTCTTTCTCTTGAAGACTTGACGCAGAACTCTTCTTATTTTCCACCGTTCGAGCATATTTTTGTAAAATTTTTACAAATAATTGCTTTTCGGTCGCAATGCAATTGCGGTTCTTCTGTTTTGTGGTCATCTTTTGGAATATCAACAAAGTTTTCGCACAATATTCAAACTTATTTTCAAAATGACCGGCGTAAACAAAGGAGTCAAGCGCGAGCATGTATTTGGAGCATGGCTTATGTAATTTCAGTAGAGCAGAAACGACATGAGAATTCGAGACAACTAAATGTGCTCATTGATTGGCTACTTTAACGGAATAGTTCCGAAAAGACCCGAACCTCGTTTAAGATCGCCTCAAGCATTGCCTCAGCTAAGGTGAACTTAAATAAAATAAGCAAATGCTTGGGACCAAATTCTTACGTAAGGTGATCTTAGTTGCCAACTGTGAATACATAAAGTCTCGAGACCTTCTTATAGTAGTTTAAGACGATCTTACGTGAGGTGATCTTGAGAACGGTCTTAAGAATCGACTGTAGGAAAAAGTGACAACAAAAACCGGTGCAAACCGGGAGTTCCTGAACGGCCGCGCGTGGCGCTGATTGAATTCAACGCACATTGAAACTGGTCACGTAAGACAGAGAGAGAGAGAGAGAGAAGGTTTATGGCACGCCGTTGTACTATTTATTATCGAAAATTTTGAACCTTAAATGAAAATACAATATTTTATTTTAACAGAAACTAATTGTTTCTGAAACTATTGTTATTTAGTCACTCGTACAAAGAATGAATTAAAATTATGTCTAGAAATAAAATTACTTCAAAATACACAGGATAGGATACTAAAAACGTGGAATTAATTTTTTGTCTAGACATAATTTTCATTCGGAATTAGAATTATGTCTAAACATAATACCAAATAGCTATATTTCACTCAGTCATAGTTGAATTAATATTGTGTCGCGACATAATAACAAATTGGATAAGAAATTTCCGTTTAGTATATTTTTTAATTGACTGAATTTTCATGAAGCATTATTGATCTGCATTTGTAATACACTTTTATCGAAAAAAATTAGTGACATATTGCAACTAGAGAATAAATATCTTTTATATAGTAGTAACCTGGGTGGTCATAGGAAGGGAAAAGATATATGCGATCAAATATGCGGATGATGTAGCGGCAATAGCAGAAACAGGGACAGGGTTGAGGAGTATTGTAAGAGATCTGGAGAAGTGGGCAACGGAAAATATGATGGAAGTTAATGCAAAAAAAACGAAGATAATGATATTTAGAAATGGAGGTCGAGTCAAGAAAGGGGAAAAATGGGAAATAAATGGAGAAGAAATCCAGATAGTAAAAGAGTTCAAATACTTAGGTTTCTGGTTTTCGAGCAAAAACTCAATGGGTGCACATAGGAGGAGGGCTTCAGCAAAGGCGCAAAAAGCGATGAACTCGGTATGGGGAATATGGAAAAGGGCGGGGAGGGACATTATGGAAGAGAGGATGTACTTGCTGAATTCGATTGTACAAGCAGGGATAATGTATGGGATGGAAATTTGGGGAATGGGAGAAGTAGAAGTTTATGAAAAAATACAAAACAGATACTGTAAGATGGCACTGGGGATAAGGAGGGCAACACCAAATTATATATGGAGAAGAGAGCTAGGAGTGCCAACTATGAAATATGTGATAAGGGAACGGGCTTTAAGATATATGGTGGAGGTGTTAGATATGGGAGAAAAAAGGTGGCCAAAAATATGTTTGATGGAAGAGATAAGAGAGATAGTAAATCGGACGCCGTCAAAATGGGGGAAAAACCTGATGGGTGTTTTAAAAGAAATGCATATTCAGGAAGTTATAGAGATGGTGTGGAAGCAGCGAGAGGTAAAAGAAATAGAAGCGAAATTAAAAGAAGGGTTAGAAAATTTAAAAAGAGAGACACTGAGGATAGAGGAAAAGAGAATATGGAGTTCGACTTACAATATTAAATATAAGTTTATAATTGAAGGCGACGATAAGCCGTGGAAATATTGGGCGGAGGAGGAGGTAAATGGAAAGGATAAGGAGACGTGGGTGAGATTAAGGTGTGGAAATATAGGTAGAGCCGGAAAGAAAGGAGAAAGAAGCTGGAAATGTAGAATATGTAATGAAAAGGAGGAGACGCTGGAACATGTAATGGTATGTGAAAAAAGTAGGGAGATGATTTCGGAAAAGGCAAGAAGATACATAGAAGATTGGTTAGATGGAATGGATGAAAAAGCGATAATAGGGGAAGTGATAAATATGTTGGGAGGAAAGGTACAAAAAGAAATGTGTGCATTCGTAAGGGAAATCGAAGGAATTATAAGTGGATTGTCAGGGGTGATGTATGTGTGAATGGACGAATGAGAGTGAGATGGGATATGTAATGTAATGGGTGTAAGGTATATAATAGGAAGAGTGAGAAAGGACGAAGGGATAAATGTAAGGTGTGAGATGACAGGAAATGCAAATAGTAACATGATATCTAGTATTGTATAAGTTTTGTAAAAAACTTTATCTAAAGTTATGCAAATAAAACTCTATATATATATAGTAGTAACCTGAAAAAACCTGAAAAAAATTTCCTAGCTAGCAGTCGTTCTGGCAATTTTTTTGTATTATTTTAAACATGGATTCAACTACGTGTCACATTCAAGAGTTATAATGTTATTGCTTAAAAATGACATGTTTTTCCCTGCCTGCTAAGATTTGTCCACAGCAGCAATTTCGTCGTGGCAGGATGGAGGTTTTGGAGGATGAGGTGAAATCAAATGACTCAAGCAAAAAAGGACGCCAGCCTTCCATTCCACAGCATTTTCGTGCCTGTGGCGCCGAATGTCAATTGTACAAAATAATTTTTACTACTGACATATGTATATGAAAGTTATGTTACTAAATATGTTAAATGACTGGAATGATGGAATTGGTGATAGGAGACAATATAAATCAAGAATTGTAAAAATTTCTTAAAAATCTGTCTTTACTTTCGAAAATATAAATATTTTATTAACTTTGATGTATGTATGATACTTAGGTGGAAAAATAAAATGAATCATTTCCAAAAAAGATCGTAATTCTTTTTATAAGAAATTATAGTACACTATTATTTTTCGTTTTGTACTCCTATTCACGAATCATTTCAAGTTTTCCGTAGGCCTCATTGTGTATAAGTCGACTTACACCCTTTCGAATTCTTCCAGATGTTTTTTACCTGAATGTGTATTACAGTAAATTAACTGCGTGCATTTTCACAAATTCTTCCTAGAAGCTGAGGTTGATAAAAAATTAGTGAAATTGTAATGAGCCAGGTATTTCAGATATCATTCAAAAGCTTAAGATTTAATCTTATAGTGGTCTAATTTTCAATAAGATTCCCAGTTTTTTTTTCAAATATACCCCACGGAGAGAATGAAATGTTAAAAATTACCGTGCAGTAACGGTAACCAGATGACTACCCTGAAACTTCGCTTATTCTTACTGAGTAAAACACAGATTTTGACGAAAATAAAATAAAATTTCTTCAGATAGAAAATTTTACCAGATTTTCTAGTAAATTTTTATGTGTAACAAAATACGCAAAACTAAAATTTTAAAAATATATAATATGAGCGACATTTTACTGTGCATTTTATTATTCTATACCTTTCAAAACTCATTAAATTTTATAACAAACCTTAAATGTCTATAATGTCTATAAAAAAGTATAGTCTTTATAACAAATATTATAAAGACTATACCCACTATACTTAAAGACATAGGCATTAGACATTATACACATTGAAGGTTAATTATAAAGTTTAATGAGTGTTATAGGAAAATGTATTGTGCTCTCAGAAAATATTATCGCGCGCTTGGTTAAAATTATCATGCGGTAATTTTGAGACACTGCATGGTAAAAATTCCCCTACATACCTTTCACTTCAGAATGGTATAATGTTGGGGGGTCGCGCTGTCTCGTGTCGAGCTGTACGGGCCGTACGAGCCGTAACCGTACGGGTACGGTCTTTACGGCACGGGTACGGTTGGTAATTTCTAACCACAGCAGGTAGATTTTCGAATATACATGCTAAATTTTACTGTCTCAACTTTTGACCCTTCTTGTATAGTAAAATTTTAACTACGTATTTGAATTTTTCTGTATGTTATTCTCATTTATCACCACATTGAAATATTATACGGTAATTTTTACCTTAAAATTCACGACAAAAATTAATTTTTAATTAATTAATTAATTAATTAATTTTAATGTTAAAATTGGATTTTTCAACTAGCTCTTTTACAATAATTTGCCTGATAACCGACTCTGAAGTTTGAGGAGGTTGTTGGAAACATCTTAAATAACACCCTTGCAAAGTTACATTCACTTCTGAAGTATTTCAATTCAATGGAGAGCCACTTTAGGTGTGACACGTGACACCCCGGAATTCGTCGTGAGTGCGAGAGAGATAACTGTCAAACGCAAAATGTATTTTCTCTAGAATTCTGAAGATTTATAACTAGTCAGAAGCTGAACTTCTGTTTGGCACAATCGTACATGAGTTCTATATCGTTCTATATTTTTATTTATATATACTATACATAATGTAGTTTTATTTGCACAGCGTATTAGTTTTTTACAAATTTTTACATATCCTTTTCCTTACTTGTGTAACATATTGCCACTTCATTCATACCGCCCCGCGCCCCTTCTTTCCACCCCATCCTTACATATTCTTTCTACTTCTCTAAAAAATTCGCACAATCTCCCATCCACTTCCCCCCTTAGTGCCGCTATCAACTCCTCTTCAATTGTTCCTTCCTCCTTTCCCTTCATCCATAATTCTACTTTATTCTTTCCTGCTTTTTTCCTTCACTAATTCCCTTCCTTTTTTACATACGAGCAGATGCTCCATCGTTTCCTCCTCTTTTTTATATACAGCCTGTCCCAAAAGGGTCGAAGGATCTCTGAAGGGGTGGTAGATCTCGAAATTCTGAATCGAAAAGTCCTCAGCGGTTTTTCGATCCGATGCACCCCTGATGAGTTATTAATAATTAATGACAGCCAATAATACGCGTAGGTTCGGCGGTGCGTAGTGGTGTGCGTGTGACGGTGTGCCCGGCCGCACCGCGAGAGGCAGGGCTACGCCACACGACGTGGACGTGTGTGTATGCATGGGTGTGAGGGCCCAAGCTAGGCAGCACTGGGCAGCACGCGTTGATTGTATTAAAGAAGAACGCGAAAACAATAAGCAGCGCACCGCGATGAAACATTTTTATATGAAATGCATGATAAATGAATGAAATGAATTCATGTGGAATTGTAAATCCTTAATGAAAAGCGAAATCTCTACTGAAGAGGTTAAAATTCCAATTATGTATTTACTTAAACTAAAAATAAACATCAGATGTTTATTTTTAGTTTAAGTAAATAAATAAATGGAACTTCCTATAAAAATATAAATATAAATCCTATAATCGGAATAAATGGAATTTCTTTTAAAAATGTTTCATCGCGGTGCGCTACTTATTGTTTTCGCGTTCTCCTTCAATACAATCAACACGTGCTGCCCAGTGCTGCCTAGCCTGGGCCCTCACACCCATGCACACACACACATGTCCACGTCACGCAGCGTAGCCCTGCCTCTCGCGGTGCGACCGAGCACACCGTCACACGCACACCACCACGCGCCGCCCAGCCCACGCGTATTATTGGCTGTCATTAATTATTAATAACTCATCAGGGGTGCATCGGGTCGAAAAACCGCTGAGGACTTTTCGATCCAGAATTTCGAGATCTACCACCCCTTCAGAGATCCTTCGACCCTTTTGGGACTATACTAATAAGCTTCAATGACTAAAGTTATAAGATACCGCAACGCGTCATCTTGCGTGCGCAAACGTTTTGAATCTATCGATTTCTTTAATGCGTTGATGTGTACAAAATATTTCATGTACACGCATGCAATAGGAGAATTTGATGAAACATTCAACTATAAAAAATGGACAATTGGTCTTGTCTTGACGCTTTTTTTAACACTTTATGCGTATTTTAAGAAAAAATTTCGTGAAACAAGGCGCTTGCGAAACGAGTTTGTCGATGTACGAAATGTTTTTAGTCGGTCAACACATTGCTTTTATTTCACACGATGAAAAATCACATTGATTTGTACACTAGATTTCAGTTTTTTAATTAATAAATGTGTTGCTTATTAGGGATGCGGCGGAAAAATAGTCAAAATGGGTATCTCTGTATGTATTAGTAATTGTAAGATTACTGTTTCAAAGCGATAACTTGAGTCATCAAAATTCCATAACTTTGACGACAAATTCTTATGGATATTATCTAGAGACGCGACAGCGTCTTGACGCCAAGTACTACAAAAAAAAATGTCGTATTTTGATATTGGTTGACTGTACCTGTACATCATTATATTATAAAAGTATTGATGATTCATAACTTCTGCCAATAATAGGTATGTTCTTTAACATGTTTTCTGGAAGCAAAACGAATATTTCTCTGGTAAAATTCCCTTCGCAGTAAACAAAGATAAGAACTGAGACAAAGAGACATAGCAAAAAAATGATAAAACAACCCTTTTAATGAACACAGCGTTGTCAAATATCCGACGCGTTTCTGTGCTTCATCCGTGGGTATGTAACGATCGCTTCTTCGCTTCATGAATACGAAATACATGTACCTTGCCTCGAGTACACAGCTCTATCTGTTTTATAAACTATCCATGTTTTTAAAAAAAAAGAACTAGTGAAAAATAAAATAATAAAAATGTATGACTAATCATTGCCAGTTTGAAGGAATATATGTATAGATGCGTAACCTCCATTTGCATTCGTGTGGTATTAGGCACGTAAATATGCGATACAGTCACAAAAATTAAACGACTGCCAAGGCACTCTACTTTCTACTATAAATGGATATAAGATTTTTTTTATGCCCGATGAAATTTGTCATGGAGCTCAAGTCCGACAGAAGTATGGCAACGTTGCGGGAATACGAGTACCAGTAAACCGGAGATGAAAAAGCGATTCAACGTGGCGCGTCATGAGCTTTGCCATTGCCGACGAATGCAAGTGTAGGAGGCAAATGACCGCACTGCAAATTCCTACGCGTTTCAACTTGTCGTGCAAAATCATCCTTCTAGAATTTTCCAACGATTTTGGTTCGATAAAAGGTGTTTTTAGCATTTTTCCCAACAAATTAACGTTTCCGTGAAATTTTTGAAGATGTAAAATGAACAAAAAAAGAAAAACTATTCATAACAAAGGGAACTACTTTCTACCGATCGCGCGTAGTAACACAGCATTCTCGTGAGCTTCTAGGTATATAAAGCCCCACCCGTCTCGCAATGACGGTATTCCTCGGAGCGATCTCGAGCGGTGAGGATTGTTTCTCGCTCGACAGTTTCATTCTATAATACCATAAAAGACTAAAAATAATTTATTTTCGCTTTCTTTTGTTGAATTTGAATTTTTTACTACGAATTAACGGAAAGAGTGAAACACTTCACTTCGAGAAACACGAGCTAGATACAGGTTGGTGTTTTGTATACATTCGTTGATTATTCCTGAATAGTCTAGTGGTTCAAATAAAAACCGCGACGAATATATAATCATTCAAACAAAGGAAACCTCGCTAAACGTCGGTTTTTTGTGATAAGTTCGCGATATCGATCGATCAAAAATTTGTTGAAAAGTGTGACCTTCAAGAATCCTGACCAAAGAGGCATCTTTTTTCAACATCGTGTTGATATCAATAAAAACATAAATCACAGTAAAAATGGGCGCAACACTGAGACAAAACGATACTGAATTCAAAGAACTGAGCACGACAGCACAATTATTCAACTGGATCACTAGAGTGCGAACCAAAAAAATCAAATATCTTCGAAGTCGCAGGCGCAATATCCGTGTCGAAGCTGTTCTTGGTTACGCACTTTTTGAAGCAGAGCAAGAATTGAGAAGGAAACAAGTGGCCAGAATCAATCGATGGCAGCAACTCAAGCAACAAATGGCTACTAATAATAATAATAACAATTCATCGAAATCCGGGGAAATTAATAGTCAAGATGGCGTCAACTCTGATGATCAGAAGAAATGGTCGGGAGAGTTGTACCCCGAGTTGAGCAGTCTGGACAATTTTATATCAAAGCTTAGTACTATCAAAGCACCAGTCAACCGATGAATAAAGTCCCTGATCTGAACGAGAGGATGACAAATGGGGATATGGCTGGAAATTGAAGAAAAATCAATTGGCATGGCTTGAAAAGCCTAGATGCTGAAGAAATTTTCTATATGTCGCAGATAGGACCTGGTTCCTACAGTACGGATCGAGGGAAGGGGGGTTGTTCTTCAAGTTATCGTCGCTTGAGGATATTAACTTCCAAAAAAACGCATATTCTTGTCCAAGCTATTTTTTACCCAAGTGATTCTTCGAAGGCCTTACGAAGATAAGATATCAACGACACCTAATATCCTGATGTATATCTGGATGTTTTTTAATTGCAGTCTCCGCACCGTTTGAGATGGCAATGAGGGATGGTGCAACGGGGGGAAAGAAAGAGAGAGAAAAAGAAAGAAATATAGAGGGAGGGGAGATAAGAGGTAGAGGAGAAATCTCGAAGAAATGTCCAGTGGTGAATCATCTTGAGAGCAAACCAATACGATGACGACTCGATGCTACCACAAGCTCTCTGCGATGCAAAGTTCGCTAATGACGATCCAACTGCTTGGTTTGTAAAGCGTATCGAAAAAAAATGAAACAAAAAACAAAATTTCAATTTTTTGTCAACTTTTTTTTCTTTTATGTCTACAATGTTCCAATTATTTGTATATAGCGTACGAAATAGAGTAACTTTTTTAAGGTCATAAGGAAAAAAACAAAGTGTTTCAGGATTAGTTCATCGCGATGAATTGTACTAATTAATCATTGAGGCGGTTAATGAAAAAAAATGATCTCATCGCGTAAGAATGGAATATACTTTTTTCCACTGATCTGGAATATCAAAGTATATATTGGTTAATTATTATTAACTTACATTGAATTCGCTTGTACATAAACATTACACGAACATTACAAACATATGCTACATTGTTTTATGGATGGAGTAGAGGAGACAAACGTAATTACATGAATAAATATTGTTGAAAAAAAGAGAATTGTGTTACATGTTGAAAAATTAATTTCTTTATTCACTCATCTCATTATTCGATATTCGTCAACTATTAATCACCATGCATCCTTTTCAGTATGGGATTCATCGATCCTAAGAATTTCTATTATGAGTGAGAGAAAAGTTGGCGCAAACAATATCTTCTGATGCTGTGTGACCGCCATCTTGTTCGACCTGTGTCGCCAGCTGCCTATATACTACATAAAACATGAAAAATAAGAGCCCAAAACGAAACAAAAACGACCTCGGTGAGGAATTTCCTTTTTTTTCGTTTGTTGTTGGGGAAAAATGATGTTTTCTAGAAGTTGGACGAGGCTGAGCGGAAATCGAGACAGACAAAAAGGATAGAAATAAAGGACAATATAATACGAAAAAAATTGTAGGCTCGACATAACGAATGATCGCAGTATCAAACGCACCCAATCACGAAAAACAGATCTCTGAACATTACGCACCTTAACGTTCTTCTTCACCGTCGTGTCGCCATCGAAAAAGACATATTTACTTGATAAAACACGGAACCAAAACAGCTTGGTGAGCTGGTTCCATGTTTAATTTAAATATCCCCGCCCCTCTCGTGAAAGAAAGTCGTAGTGTTTTCTCAGGTACGAAGATGGGGTCCTAAAGGCAATCTATCCGAGAATCACGGAAATCTGCCTCAACCACCTGTCCGAGCCGTTTTAAAACTTCAGGTATAAGAACGATCATCCCTATTAGCAAATACGAATGCGTTTTTAAGTGTTTCCAGATCACGCTGATGTAGTTCTCGTTACACGACCCATCATCGAAATTCGCCGAACACTGCTTTAAATAGAGTCCTCAGGTATTCAGGAAAAAAATAAAAAAGTAAACCGCTTATTTTTTAATGCAAGAAATCGCCAATAGTGGCGAAAAGATCGACTTCCCAACCTGGGATGAGTGCTATTTCATATACATTTATATATGCAGGAACGATCTTTTTCACTTTTAAGGGGGGCGTGTTGGAATAACAATATTTTCACAGATCACAGAGACGTAAAGGTGATGGTGGTGGACTGTCGCGGCGATTCCAGAAGAAGCGCGAAAGTTCGAAGCTCCCCAGCTATATAATACCGGTTACAGAGGTAGATTGGAAGGAAAATTTGGCAAAAGAGATTTGCGTTAGCGGTGTGTTCTAGACCGATACAAGAGTGGGCAAGTCTTCCCCTTTTAAGCACGCTGTGGATCGGGCAAAGCAGGATCTGAACACTCGAGCCAAAACATTGTTGTACAACAAGGTACACTTGTTTCGATGATTAATTTACAAAGAAGGAAAGACGACCTTTCTATGCTATTTGTACGCTTGAGAAACTTGTATTCATATCATGGTAACGTGAACTTTGATTTTTCAAACCCCTTTCAAACCCCCGGGAATGGGGGGGGGGGGTATTGAAAAAAGTTACTTTCGCTTCAGCACAATGAGCTTACCGAGCATGGTGGGAACAACACACGCCTTGATGCTCTTCAGGATGGTGCGCGCACGGCGCTCAATCGGGAAAAAAATTGTCTCGTTGAAGTTTGTTTATTTCCATTTCACGGTAAAACTACATTTAAATGATGAATGGTGCGATCGAAATTTCTTTGATTTATCGAACATGTGTGCGGGGAAAATGGGAGAAATCCTTACGTCGCATGAAGAACGGCGCGTGTTAATTACACAAAGCACGGGCAGCAGAAAGAAATGCTAGTAAGAGCGAGGACGAAACTTAAAGAGAACTGATCATTTCAGGCAAGAAAGTCTGAAAAAGACTTGGAACAGTCTAGTCGCTCGAATCAAAAGGTATTATAAGGGGAAAAAAATGAAGAGTTTCTGCTTCATAGTCACAGGATCATATCTCGCACATGGAGCGGAAATAGCTGAACAAACGAAAAAGTGCAGATATATTTACCGCTCCTCCAAAAAAGTTGACGTTATGATCGGCCCATTAATTATTTTTCGAACGAACACATTGTGTCACTTAGAATGAAGATCAGGTTCGAATATTGAATCGAATTGTTTTTCTTAATCTTTTCTCTCAGATTCAGAGTCCCAGAAATAGGTTTAATGGAAATAAAACGAAGTACATTGAAATGTAAGAAAAGAATATGGAACGGACGAAGTCTGCGAAGGACATCGTTTTTATCAGAAGAATATTTGTGGGGCTCTTATTCTTTTACTTAACATCTCGTAATTTATTGGTTAAATGTATTCAATACTGTTAAACAGTTTGATATTGGGTGGGCTGTTAATGTTAGCCACAAAACACGTTTTCGTTTTTTGAATCACAGAGTCTTCGGAGAAGGCACACACATGAAGCTGGAGCTTAGGGTACATGCGACAAGAAAATCAGCCGACGGAAGAGACAGACACAAATGCCTAAAGAAGTTGAATACGTGAGATATGTATTTACCCAAACACACACGAAACCAATTCCATTATTCTACAGTTATGAAAAGGAAAAAATTACAATTTTGGCCAATTCTAGATACATGTCTTTGGTTCGAAGATATTTGTTGTTATTTTATACTGTGAAAAATATTTTTAAACGGTCGAAGACGAAATTTATTGTATCGCATGGGAATTGCAGTTATAATTTTTATATTTTTTTAGTCTGTTTAAACGGAGAATAACAGACTCGGTGAGAAAAAAGATGCAAATGAAATAACGCAGAAACTGGAATAAGGAAAAGTTTGGAATGCTCAAGCAATCCGATCCATGTGAGAAAAACTAATATGTACAGAAGTCTACGTTTATAATTCAGATAATCAAAGTAGAATTTTTCGAAGGAAGAATTGACAAGAGGGGGGACATATTAACACCCTTTTTTCTAGAAATACAACAAACGGAAAAATATTAATAATTATCGGAAAAAAATTATCCTTCATCGAATAATCATTTTAATATTTCATGGTTAATCATCATGGTTAATATTTTTATCACCAATTTGTTAATGCTCAATCTATAATGGAAATGGCGTTGTTTTCCACCAATAAACCAAGAAGCAACGAACTAGAGCCCGAGCATATTAGAAAAAAATTCGCGTCTTTGAAATTTGGATTTGCAGAGGCTGTGAGGATAAATGTCACTTGTAGCTCAAACCAAGTGACAATAACCCTGAGCACCAGCCAAAAAAAATTTAGTGCATCCACCTGCTACAAAATAAAGACGGTATAACTTGCAATAACAAATTCTTCTGACAAAAAGTATAAATACGTTGGGTGGCGCACCCTTTACGCTGAAAGTGTTGAAAGTTGTGGAGTTTCAGTTATGAAACAATTCGTATTGCTAGTTTCATTGTTCTGTGAGTAAGTTTCAATCTTTATTTATTTTAGACATTTTTCAGTTTTGCTTTGTTATCACGCGTACATTACTGTAATAATAATAATTTAAGTAAATTTTGTTGTGCGGTAAATATCGGACAGTGCAAATTACGAACACTGAATTTATTATTGTGTTGAATCTCGATGTCACAAATGAAAAAAAGAGAATACGATAATAATGGTCGTAAAATTCTTGTAAGTTCGCGGGGGGAAGAGTTTTATGAGTATCACTTTGTTTATGATTTTGCGAATGGCTAGTATCCACTATAGTAGGTTATGGTGTATGTAGCTTTTTTGATCGTTTTACACACTTCCCATGCGAAGAACAGATTGATAGACGACCACAAAAGTTACGTTACAAGTGGCTCTTTTTGCTATAAAAACTCTGTGATGGAATTTACTGAGAGAAAACAAAAAAACAAAAACGAATTCAATTAATTTAGAATTGCAAATTTGACTACGAAATGTGTAATATCTCTTTAATCCTAGTATCATCTCAATTTGGTTTAACTAATATATTCTTTTCTATTGTTATGTGTACGGCGTGCCAAATATTCTGCTTGAATTTTTTTCATACTTGTTAAAAGTTTCCTTGTTTTTTCAAATTCTGTGTACTGTACTAGTGGGTTTGAATGTTGTATGACGATCGGTCATATTGATTATCCAAAATATGATGTAATAATGTGAAAAATTGACAGGATCTAAATAAATCAGTATTTGCTTTGTGGGGTTGGGGTGGGGGCTACTAATTCTCTTCATCTGTATTTTCAAAAATATTTCAGAAGAAGAATTCTTCAAAAAGACATCAGTGGAAGATATGGGAAGGAGGCCTTATTTGGTAAACAAAGTTGCACCTTCGGTAATGCATCAAGTGCACATTATAGCCATGTCAATCTGCAGGTATTAGACACGGTAATATCAAATATTTTGGAATTACCATCTTAGTAGAAAGCCACGAGAGAGAGAGAGAGTGTGAGAAAGGGTGATAACCGCTACACTGAAGTTCACTTCTACTCGCGCGTCATTATTGGCGTCTCAATAACTGAGACGAAGAATGATATAGCGAGCTCCTGCAAGCTAGCGTTCTTTACAATAAGGTATGCACCCCGGCTGTAATTGGATTTCGTGAAAATTAGCACACGTGACATAGTGTCTGCACTAAACTTTGGTATGGCAGTTTCCAAAACAATGAAGAGAACCGAAAATCGTGAAATTCAATTCCGTAAGCTGAAGAAGGTGCGATAATTGTTTGCACTGCTCCAATAGATATTTTAAGCTACGAGAGGACAAATTGAATTCAGAAGATAAGACTTGCATCAACGTACACAATGAATCAAGATTCTTGGGACATTATGGTGATATTTTTTCACGGTTATCTTGCGGATTGCAACGATTTTCCTTCAGAAGTGATCAGCAAAGTAGAATTAGCAAGAAAAGAAGTACGACTTTCTGGGAAGATAGAATACGCACGTTTTCTCTTTTACCATGGAAAAATGGCCACATTTTTTCCTGCCCTTGTAATAGAAAAGGTCATTCGATGATGGAGGGAGATGAATATTTGATGACGTGAGTGACAGAGACGTGAATGAACCATCGGCGCGTCGCTTCCGATAAGGAGATACCTTTGCGAATGATGTGAGTTGTCAAACCCTCTATCTGCTAACCTATCCTCCAGTGTTCTTTAATCGAGTGTTCTAGAGAACATGACTTAACGAGCTGCTAATTTGTCATTCCGAACGATCCTTCACGAACAAAGACATTACTTCGATTAGAACATGAAACGTCATCGATGGTGTTCCAATACTCCGTTTCAATCCTCTGAACGGGTTTGGTCCTCTATCTCCGGCACGCACCACTTTTCCTGGGGTTCGGTGTTGTCTTGCGGTGAGATGAGGGTAAGAACTAAATCGAGTGAACATGAGAGTGAGAACTCCAGGACCTCAGTGCGTTAACTGCTGCTCGAATCGAGAAAAAAAATGTTCGCCTTGAAAAAGTTCCGATCCCAACTCCATCTAAGATCTTTCGGATCATATCTGCAGAGGTAATCGAGAAATTTCCGTGTTGACGATATATCCTTCGACTGAAGAACGTTGACATCAGAGGATTATTCTTTTCTCATTTGTTTATGTTTGTACTTTGTTTTGATACCTCGATTCTGTTCGCTTTACTTCCGACTAAAGGCAGTCCATAGTCTTTTCGGATTATATTGGTGTGGCTGCGCGCTTATTTATTCTTCATTCGATGAAGAGCTCCAGCCGAAGATTATCTCAACAATCTTAAAAGGTGAGAGGTTGATTTTCTGTTAGTGGACTATTCAAACATCATAAGATTATATTGATCTCTCCTTTCATATCCTATTACGAATCTACTAGAATACCCTTTGATGACAAAAACCAACCCTAACAACTGCTTTTGAAAAGAAAGAGAAAAAAGATTGGGGAAGTTCTAAAAAAATTTAGTCATAAAAAAGTCAGAGGAATATGTTAGCGACAAAAAATAAACGCGAAAAGATTGGAAGATTTGTGGAATGGGCTTCCAGATATATCAACTGAAATAGTAAGCGAACACATGAGACAACAAATCAAATTGTCTCACGACAATTAAGTGGTGAGCGTAATGTAAACTTATTTGTATACTACGAAAACATACGGAGATTCCTTCAAGAAGAATGAAGACTACGGACTACGGACGGCTGCAGGACTTACGGCTTAAAGATCAACTGCGAAGAATAGCCCATAATTTGAAACTGTATGGTGGATTTCGACATAAAAATTGGCCAATGCTTCTTCTGGATTGGACTTTGTGGAGTTTTCTGACGTGGACACCGACAACGCGAATGGGGTTTGACTTGAACGGTGCGGCACTTTCCAGATTGGACATCAACAGCACGGGACTTTTTGGATTGGACATGAATGTCGTGGGAATTGCTGAATAGGACAGAGACTGGATTCTGCACCAACGACGGATCTTTCTGCATTGAGAATGACGCAAATTTTGTATACTTTCTGGAAAAATTCGTGTGAGCATTATTCAGAATTTTCTGTAATCTAAGTGAACATGCAACGATTTCAATTACATTTGAAGATTTTACGATTACCACTGCAAAACTTTTGGTTTAAAGATCAACTGCGAAGAGTTAATCGTGATTCAGAACTCTACTGTGGATTTCATCATGTCAAAGTTGACGATAAGGCTCCTTCTGGACTGGACTTTCGGAGGTTTCTGGAGAGGACACCGAGAACACGGATAGGCTTCATCATCGACGAGTCGGGTCTTACTGACTGGAACAGAAACTGGAGATGTTGCGTTTAGCACAATGCAAAATTTTGTAAACTGCATTTTCGAGATACATGCAACAAACTTGGACTAACTCTCTGGGCACGTGACTACTAGCTCATTGTCCTTCATGGACTGCCTAACAAGCACTAGTTAACGTCATTGTCAAGACACCAATTTTACAAGCTTTGGATCATCGAACAAGTGTATAGCATTTGTTTCTACATACATATTTTAAAAAAAGTGTGATGACTCGAACGGTCTTGCAGTGGTGGGGACGGTCCAGTGACGATGAGTGAAAAGAATGGTGAGCCGCTGGATGGTCTCGAACCCGGGTCCTCGCGATGAGAGCGATGAGCGCTAACCACTGTGCTACGGCCACCTATAATTCTTTCCACTCGTATCGTCTACGTTAGTAATGCTGGACCGTCACACACCCCGCCTTTCAGAATCGATGTCCTCATCGATGTGAAGTGTAGATATGTTTTTTCATTGTCGTTGCGCGTTTTGTAGCTATGTGAGCTTTGTAGTTGCGCGTTTTTGTAGCTGTGTGAGCTTTTTGCATGATGCGTTGACTTGTGTATATCGTATCCCACTTCTGACACCAGTTGTGATGGTCGAGTTTAGATGGGAGATGTGGGAGAAAGTCAAAGATGAGATGACGAAGAGAATGATTAAGCAAAGAGCGTTTATTACCGATCTGTACGATTGAACGGATGGAGATGAACTAAGGATTAGGCCTGTCGCTAATGAAGTGGAGGAAGTGTGAAGTGGAGGGGATGGTCGAGTTGCATTGTTCTGGACCGTGGGACCGTGGTCCAGGGATGCTGTGTGGCGAAATTGGAGGTGCTGATGTGTGTGGGAACGAGGTGATAACAGGGTTGCTGTAGGTGTAAGGTGTTGTGTGGGAAAGAAGTGGTTATAGGATAGGGCCGTTACAAAAGAGCGCATTTGAAAAAAAGTGTGAAATAGAAAAAAAACCAATGTAAAAAAAGGAAAATGAAAAAGTAATACAAAAAATATTGTTGACGGAAAACACGTCATCTATGAAGCATGAACAAAGTAACAGGATTTGGGTTTGGATTTTTGGTTGAGTATCCTTTTCAGGCGTCAGCATAGAAGTAATCATCACTGAAGAGGTTTTCGGTGGATTTGTGAGATTATTCAACTGGAAGATGTCATGTAGTTCTTGGGTTCAATGGGCACCTGTGTAGGACGTATCAACATAGAAGATATCATTGAAGAGGATTGTGGCAGATTCGTGAGACTAATTATGTGGTGGAAGACGTCCTGATATTTCTTTGTATCTATGGCCTGTGTAGGATTTTATTGCACTGATGGACAACTTTACAGTATTTCTTTGAACTGATCGATGATTCCAAGGGCCCCCTTAGGACTGACGCAAGACTATGTAAGTTTAGATAGATCCAGTTAAATGAGCATCATGGGGTAAACTTCATTTTTGGCTTACTATCGTTCGTCCTCTTACTGAACTTCATTTAACAAAAATATTAAAAACGACACCCATCTTCAAGCACACTACGGATAAATCTCCATTTTTACAGTCTTCGATGAATGACTATGGGACCCTAGCATTGAATTGAAATCAACACATTAACTTGATCAGAGCACTGGGATATTTTGGCCGGAAACTGATTGAACGTTCTATGAAAACTGTACCAAGAAACAGAATTCCAGCGAACTTACATATTTTGGAAGTTCAATGTTCTACAAACATAACATGAACATAACAGACAAAACAAAACGATTTCAGACGAGAGCAAACGAGAGTGAAGGTGGCTGTCCGAGGACAAAGTCAGAGAACATAGATTTATATGGAAGCACAGGGTGTTAGGATTTGGCAGAGAAAAAATAGTTCTGTCTCCAGCCTGTAGACCGCGCGCTGTTGTATCGGTGTGTCGACACATTGAAGGAGTAGCAAGCCACGCCTTCTGCATCCATCTCGCTCGATCTTACGCGTCCACCTTGACTTACAACAATAATGCGTATTCATATCTGCATTGATTTCATGTTATATATTATACTGCCTATAGCAGTTTTAATAAATTATTAAATGATGGCAATTCAATATTTTATTGAAAATATAGGCTTATAAACAGCCGATAAACAAACGGGGTCATAACTTTTATATGATTTTTTATCTATATAATCATAATGCAACGGTGGTGTAATGGGCCAAGGCGCGGTATAACTATTAATCCTGCATGAGACTGAGTGGGTTCGATTTCGATCGAGGTTCTTTTTTTTTTCAGAACAATTATATTATTGAAAAGCTTAATTTATTATTGATAACAGTATTGATGCAGGAAATGAATACATGGCGGAATATTATGAATAAATTATTCAGATGCACATTTGTTTTCGATCATATGAATAAATTATAAAAACGATGAATAAATTGTTAATAAAAATTTAACAATTAAAAAAAAGTTTAGCGAAATGAATTCCATAAATTTGCAAGAAAAACTTGTTACGTCCAAGCATCCTTTTTCAACCATGTGAAGATTTGCGCTGCTAAGCTCGCGCGGATCAATACTCTTACAAGGGGGACGATGTTAACAATTAAAGCTGTTTGACACGTGTTATTGCAAATCTATAAATGAGCAAGAGTATCGCGCAGCATCAATCTGCAAACGAAGGGGAGCCACACCGTCCGATCACTCGAGACCCCCACGTCAACATTCGAGGCGCCAGGAATACCGTAAAATCCGAAGATACCAGGAAGGGACCAAACGCGAGTTCCCCGGCCAGCAGAAGAAGAGGACCAACCTACGAGCCACCGTTACCCCTGGACAGATCAATACTCGGGGTACCTACAGGCACGAGTCGCGGAAGACGCACCTCGCGCGAGACCAGCACCCCTACGCAACAGCACCCCAAAGGAGGACCACGCGAGGGATCCTAAACATACTCGTAAAATCGAAATAAGGCCATGGGGTAAGAAAATGAAGAATTCTCGGAAAATCAAAGGGGAGACATGTGAGTCATCCCCTGGACCTCTCGGTTCCCGGGCGACAAAAGGGGTATAAGTATGAGGACCAAAAGAGGGAGATCACTCAGTCCATCGAGATTTTTCCACGGAGTCAGTCAGTCGACGTTTTTACACCGAGACCTCTTGATCATACTGCGCGTCATATTCGCGATTACTCTAAGTCTAAGTTGGGAACATTCGCAGTCTTTTCACTTAGTCTTCTCAAGTCGCGCGGCGTCATATCAGACATATCAGTCGCGTTAATTCAATTCAATCGAGGTTGTAAATCCGCGGAGTATTGTGTCGCAATCCTGCACTATCATCGAGTTTCTAATCAACCGATCTCCACTCGTACGACAAATAATCACTGTCGAGTTTAACCGCGCCGCGCCGAGACTATTCACGAATCAGCCTAAATTGTAATCGCTTTTTGTATACTCTAAGGTTGCTTTGAACTAAGTCCCTAGCGGGTTGTGCGATTTTGCAAACTGGTAAAGTCGAAAAAATCGGCTCTAATTTTGATTGGTAGCGATTTTTCATCTAAAGTCGCGTGATTCAAGAATAGATTAGTTGATCCTACTTACCAGTTATAGTTTGGATGGTTATTCGGTTCTTGCGGCCCCGCCCAATTCTCGCTACCAGTTTTATTTTCTCATTGCAAATGTAATCTTGCTTGATGGAATTGTGTCATAACAACATTACGAAGTATTGTATCGACAGTTACAGTAATTATTGTAAGCCTTCGGTAAAGCGTTTGGAACTTGAAAAATCTGAGAATATCGTTAAGAAATACAGTTTGGACAGCTGATAAAGCGCAGCATTCGTGGAGAATCACACCGTATCTTCAACAAAGATCGAGAACCGAGTAACCATCCAAAATAAAACTGGTAGCGATAAATGAGCGGAGCTACGAAAACCATAACCATCCAAAATATGAATGGTAGTAACTTACCAGTCCGACCAAAATCGCTTCCGTTCGATTCTGGAAAAATTGGTTACTAGTCAATATTTGAGACGAATTTTTCGACTTTACCAGTTTAGAATTACCAATCAAATTTTGGCTCACAGAACACGCTAGGGGTGTGTGTAAACCAGAATTTATCCGTGTTAAATTGTAGTGATCCAGATTACGCTTGTAACCAAATTGTAATCAGACATTTGTAACTAAGTGTAACTACAATATTTAATCATTGGATGTGTATGTGTGTGTGTATGTAACAAAAGAGAACAGTGTACGCCAAATACTTCGAACCTTACCGATACATATCAACAACCGAAGAGCAGCGACCCAGCAAGGAAGATTGTAACAAACGCTACCTGCACGGAACATATCCTACACTAAATAAATAGAGTGAGTACACTGTGTGAATCCGCCTCATAATATATTACCATCCTTCCTTCTAACGCACTGTCCCACGGTCATCCCTCCCATATCGACGACGTGACTTCCGTCCCTGGGTAAAGGGCTTGATTGTCTTGACCCGAAAGCGAAGTCAATACCGTGTTGCGTCTCCCTTAAATTCGATAAGCTCACGGGGACGTAACACAAATAAAATGTTGGTGTCAGAAGTGGGATTTTAAACGCTCACGATATGGGAAATTCATAATGACCACCCAAAGAACTCCAGCAAGAAGACCTGAAGATATAAGATCGTCTGTAGAAGAGGAAGAATCCCCGGAAGATACTCCTGGAACTGCAGCTGGATTCTCCGGCGTAGCAACCTTGCCGATTCTCAGCGCGAGTTACCCTAAAACTAGCAAAACTCAACCCACCAGACCGAAAAAGGGGCAAACAGAGAAAATAAATTCGAGCTTTAACCAAAATCAGGAACTTAGAATCGAAAATATGCCTGACATCCCGGTTTCAATTAAATACGCTCTCGAAGCTGTCCCAATTTTTGACGGACACAACATTCCATTAGCTCACTTTTTAGAAGGATGCGAAGAAGCACAACAAATGATGCCTGTAGATGCACAACAAAACCTTGCATTAATTTTAAGGAACAAATTACGAGGGGAAGCAAGGCGCGCTGTCCACGGCGTGAAACTTCCAACAATATCGGCATTTGTTAAATTTTTGAAGTCATTATACTCCCCAGCTAAATCGATTTATCAATTGCAAGGTGAGCTCGGACGAATTTTTCAAGGGGAAAATGAAAGTGCCTTGTCCTACGCGAATCGTGCAAAGGAACTCGGTAATAAAATTTTCGAAGAATATAAAGCCAACCAGGAAGAGGAATTAACCGCGGACGCAAAGAAAACTTTAGATGATGATCTAGTAGACTGTTTCATCCGAGGTCTAAAACCAGAAATAGAAAATAGAATCAAGAGAAATCAAACTTTCGAAGAAACAATGAAAAACGCTATAAATATAGAACGTCAGCTGAAAGCAAGGGACGCGTTACGAAACATCCGGCTCGCGAGAAACTTCGACTCTCCAGGATCATCATATCCATCAAAGGAACGAATTCATCATATCCAAGCAAATATTCCGATTTGTCAACTATGCCTACAAAAGGGACACACTGCTAACCAATGTTATAAATTTCTAAAAAACCCCGAACCACCATTTAACCCACGAGGAAGTTATTTTTCGTCACAAAACCAAAATGCAGGGATAAATGGAAATCAATTTCAAAGAAACTACCCACGGTCAGGAACTAGTGACTCCCGTGATAATCGAAATTTGCCTAATAGGGTACGCGATAACTTTTTAGTTAGACCCGCCGTTATTTGTCGCTACTGTAAAAATGCGGGACATGTGATAGAAGAATGCCGCAAAAGAGAATACATCAATTCAACGAGAAACCAAGAAACAGCCCGACAACCCCCGTCTCCAGGAAATTTCACCCCAACACAGAATTCGCCAAAGGTCAAATTCCAAGGCGAGAATGAACCAGCGAAAACTTCATTTGTGCGCAGCATCAGACATGTCGGATTAGAAGAAAATCAGGAATGACCTCGACGAGTAGCCGTTGTTCTTCTAAATCGCACTAGTAATGTACCAGTTATTTCTGTTGAAACCCCGGATTTCATAGGCGCGACACTTTTGATGATCGACACCGGTTCCGCGTTAAATCTAATAAAAGGGTGTAAAATTTCATCCAGAGTTGAAGTAGACAGAAAAGACATTATTCGAATCAGCGGTATAACGAAAAATTATGTGCATACATTGGGAAGAGCCCAAATTCAAATTCTAAATTCAACGGTGACGTTTCACCTCGTCGCGGACGATTTTCCAATCGAAGATGACGGTTTAATCGGAAGCGAATTCTTTAATACACATCACGCTGATGTATCTTATTCGGAAAAATGTCTCAAATGGGGCATTAATACTTTTCCTTTTGTCAAACTCGAAACTATAATAATTCCCGCGCGCACCAAGGGACATTTCTATGTACGCGTATCCAATTCCGAGGTTAAAGAAGGGTATCTACCCAAGTTAAAGGTATCAGAAGGAATTTACTTGGGGAACGCATTGGTCACCAATAATAAAGGGAAGGCACATCTGTACCTAATCAATACTACGGAGGAAGAAATCGAGGTCGCTGTCCCCGTCTTAGAATTACTACCGTATGACCTAGCATCTAACACCCCTCCGCAACAGGTCAAAATGGACATAAACTCCCCGTCCACAAAGAATGACATAAGGGTAGACAGAAATCAATGCTCACCAAAACACGTTGAGCCTAATCCCAGACCTACCACAAGGTCATCGAATCAAGCTACGCGCTCTACGCATCTATTCAAAATTGATGGTCAAAATATTGCCACGAGCGAATCTACTAATTCCACGGAGCCTCGGAACCGAATTCAAGAAATATTGAAATTATTACGCTTAAACGACCTTAATGAAGAAGAAAAGGGAAGTATTGAGCGTCACCTAGAGGAATTCCACGATCGTTATTATATCCCAGGAGAAAAACTCATGGCGACAAACCTCATTAAGCATCGTATTCCTACAATAGATAACCTACCTATCAACACTCGCCAATATCGTTATCCTCCCACCTTGAAGGAGGAAATTAATCGACAGGTAGATGATCTACTCGAGGGTGGCATAATAAAACCATCCCAATCGCCATATAACTCACCCGTCTGGATCGTGCCAAAGAAGGCAGATTCCCAGAGAAATAAACGTTGGCGCATGGTCCTGGACTATCGTGCGCTAAACGAAAAAACTATTGCAGATGCATATCCACTTCCACTAATTAACGAAATTCTAGATCAACTCGGAGGAGCTATATATTTCTCTACTTTCGATCTCGCTTCTGGATTTCATCAAATCGAAATGGATCCAGAAGATCGACATAAAACTGCTTTTTCAACACCATACGGTCATTACGAATTTGCTAGAATGCCATTCGGATTGAAGAACGCACCAGCAACATTTCAGCCCCTCATGAACCAAGTCTTAACAGGAATGCAAGGTTTGGACTCATTCGTATATTTGGACGATATAGTCATATACGCCTCAACATTGGAGGAACACGAATTAAAAATCGAAAGGTTGATGAAAAGGCTCCGAGATGCACAGCTCAAACTGCAACCTGATAAATGCGAATTTCTTCGACCAGAAGTTGTGTACTTAGGACATGTTATCGGTAAAGCAGGGGTGCGACCGGACCCATCCAAATTAGTAGCAGTCAAAGAATTTCCACAGCCGAAAAATGCTAAGAATGTACGACAATTCCTAGGACTCGCTGGATACTACAGGAGATTCATCAAAAATTTCTCGCAAATTGCTAAACCACTTACGACGCTACTGAAGAAGGAACGCACCTTTCAATGGGACGCACCGCAGCAAACAGCGTTCGAAACTCTATGAGATCTACTATGTGAAGAACCAGTTCTACAAAATCCGGATTTTACGCAACAATTCATCGTCACGACGGACGCCTCGGGATCTGCAGTTGGAGGAATACTGAGTCAAGGTACGTTGGGAAAGGATCGTCCTATCGCCTACACATCACGCGTTTTAAACGATACAGAGCAAAAATATAGTACATATGAGAAAGAAGCCGTGGCGATACTGCATTTAGTGTCACAGTTTCGACCGTATCTGTATGGAAGACGCTTCAAACTCGTAACGGACCATAAACCACTTGTATGGCTGCACACCTCCAAGGATCCTACATCACGACTCACTCGTTGGCGTCTACGACTAGAGGAATATGATTACGAAGTAGTATACAAGGCCGGCAAAACGAACGTAAATGCAGATGCACTATCTCGAAACCCACCAAAGATCGCAACTAAACAGATCCATCCTATCCGCCGAAGAGAGGAATCTACCACCGGGAGCGAGGAAGAAGAAGAAGACGTACCTCTGATCAAGCGATTAAGAAAATACTTCACACGCAGCCCAAATAAAAAGGAAGAAGGAAAAGAAGATGCAACCCTTCAATCACCTTTAGACGATGGACCCATAGCCAAGCGCTTGCGGAGCGCAGGGAAGGCAATAGATACCTCAGATGCTATATCAACAAGGGGGACTACACGAGGCATAACCAAGAAATCGAAGGGGCAAGTACCCTATACTAAAGAAGAGGGGTTAATCGACACTACCCAAATTCAAGAGGAAGAATTACTTCCCGAACTGCATTGCGACGAAACCCTCAGCATATCAGGGGATGAATCGGAAGACTATTTCTTTGATCAAGTAGATGGACCAGCAGAATTAAGCATACCAAATACATCAAGCGACGAAGATGCTTCGGAACCAGAGGAAAAAGATCCCTCCACGATTGAAAATCCCTCGTCCACTGAAGTAAGAGAACAACTGTTTATGAAAAAGGATAATTACTTGTATTTTATTTCTGAGACAGGAGAACCCTGCGATGAAGGATCTAAAGTTTTATTCGAAAGACGAGCACTGCCAAAATTTCCATGCGCAAAAATTGGAGAAATTAAGGTTACAAAAAGTAACTCCAAATTCCATGTCGCTATAGTGATCAAAGATGGAAACGGAAGAACATTGGGACTACAGGAAATACTAAAAACTTGCAACAATATCGGGAAAACGCTACGAAAATTCCGAATTGGTAGTATAAGCGTTGCTAAAACAAAGGAAATTGATGGAGTGAGTTGGGAAAACATCATCGAAACTATACGGAGATCCACCCGCACAACATCGACCAAGTTAACCATTTGTCTAGGACAAATCATATATCCAACGAAGGATCAACGGGAGGAAATCATGGAAGAAGCGCATAATTCAGCATTGGGAGGACATAAGGGGGTAACCAAAACTTACAATCGAATTCGTCAACGCTATTACTGGGAAAATATGAAAGAAGATATTCAACAATTCGTCAGTCACTGTCTCAAATGTCATCTAAAGAAATTAGTCCGGGTGAAAACAAAACAACCGATGACGATAACTGACACACCGGATTCAGCATTCGACAAGATCGCAATGGATATAGTCGGACCACTGCCTGTTACAAGGAAGGGCAACGAGTATATACTCACCATTCAGGACTAACTAACTAAATACTGCATAGCAATACCTTTAGAAAGAGCTACTTCAGCAAACATCGCGGATGGACTCATCAAAAACTTCATATGTACATTTGGAGCACCGAAAATAATATTAACTGATCAGGGAGCGAATTTCTTGAGCAATCTGATGAGAGGAGTGGCAAGAAGATTCAAAATCAAGCAATGCCGTACCACAGCATATCATCCCCAATCGAACGGATCACTGGAACGATCACATCACTCGTTAATAGAATACTTAAAACAGTTTATCGACAGCAACAACGAATGGGATGAATGGGTCGAATTGGCCATGTTCTCCTACAACACTAGCATCCACGAAGGAACCAAGCATACACCCTACGAGTTGGTATTCGGAAAACTAGCTCGACAACCATCCTCCGAACGCGAACCTGATGAAGAACAGCGTACATACGGAGATTATTTAGCAGATTTAGCTATTAAACTGCATAATGTTCAAAAGGTAGCAAAAGAAAACCTAATCATATCAAAACAAAGGTCTAAAAAGTATTACGACCGAAAAATTAAACCTCAAGAATTCAGCATAGGAGACAAGGTGTTTTTACAAAGAGGACAAAAACAAGGGAAGTTAGGGGACCATTATACCGGTCCACATGAAGTTTGTGAAATCAAGAGGGACGGAAATGTGAAAATAAAAGTGGGTCTCGAAAAACGAGTAGTCCATCCAAACCGACTCCGCTTATCACCTTTAAAACTAAGAGAAGACAGCAGCGACGAATAAGAAGTACCCACTCAGCATCTGTTTCTTTTTCCAATCAATAGAGAAAAAGAGGAAGGCAAGGGGGAAGGAAGAAAGAAAAAATGGAGAACGACCAACTATATGTCGTCGATCTGGAGCTCTTTATTGGGGGCGGTAACACCGTCATCATAAAGGAAATAGCTATAGTATCACTAGCAGGAAGTTATATGGACTGTTGGACACTCGGACCCCCGGGTGAATTTGCTAAGCTGCCCGAACAAGCAAAGGCACAGAATCGGCACCTTACTCAACATGGTCACCGTTTGCTTTGAGGAGAAAGTTACATTCCGTATAATTTGGGAATAGAACAGCTTAAGGGAATCACCGCATCTGCAAGGAAAATTTACGTGTACGGAAAGGAGCAAGAAAAAATTCTAGGACCCCTCTTAGGATGCCCCATCGAAGACATCCGAAGGAAAATGGGGGCAACAAACCAACTACCTACATTGAAATGTTTCTGCATTCACCATGGAATACAACTTCAATACTGCGACCAAGAATGGTGGGATCAATACCACAGATCAGAAGGACAAGCACCACAGGCTGTCGCCCCCGGGATACGCATCACCGCAACCACTACCACCATTACTACCCAGACAAAGGCAATTTTCTAAAATCGTGAATTGTGAAGGCATCAAGAAAGGAATCTCGGCAATACCGCAACCACTATGTAGCAGAGAACTTCAACCTGCATGAGGACATGCTAGCGGACATCGGTAATACATCCCCAATGTCCGGTCTCAAGGGGGGAGGTGTTACGTCCAAGCATCCTTTTTCAACCATGTGAAGATTTGCGCTGCTAAGCTCGCGCGGATCAATACTCTTACAAGGGGGACGATGTTAACAATTAAAGCTGTTTGACACGTGTTATTGCAAATCTATAAATGAGCAAGAGTATCGCGCAGCATCAATCTGCAAACGAAGGGGAGCCACACCGTCCGATCACTCGAGACCCCCACGTCAACATTCGAGGCGCCAGGAATACCGTAAAATCCGAAGATACCAGGAAGGGACCAAACGCGAGTTCCCCGGCCAGCAGAAGAAGAGGACCAACCTACGAGCCACCGTTACCCCTGGACAGATCAATACTCGGGGTACCTACAGGCACGAGTCGCGGAAGACGCACCTCGCGCGAGACCAGCACCCCTACGCAACAGCACCCCAAAGGAGGACCACGCGAGGGATCCTAAACATACTCGTAAAATCGAAATAAGGCCATGGGGTAAGAAAATGAAGAATTCTCGGAAAATCAAAGGGGAGACATGTGAGTCATCCCCTGGACCTCTCGGTTCCCGGGCGACAAAAGGGGTATAAGTATGAGGACCAAAAGAGGGAGATCGACGTTTCGACAGTCGACGTTTTTACACCGAGACCTCTTGATCATACTGCGCGTCATATTCGCGATTACTCTAAGTCTAAGTTGGGAACATTCGCAGTCTTTTCACTTAGTCTTCTCAAGTCGCGCGGCGTCATATCAGACATATCAGTCGCGTTAATTCAATTCAATCGAGGTTGTAAATCCGCGGAGTATTGTGTCGCAATCCTGCACTATCATCGAGTTTCTAATCAACCGATCTCCACTCGTACGACAAATAATCACTGTCGAGTTTAACCGCGCCGCGCCGAGACTATTCACGAATCAGCCTAAATTGTAATCGCTTTTTGTATACTCTAAGGTTGCTTTGAACTAAGTGTGTGTAAACCAGAATTTATCCGTGTTAAATTGTAGTGATCCAGATTACGCTTGTAACCAAATTGTAATCAGACATTTGTAACTAAGTGTCACTACAATATTTAATCATTGGATGTGTATGTGTGTGTGTATGTAACAAAAGAGAACAGTGTACGCCAAATACTTCGAACCTTACCGATACATATCAACAACCGAAGAGCAGCGACCCAGCAAGGAAGATTGTAACAAACGCTACCTGCACGGAACATATCCTACACTAAATAAATAGAGTGAGTACACTGTGTGAATCCGCCTCATAATATATTACCATCCTTCCTTCTAACGCACTGTCCCACGGTCATCCCTCCCATATCGACGACGTGACTTCCGTCCCTGGGTAAAGGGCTTGATTGTCTTGACCCGAAAGCGAAGTCAATACCGTGTTGCGTCTCCCTTAAATTCGATAAGCTCACGGGGACGTAACAAACTCACATGTTTTCATATCATCTGATTCATTATAAAGCGTTTTTCATTTATCCTCGCTCTTAGCTAATATCAATCAACATATAATCCAAGCTGTAAAAATGCGTAATTTATAAATAAATCAGTTCAATAATATAACGTGTCAATTATATCCAAACATTCCATTTTATTACATAATTAAAAATGTTGCTATTTTTATTATGAAGAAACGTTCGTTTTTCGTTCGTATTATGAAAACACATTCGTAACGTTTTATCTATACAGTTTTTTAAATATTTTTTTCCACCATAAGGAAAATTTTCATCGAATTAATTGATGTGTTCTTACATCTTCTTTGCTAATGATCTTCATATTTCGTAATAAAAAAAGTAAAAAAAATCTGTGTCGGGGGATTGAACTGGGAACTCTCAAATTGGGAGGAAAACAGTTGAGTGCGATTTAGACCGCACGACCAGCATCATTCTAGTCAAGAAAGTAGAAAAAGTTATACAAAGCATAATGCACAAGTAGTTTACTCGTGTATCAGTTTTTCGTTCTTCACTTGATTATGATTTTATAATCAATAAAAAAAACCTTTTTTCATTATCATTTATTTATCATCATTCAATCGTCTAATTCATTCATTTTATGAATACGTGTGCTAACGCAGATCAAATTAAGCCGTAAGTATACAGGAGTTCGAACGAGTGCGAGAGAGAATGCGCTATTACTCCACACAGGAGGCGTGGTTACATAGCTGTGGAAGGGAAAGATTACCCACACGTCGATGCGTCCCCCTCATGGATACAGACAGCGCTCGCGGTGGCTGGGGTGATCACTAAAATCACCCCAGAGAAACCGTGCCAAATGCTCCCGTAAGGCTTGACCCCCTTGACAAAGTCTGGTAAAAATGCCCAAAAGGTACTTTTTTACACTTCTCTGGAAACTTGATCTTAGAGTATTTTGATGACGCTAAATTGAACGATGGTCATTCTTGGCGATCAACCCCGGGCATCATCGAGAAAAAAGGGTTAAAAGGTGAAAAAATCGTTTATCTCAAAAGCTCATAACTTGATCGAAAAAAGTTGCAGGGTATTAATAAATACGTAAAAATGTATTTTATTATCATCTTCATATATTTTATGTTAAGCAATAAAAAGCCGCCGAACGATTGAATTTCGGGTTAAAAAACACCAGGTTTCAGAAATCACTGAAAATATAAAATATACATCGTGGATTTTTTTTATCATGGTGCATGAACAAGAGTTGATTTACGATTGTGGAGAAATAGTTTTATTTATTTATTGTGTAACTAGATGAAAATCGGGGTTAAACATTGAGGTAATACCTTTAGGGTACTACTTTCGGAAAGAGATGCACTATAGGCTGTGCTACCCGCACTCGGCCGGAGCTTCCATGCAGTGCTTGCTCTATTTATTGTCGTCGGCGTAACAGCATTAATGTGTGGCGTCAAACGAGCGCGCGTGTGTGCATATATGTGTTGGGCCCTACTTTCTAGCGCTGAAAAGCCCAGAAAGTATATATACCCACAGCTCGCGAAAATTAAAGGGCCAGTCATACGTTGCTGAAATTTTAAGCGCTTTCAAACAGTAATTTTTTTTTTTTCTCAAAAGACTTTAAATTGCTATTTGTTATTGTATAACATTCGGCAATTCTGATGTGAGTTTTGTTCATCGCTTGGACCAAGTTGACATCCACCGATGACGGATCCTTGATTGCTGAAGGTATGCTGTTAGATCCGTTTTAGAATTTAACGCCTAGATTTTTCGGTTTGTATTTCTTCATCCCTCTCCGTATATTATCTTCACTGAGTAGGTTTGCAGCCAGAGGGTTAGGATGCTGGTTGATTCTCGCAGCGTATTTTGTGCTGTATTTTATTACCTCTTCTTTGATCGTTCGTGTTTCCAGGTCTCTGTACAGAGACGCATTTGAGATGAACCAGGGAGCATTAGCTAGAAGTCGTAGAGTTTTGGATTGCAGTCTTTGTAGGATTGCAATGTTCGAATTACATGCTGTACCCCAGAGTTTGATGCCATACGTCCATAGAGGTTTTAATGCTGCTTTATAGATGAGTAATTTATTGCCAAGTGATAATTTAGATTCTTTCCCGATGAGCCAGTACATTTTTTTATTTTCAAGTCTATTTCTTTACGTTTAGTTTTTATATGATTTGCCCAGGTCAGCCTACGATCGAGATTCATACTTGGATACTTGACGCTGGTTACTGATGGCAGGTTGTATCCGTAGAGCGATACTGTAGGGCAATCCCCCCTCCTTGTGGCAAAAGTAATATGGACAGATTATGTTTCACTCGTCTTGATTTTCCACTGCTCTAGCCAATTCTGTATATTGTCGAGGTGTTGTTGTAGCTTCTCTGATACTGTTTCTGGACTTACGTGCGTTGCTAGGATTGCCGTGTCGTCTGCAAAAGTTGCCACAGTAATGTCATCGTTAGCTGGGAGATCTGCTGTGAAAATCGTATATATAAGATTGGTCCCAGGACACTTCCCCGAGGAACACCTGCATTTAACATGCGTGTTTGCCATAGGACTTGCCCTTGCCAAACGTAGAATTTCCTGTTGCTAAGGTAAGATTTCATTAGCAGAAAAAACTGGGGTAGCATGGTCTTGATTTTATAGAGTAGTCCCTCGTGCCAAACTTTGTCGAAGGCCTGTTTCATGTCTAAGAACGTTTCCGAGCAAAACTTTTTTTCCTCAAATGCGTTGGTGGTCACGTTGGAACAGTAATATCGCAGTAAAAAAAATGGTACAAAAAATATTTTAAAAGCATTTTGGTTTTAAAAAGATTTCAATTCTTTTTTGATATTTTTTTTCACCTGTTACACTAGACAAGGCAGAAATTGAAGCAATTGTCACAACTTCGGGGCGGCACTGGGAAGAATTTTTTTTTTCGAAAATTGAAGTTACTGGTGTAAAGAACAAACACTTCGTTCAAGTTTATATTTTTGGAAACTCTCTACATTTTTTTTTATTGAGTTATTGAAGTCAAACAAAAATTGTGTATGTGACCTTGCACGGTTATAACTCTGGTAACAAAGGTCGTATAAAGTCGATAAGGGAGCGGTTCCAATCTTTTTAAAGCTGGCGTTTCCGTTTACAAAATGATTATGAAAATTCATTTTATTTCATCGTTTTTGTAACAGATTGAAACGTTTCGGTTACATAGGGAACGATGCCAATTGATTTTACCAACTTATATGAATATCGAGAGGTGGTTCATCACAATTCTCGATAAGAATAACAGAAAAAATAATTCTACCGGGTTTGAAATGTTATTATTCGACGAGTCTCAGAGTAAAACGCCTAACATATTTTCCCAGGGAATTTACCACTTTGAAAAAAATAGTCTCTGTTGAAACATCGTAAATCTAACCATTATGGAAATACAGTTTATCGAAGTTTTTTCATAGATTTTGATTTTCTAGACTTTTTGTGAGTTTCTTCCAAGACTTTTTTGTAAGGCATATATTTAACTATTAAATAACGCCCCAAACTTATACTTTTCACAATGAATACTTCCTGCGAAAAATAGCTAAAGATTTGCTTCATTAAAAAAAAATTGAAATGTAGTCAAATAAATGTTGTGTACAGTATTTACAGACGTTAAAAAATAATGAATATACGAAACTTTTTACTATACTTCACTTACAAATTGGTTTTGAATATTTCTCAGTATCATTTTCTAATTGCTTGTTGTAAACGTTGTTAAACATCATTATAAACTATTTGATAGGAGTCAATATATGAATTGAACTTTGATTAGCTGTATCTTCATAATGGTTAGAGTTGCAAAATGACGACAAAAGACCTTTTTTGTATAAATAGAAATATATAAATATTGTTTCACCCGTTTCAATTATATGTACTTCTCTGATGGACAGTGATATGAATTATTACGTAAATTGAGATGTGTCAAGATGTGTCGATTTCGAAACACGGGAAAGCAATAGCTATCAAAAATCGCGTGAAAATATAAAAAAAATTTGGAATAAAAATCATTACTTCCAAATTAGTACACATCCGTGGAACACTGAAGGCTACATACCGGCTGAAAGGAAATTTCGGGATATTGTTGGAGTAAAAAAATATTTTTTAAGGGTTTTCGAAGAATAATTATCCATAGCAGATGGAATGTTAATTGATATCACATATGGATTAGCATTCTATTTTATCTGAAATGTTAATTGAACAATAGAAGTGCGTATGAGTACCTTTAAAAAATCATAAAAATTATGCTATGACGTTGTATTGTTGTAAAAACCTTTTGTAGGCTTTCGGTGCAATTGTCACCGAAATTGCAATTTGCAATTTGCAATTTGGATTTAATGTTTTTAAGATTTTCCCAGCCAACTCTAAACGATAAATGAGTATATAACGGATTTTTGGGAAAATCTTTATAATTTTGCAGACTTAGTTTCGGAGATATAATATAATTCGTATGTAATAATAATAAAGTAAGAATAATAATCATAATAAATGGTGTCTCTGAATAATCATAATAAAAAAGTGCGTTATGTACTCATTTATTGTACCGAAAGCCTACAAAAGTTTTTACCGAATTGTTAAAAGCAATATATTTTCAGATTTTTTTTCGGTTTTAAGGAATTCCGTCGATTTGAGTTTCGACGGCATTATATAAAAAAATTTGTTCCGTAAAATAATTCGACCCTTCGTTTTGTGAATCGCTATACCTTTATGCTTAATGCGAAACTTCCGCGTATGATAAATGGTGACAAATGACATACCAGAAAATCGTAGTTTCCGTGGTTTGCAAACCAGAAAAACTACGATTTTGTGGTATGTTATTTGTTCAAAACATACCTACCACGAAATCGTGGTTGGCAAATCCGCCATCAATTACAGTTGCTATAGTTAACAATAGAGAGCACGGAAATAGCAATAATAATGTAAATATTCCCAAGCATCTAATGTAAAACTCAAGCGGGGCCCGATCTAAATATATAAATTTTCACGCTATTGACTATAGCGAAATTAGCCTCGTGGAAAAAGCGCCGGCTATAACAACGAGGCCTCGGGTTCGAATCCCCAACCACGAAATTTTTTTTTTTCCAAAAGTCGAACTGCACAAACGAAATGACAATTCAATTATTATTTATAACCAATAAATACTAATATGCGCCAAAGGGGTAAATGTAAGGTGTGAGATGACAGGAAATGCAAATAGTAACATGATATCTAGTATTGTATAAGCTTTGTAAAAAACTTTATCTAAAGTTATGCAAATAAAACTCTATATATATATACTAATATGCGCCATTAAATTTTCAGTATTAATCACTGCAGCGGTTCTTCATAGGTAACCAAATACATTAATATATTGAAATTCCAAATACTTTCGAACTGCACTGAAAATTTGGAAAAAGAATATTATCAATTGAATGATGTCAAGCATATGAATTGTAAAAATGATAATATAAAAAAGTAAAAACATTTTGAATATAAAAAACCATTCAGAAAATATTTGCAAAACTTTCTTCCCGTATCCAATTAGCTCCTTGCATTTCCAATACTCGTGAAGTATTTGTAAATTTGTTCGGCGTTTTGAGAATGTTATTGTAATTGAAAAAAAAATACATATACTGGCAAATTCTAAGAAATTGACACGTAAACTTTATGTGAAAACAGTAGTTTTCTGAACCTTTCCCTTTTTTTTTTTAACAACTTCTGATGACTTTTTGATGTTGCTGTTCCTCAAAGTGAATGTTCCTTTGTGAATGTGTGTTCCCAAAGTGAATATGTCTTTCAAAATGTTATTCAATTGTTAACAAAATGTTATTCGGTAAATATTTGGCATAATACTATTTTCATTTATGAAATATAAAGTCCAATTAATTTTTCAATTTTAAAGTGAACATTTTTCCCAATTTGGTGAAGATTTTTTAGAAATAGAAAGAGGCGATGACCTGTCACGAAGCTTACAGGGGGTTACAAGAAGCGGTACTTAAAAATATAATGTTTCCAATAAAATTAAAAAGAACAATCATTTTTGAAAACGAGAATTGTTAAAGTACTATACAATGTACAATGAAAAATTCATATTGAAAATTTCATGGCGCGTATTATTAAATATTGATTAAAAATAATAATTGAATAGTGTTATTTAGTTAATAAAGTTCGTCTTTTGGAAAAAAAAAGTTTGCTGGTGTATACTCGAACCCACTGTTTCGTTTTTGTAGCCGGCGCTTTTCCCACGAGGCTAGCTTCGTTATCTTTAGATAAAACTAAAATTTATGTACTTAAATCGCGGACTTGCTTGAGTTTCACATCAGATATTTAGAAATAATCACATTATAATTGTTCTTCGGATGCTTTCTATGTATTATTTATTACAGCAATGGTAATTAAATCATATCATTTGTATTTAACTACTTTTTGGAATGAAAAAGAAAATATCTCATGTCATCTCTCTTACACACAAATAACTTCACCTCAAAGGTGCCAAATGTAGTCAGCGCCGCATGTGGCGCAATTGTGAATCCGATTCAGGGTCCATGTTTTGTAACCATTTTTCCCTAACCCCCTCCACAGGAGTTCGGACTCCTTTATGTAGTCTCCATGATCTATTTATCCGGTAATGCGTGGGATGTGAATTGTGGCAACAGTGTATAATTTTGCATTGTCAACCGTACGGTTTATTCAAGTGTGCTGTACGCTGACGGTGTTGACCTGCCCAGTGTGAAGTACGTCGTTGATGGCGTTTGAAATGGTGCCACGAGGGGGTCCGGGAGGTGAAACCCCCCGGTGTGGTCAAGGGGCCGAGCCCCTTGTGGGGGCGGAGCCCCCACCGAGATACTAAACGTAGTTTTTAAATGAGTGTTCGGTTTTTTTATGTTTGGGTTTGATCGGATTTGGATGCTATTTTGTTATGTTCGGACTCTCCATGTTTATTCTCGTATTCACACCTGGACGAATGAATGTTCCTTTTTCGTCCGATAGGTTTTGAAAGGTGATAATAATTTCGATGAATAAGCAGCATTTATTCGCCTGAGTATGCTTTCATATATATAGATCCAAATACAAACATATATTTGCCTTTGGATCTATATTTATGCATACATATGCATATCTATTTCCAAATAAAATTTTCGACCAACTGAATAATGAGCTTGTGTTCTTTTTCATTCGTCATTTTTTGGGAATTTTAATTTAGGATGAAAAAATCGATGTTTGGTAAGAACTCCGTAAGAATAATGAATAACCCCACTTTTAACCAATTTCCGGACGAATAAAGGGTTACCGGACGAGCAGACACAGCCTATTTTCAATCGACATGGCATCGTTCACTGTAAAGCATAACGTACATTCAAAATAAACATGAATTTGCTCAATTATGAAAACAAAAACCAAATATCCGCTGAATATACAGAAACACTCCAAAAACCAAAACCTAAAGATATATTTAAATTTTTTATGATAATTTTAATTATAAATATAACATTTAAATAATGATTAATTCAAATTATAATCCAATTTAAATTATTATATTAAAAGTAAAAGGTGACAACGTATATAAATAAAGGACTAATTATTCTTCCTTCATCAGGATGATGTGTTATGTATAATTAGCCATACCCTGCTGCGAATTCCCGTATGGGTTTTAGTGTGCGAGTGTGTCGGAAAGCATTGGACAGCCAAGAAAAGTGTGGGATCCCATACAGGTTCCTGTGTAGGAATTTGCAGCAGGGTAATTAATAAAATATATTTATCATTGATATCTTACATAATAATCGGTTTAAAAAAACAAACACATACAGGGTGGTCCACGCAACGTGTGCACCTCTTTTACGACCAAAATATGCGTTGCACGAAAAAATGTTGTATACAAATGTTACATGGTTTATAAAGTTACACTATGTGGTGCATTTTTTTTTTTTAGGTGGAGGCGCTTCGAAAATTTGAAGGTCAACTCGCTTTTCGTTCAAGCTGCTTATGTATCAACTGCCTTGGTGTATCAACCGTCTTGAGATCAAGTGTCTAAAACAAGTTTATTTGTGTAAGTGTGAAAAGTCAGTGCAAAGAGTCTGATGATGGTCTGATGGTTCACACTTACACAAATAAACTCTACTTGCAGAGCAAGTGTCTCAAACAGGGGTACCAATCTGCACGAGTAGAGTTTATTTGTGTAAGTGTGAACCATCAGACTCTTTGCACTGACTTTTCAAACTTATACAAATAAACTCTACTCGTGCCGATTGGTACCCCTGTTTGAGACACTTGCTCTCAAGGCAGTTGATACATGAGCAACTCGTCGTTGAGCAGCTTGACACCCTCCCGAATGTTCAATACCCTTCCAAGTCCCCTTCGGTGTTCTCTATGTCTCTATTCCCTTACAGTATAATATTACAATTATTCCAACATTCGGAATCTATTGTTTTATTATAGATATTAGTGTATATAAAAAAAACATGTGACGAAGAAATTACAGGAGCTAATTAGAAAAATATGTTTACAATACGGGACACAACTTATGCGTCACTAAAATTTCAATCCGTATACATGGTGGGTTAGTGTACATGGCAAGGCGCTCGCTCAGAAAGCTGATCGGCCGGCGTTGGTTGATAGTTCTCGAGCGATTATTCTTAGCTACAACATGTATCACAGCTGTTTCGGAGTAACAGTCCGGGAATTACAATATTGATTTTTCTACTATAAGAATTGTACTTATCATGTAATGTATAAAATAAAGCACATTAAGCAGTTTTTTGCGTTCTTTGATATCCATATTTATTAATAAAACCATAACGCGATTAATGTTAAATTTTTTATACAAACTTACCTGTATAAAAAGGTTTTTATATCTGTTACGTCCCAGCCCATACTCGAACGTTTTTTTAGCCCCCTTTTAAAAAATCATGCAATGCCTACAGTGGGTACTTGCAGACCACGCACATACCGGTATCTTCCTTCGTCGAAGCACACAACTTGTAGTATGCAAGTACGCCTAGATTTATGGTAATCATAAATACTCCCCTTCCGGGAAAAGTCTATCCAGCATATACTGTCTGTATTTACAGAGAGACCTCACTCGACGTCACTGCGTTCCTTTTTTTATCATAGAGTTTTCCTAAATTCGGTATAAACAATTTGTCTCAAAACTCAGCAGTAATCGCATTCAATGTTTTTCCCGAATATTCCTCCCATATGTGGAATTCAAAAGAGCGACGGGAAGGCCCCTGCAAGACCTTACCCGTGCGCAAACCTTTTTTTATATACATTTGTTCTCTTTTTCTACCTAAAGGATACCGAAACTCTTCAAAACACATGTGTTTCAAAATACGGAATTCCTTGAAACTTGACTTCCAGCAAATAAAAGCTGAACTCCCCTAAACATGATAACGATCCTTGAACTCTGGCGCGACCAACCGTCGCCATCATCCATGTACAGAAAAATCAAATAATCTTTCCGAAAACCAGGATGACGATCCTTGAACTCTGGCACGACGATATGTCGCCTTCATCCATGCATAGAAAAAAATATCAAACAACTTTTCGAAAAACACAACGACGACCCTTAAACTCTGTCGCGCCTAAGCGTCGCTGTCACATCACTTTATAAAGATAAGAAATCCCGAAATTGAGGATGACTATTAATTCTCCCTTGCATCTAAACTCCGCCTTAATTTCCAAATGCACGAATGCAATCAGTTTATCCTGCAGTTGCTTAATCTACGATGTTAATCAACCAATGATTGTCAACTCCTATCCCAAAAACTAAAACGGTGGAAGGCGCTAACAAACTCTCACCTTTTCCTAGAAATTATTATAAACTTATAAACTACTATACAAACCACAAACCTGGTTCAATCTTTATACAAATTTGATCGAGTTCACGTCGTCGTAACGTCCGTTACCTATTGTAAATTTCGGACTTCAACAAATGCTGTACTTCTCCGTTAACCCTTTAACGTCACAAAGACACTTTTCAGAAGTCCTCTTTTCGACGTGATTATTCACCATGAAAATGTCAGTGGAAAAATTCCTAAAGTACCTTGTCAATTATTTTCAAGGGTGTTCTTTCGAATGGCGCAACTTAAATTTCGATAACATTTTTTTATGTCATATTTTTGCAAAATAAGTTGAAAAGACACGAATTTTTGAGTGGCGTTTTTTTTTTATTTTGATTTCGGAAGTCTTATCAGATTATTTCCGGACCATTCAGTGTTCTAAAGGTGTCGTCGATAGTTTCACTTTCAGAATATGCAAAAAAAAAATTTTCTCCGACGTTATACCCGCAAAATAACAACAAATAGAGTAACAAATGTTCTCTGTTTTGGAGCAATCAAATAGTGTGATCGGAACGCGTCTTTTACGGTCACATGTAAATTGGCTGTCGTTTTCGGGGGTTTTTCGGATCACTGATCAAGAATTTGACATTATTTTTGCAACATTAATTTGTTTAAACAAATTATTTGTACAGTCAATGTCACTATGTAAGTTGCATATGGTTTCTGATGTTTTTCGGGTCACTCGTCACGAATTTGGCATTATTTTTGCGAAATTAATAAGCGTTAATCCGCTACTACTGGATTGCGAGATATCTCGTCAAAAGCGTCGATCAGCTACTACCGGGTCGCGAGATATCTCGTCAAAAGCGTTGATCGGCCAGTATCGGGTCGCGAGATATCTCGTCCAAGGTAACGAAAGGATTAACCCTTTGAGGGGCACATTTTTCTGCTCAACGGATTTAAACATTTATCAGTGATCTTAATCTTTTCAGGGTCGCTGATTACGATTCTGAACTCAAAATTACAAAATTCAAAATGGCGGATCCAATATGACCACTGCAATAGCCTAACTTGACGATTTTTTGTTCAATTTACACATAAATAAGTACTCAGAGGTTTTTGGGGTTGCTGATTATGATTTTGAACTCAAAATTACAAAATTCAAAATCGCGGATCCAATATGGCCACGGTAATAGCCTAACTTGACGATTTTTTGTTCAATTCACACATAAATAAGTACTCAGGGGTTTTTGGGGTTGCTGATTACGATTCTGAAGTACAAACAATAATAATTAATAAATAATAAATAATCTTCATAAAATGCATTGCCCGAAATACTCTAAATTTTGTTTCAATACGTCAACTTTGTATTACAAATATATAATTGAATAAACAATTGCAATTTTACATTAAAAAATGTCCACCATATTGGATTTGCCATCTCGAATTTAGAGGACTTGAAGCGATCTCCTAACCTTGATATACGTGATTTCAGCAAGAAATATCCAGTTTGTGAATATTTCGAAAAAAAAATCCGCCATCTTAAATCTTGAAATTATGATGCCAGATTTGGAATCAGAGACCTCGAAACCCCCCGTATGCGTAATTTCATTAAAAAATATCCAGTTTGAGAATATTTTGAAAATAAAACCCGACATCTTAAATTTTGAAATTATGATGCCAGATTTTGAATCAGAGACCCGGCAGTATGCGTAATTTCATCAAAAAATGTCCAGCTTGTAAATATTTCGAAAATACACGCATCCCATGTTGGATCCATCATCTTGAATTTTGAAATGATGATGCCAGATTCGTGATCAGAGACCGTAAAACCTCTACGTGCCAATTTTCAGGTTGATTGAACAAGAACTGCATTCAAACCAACCATTTTTCCCACATAAATAGTATTTTTTCCGTATTTTGTCAATTTTCGAAAAAAAAAGGAAAAACCAACTTGCGAAAAATTCTGAACAAAATATATATCATGATATAAAATACAGAATACATGTGGAAACTTTTTTGAAGCTCTAGGACTTTCTGTTTACCCACAAACGAATTTATCCTGAAAAACACGTGTTTTTTATACTTTGGTTGTTTATAACTAATAATAAATGAACAATATCCCCCGCTTTATCATTAAAATCTTATAACTTAGGTCCCTAAGAGTTAAAAAAGTGTTTTTGTAAAAAAAAACGTGCAAAAATATATCAGAATTGTGAAAAAAACTGAGACAAAACAGGTGGGACAGCGTATGTCCCAGTGCCCTTCAAAGGGTTAAAGAGGTAGCGCATTTTGATGAACAAAGAAAACAATATTTTTTCTTCCACCCTGGCGGATTTGCCAACCACGATTTCGTGGTAGGTATGTTATTTATCCAAAACATACCTACTACGAAATCGTTTTTGGCAAATCCGCCAGGGCACTAAGCAATATTGTAGCTCATAGCATACGTGACATATTAGTTCAAACTGTTATTTGACTCTCGTCAACGAACATGGAGTTACATAGAAGCGAGATTCACGTGAGAGATTGTAATCTCTTACGTGCAGTCTTTACTGTAAGGTAATGATAAGGTAGAAAGCTATGCAGTCTGTGAAACGCGCTCGCAACGACATCTTACGGACAGTGTACACACACCGAAAAAAGTTGGCACGCTTGAGGCTTGGCACGCAAAGCAAGTTCAGACAGAGGGAAGTTGATACAGAGACAGCTCTTGGCACAGAGGGAGCTGGGACCCCTCCGTTACTTTTTGTGAAAATGCGAAAAAACATATTTGGTCATTTTTAACGAAATGGTCATGTGAACGTCAATACGTGACGCCAAAAATGTCCGTTTCTATACAGTTAAAAAAAAAGGGAATTTTGTTGTTATGCGTTTGTAAATCGTTCCTTGGTGTTTGTTGCATGATTAAAACGTTTGTTGGTTTTGCCGTTCAATTAAAGACCCCGAAAAAAAGTAATCGTTAAGGACGCATGTAAGGTCAAATCCGCAGTACATCTATTTATTTTTTAAAGTTAATTTTTATGTCGTAATGTCAATGCCGAATCATTTCTGTCTACATTTTATAATTTCTAATGAAAAAATTATGTCATTTTGTATAATAATTTAAGATTTCAGATAAAATTAGTATGTAATTGAAAATGTAGCAAGAAGGCTAGTCAGCTATGACAGTCACAGCTATGAGCGGCAGTTCACAGAACACTACTGAAACGTCAAAAGTTAACCACGAATATCTCCATAAAGATGTCGGGGACAGTGGTTTTTTTTTCGTGAAAAAATTGAAAAATGTATGAAGTTTCTGAAAATTCTTTTTTCGGCCGTGCATTGACTACGATACATATACTTTTTTATCATTTTACTTCAATTTTGTGAACTTCCGGTACAAATAACACGCAGTTAAATGAGGCTTCGATTCTCAAATATTTCTTTCAAATCATCGGCTAGTGCCTTTTTCTTTTTTTCAATCGATGCAGCGTGATCAACTCTATCATATATTTCAATTTTATGGAAAGTTAGACGAGTTAATATATTTTACATACATCCTTCTTGGCCGCAAAATGTTCAATTTTCATCTAAACACATTTTATAAGAACCCAATCGATGCAAAATCGTTTGCTGATCACAGATGTGCTTGTCCTTTTGTTTGTTGGATCGTTATTTTTTGTGAAAATGCGAAAAATCATATATGGTCATTTTTGATCGAAGGGTCATGTGACCATCAGTACGTGACGCCAAAAAGGTCCGTTTCTTGCTAAAGGACGTTACAACGACGTGAAGGAGAGAAATAATATATTTATTTCTTCTCTTCAACTTTCGAAACTACAAGATTAGTTTCGGCGCTTTACCAACACGAACCCGCATTCTTTGAATTTCGCGCTGAAAAGACTCGTGCACGCGCCATGTGTCTTTTGCATTCAATATAAATATGTAGATATTCTTTAGTGACCAACAATCGTTTTCGCATCGATTGGCTTCTCGTAGAACGAGAAGTTTTTTCTGGGTTTTTAATTAAACGGCTAAACCGACAAACATTTTAATCATCCAACAAACACCAAAACACGACCAAGGAACGATTTACGAACGCATAATATCAAAACTCCCTTTTTTTTAAACTGTGTAGAAACGGACATTTTTGCCGTCACGTATTGACTGTCACATGACCCTTCGATCAAAAATGACGAAATATGTTTTTTCGCATTTTAACAAAAAGTAACGATTCAACAAACGAAGGGACAAGTATATTTGTGACGAACAAACCATTTCGCATCGCACTCTCAAGCCCTCTCTAACGATTCTCTATCATTCATGCTATATGTTAGGCGCGCTATCTGTATTAACTGCAAGTAAAATATGAACTCTCCAAACGATTTTAGCGAACTCTTAAACCCTCTTTAATGATTCTCCATCATTTATGCTACATTTTGGGCATTTTTCGCAATTTTTCATATTCTCTGCGCTTCGGAATGATGAGCAGGGTGGGCATGCGTGACACGAACCGGCGGTTGGTTGGGTTTTTGAAAAAATTCTTATATTTCATAAAATATGAACTCTCAAACGATTTTTCTGAACTGTCGAGCCCTCTTAAACGATCACAAAAAAACAATATTGTGATGAATCGTTTTTTACGGATTTTAAAAAACATGAGGGCAAACTTCACGCAAAAAATTTAATTGGTTTTTTTGGAAAAACTATTGACTCTCAAATGATTTTTCTTTTCTGTCAAACTCTCTCAAACATATTTCGAACGATTGGTGTTAATTAGAATCAGTTTGATCAAGTCGTGGGGCCAACTTCACGGAGGTCGCTCTTCTATTCGTTTTCATCTTGTTTGAACTGCTTGTACTGACTGGTGACCCGTAAAAAAAGTGAGACATTTATGTCCCAATAATGTCGAAAGCAGCAAGTCGAATGAAATCGTTTAAAAAAATCGCGGACAAGGTTGATCATTCTTCGAGATTAAAAACAAACATTCCTGCGGGAATGGCGACGCCGGGACCGCCGCTCGGTCCTATGCTCGGACAGGTTAGTTTATTCTTTCAAAAATACTACTAATATCTCCGATAATGAAATCTCAATAATGGATGAATTTTTTTCGTAGAGAAATATAAATATTGCGGCATTTTGTAAAGATTTCAACGAAAAGACGGTAAATATTAAGGAAGGAATACCTCTGCCGTGCAGAGTCAAAGTGAATTCTGATCGATCTTATAATCTCGTTATCCATAATCCTCCGGCAACGTACTTTTTAAAACAAGCTGCTGGAATTCAAAAAGGGTCGATGAACGCTGGTAAAAAAATGACGAATTTCCAATTTAACAAATATCCATGTTATAAATAAAAATTAAACATGCCTCTCTTATGACATTAAAGTGTGCATCATTACAATGCATCAAAAGTACAATAAATTACATGTGGTTATATTTTTGTAGTATAAAGAAGAAAAAATAGTGAAAATTCATATTTTTATTTAGATTAAATGATGCAAACTTTGTCATATTTCACATGTAAAATATAATTGTTTGTGAAAACTGTTGTTACTCCTTTTTCATCTAACATTTGTCAAATCAATGAAAAGAGATAAAGAATCATCATCTTCTGTCCGTACATCTTTGCTTAAGAAATGCCATATTCTAAATTCATCCAGTAATTGTTTTTTTTTGTTTTTTTCTTAGAACGGGTAAAAGAATGATAAGGTTTTGAATTTCATGTTCTAAACTATATATTTGGAAAAGCCGATGATCATTACGGAAACATAACGAATAAAGATGAAAAAAGAGTATAGCAAAACTGCACTGTCTTATTTTTTTATGATTTTTAGAATTTTGTCTGTTTGCCATGTCTCAGTTAACGGTGGAAAATGATGAATCTTTATTATCATTATGAATTACTCATTGATCTTTCCATAGTTTTCAATCCATATCTGTTACATCATTTTTTTTAAATTACTGATATGTGATTACAGATGTCTATACTATGCAAGATGTGCTAAAAATGCAAACTTCACTCATGAAAGTCTGGTTTTTGTCAAAATGCACTGCTCATGGAATAATAATCTTTTCATTGCCACATAATGAATTTTTTTTTTTCATGGCTGCAGGATTTTTTCATCGAAAGTGAATTGCAGTTTATAAGAATAAATGTGTAAAAATTGAATGAAATATTAAGTAATGTGCATATTTCTCTTTTTTCAATGGTAATTTTGGTTGTGGATAAGAAGAAGATGATAACGAGCGGGATCATTTTAATCGATTGTTGATTATTCCAAACAATATCTACTATTTGAAAACTTACATTCAAGAACTAACTGTCATGTCTTGTGAATAATATAGCAATATTTACTTCCTTCATACTATTGCAATACATTTTCATTGTATTGTAAAATCTTTACAAGTGTACATAAAAGATTTATCGCATCTCATAATTGGTGTCATCTACATAAAAGATGGCAGAGGACAAATAGGTGCCTTCCTAATCGATTTCGATACAACTGTAGTGACCGAAACTAAATTAATACTTTGACCTGAAAATTCTTCGAATTCCATCATAATATTGTGATAATTCATATTACAGATGACAAAGTTGCTGGTAAAATAACGCTAAAACACCTGTACGAAATAGCTAAACTGAAGTCCAGCGATCCTCCACTAGCTCTCATGACTTTGCAGCAAATAACACAAATGTTGGTCGGCATCGCTCATACTTGCGGTATTCACATAGTGAGAGAATTAGATCCTGTAGAATATGCGGATTTTCTCGCCAAACGAGAGTTAATCGTTGCTGAACAAATGAGATTACTCCAAGAGGCCAAAGAAGCTAAAATGCTTCGTACCACTTAATCAACAACAGCATCAATTTTTATTATCCTTTATAGATTGTATTTAATTACAAATCTCAGTAAATATAATTTTTCAGTTGAATTAGTATGTGACTTATGAATTGCACGTTATCATGAAAAGTACTTAATATGTCTTTAAAAAATTACATCTTTCCAATACATCCTATACCAACACTTTTTTCTTTGGCAATAAACAATCAATTCCATTGCCGCCAAATATGAATGTTGTTACAAGAGCTTTCTCTTGTACTATAAGCAAACCAATAGTAAACATTTTATTTTGTACTCTATTTTTAGTATTATCAAATTCGACCATTGTCATTTTGCTGAATTCTATGACATTTGTAGTGTTTCATACCGACAACGGGTTGACCTGTTGTCTGTCCAATTGCTACATACGTTTTTCTCACAAACTAATTAACGCAAATAGTTGACATTCAAAATAATTGTAATAGTAGGATCCCGACCCAGGCGTCACTTCAAAAAAATCTCATTTTTAATTCGAGAGTTAAGGTTGGTTAGCATCTTTTTCCAAAAAACTCTTAAAAGTTGCTGTTCCCCGATCTTATCTTCGAATGTATCGCTTAAAAAATCTGAAAAAAATTATAAATTTGAGGAAAACGTGGAGGTTGAACCAAAATGATCAGGACCGCATTTTTCAAAAAAAAATTTTTATTGACGTTAATTAAAACGAAACTATTGCACGGGATACTAATTATGCAAGCACGCAAGCATTTGATGGGTTTTCTTAAATTGAGTGATCTGTTTCACGTTTAATTATAACAAATATCAGGTATCAATTCTGCAAGTGTGAGATACTTTTGATATCAATTTACATCCATCTAGATATTTATCATCAATGTTTATTTTTGTATACATTTACTATACATTTCTTTACTGAAAGCAATTTTCCATTCGACCTCAGACACAAATGTTATAGAAGTTTTGCATATTTTTTAAGTTACATTTTTTTCATACATTTTCATTTACATTCATATCCACACGGTAATAATCATGTTTTTTCATCTTTGTCTTTTATTCAATAATGGGAAATATTTCTGAACTTCCAGTTCAGATGGATATGATTTAATACATTGTGAAATTTGTAATTCGAAATCCCGGAGGTAATTTGTTCGTTAGTACATTGATCTTTGTAGTAACGCCTTATAATTTCCGATTGTGGTTTTGGGTATAATAAATACGAAGATTATTCCAACAAGATGAAGTCAAATTTTTCGAGTCAATATGAACTCTGAAATTTTCTGAATGCCCTCAATTTCGGATGCTGCGGTATCATCAAGTCTATATTTCTCGTCGTATTAAAGTCCGAGTCTCCAACTATCCTCTAGTTCAGTTCAAGTTGTCGCGGTCGTTTTATCGAGATCCGTTGCAGTCGGGAATGTTATGTTGAGAAATGTTTTTGTCATAAACTCCAAATTGACAATAAATTTGAATCCGTGCTAGTGGTGAAAGTCAACTTTTTCTTAGTCACAAAATCGAAATCCCTCAATGCCCGAAATTTGAAATTCTTCGCCGTCGTCGCGTTCAGATCCTTCGTCGCTATTTAATTTTATTTATATTTCTAATTTTTTTCTTTTTCTATCGTTTGTTGATCGTTTGTCGGTGTTTGTTGGATGATTAGAACGTTTATCGGTTCTGGTCCAGCCGTTTCATTAAAAGCCCGGAAAAAATGTGACCGTTAACTTGGCCGCAAAATTTTCAATTTTCATGGAAACACGTTCTACAAGAAGTTAATCGATACGAAACCGTTTGTTGGTCACAAATATGCTTGTCCCTTCGTTTGTTGGAGAGAGGGTATCAAGCTGCCCATGGCTCAACCGTCTTTTCGTTCAAGTTGCTCATGTATCGGGAGGGTGTCAAGCTGCTCATGTACCAATTGTCTTGAACAAGCTGCCGATGGCTCAACTCGCTTTTCTTTCAAGATGGTCATGTATCAACTGCCTTGCAGTTGATACACCTGCTCGAAACAGCGTTTTCCTTTCGCGTAGAGTTTATTTGTGTGAATCATCAGACTCTTTGCACTGATTTTTCACACTCACACAAATAAACTCTACTCGTAAGCGGGACACGCTGATTCGTGCAGGCTGGTACCTTTGTTTAGGCACTTGATCTCAAGCCAGTTGATACATGAGCAGCTTGAACGAAAAGCGAGTTCAGCCATGGGCAGCTTGTACAAGACAGTTGGTACATCAGCAGCTTGTCGTTGAGCAGCTTGGCATACAGTGCACGGAGGCAGGTCGGTTAAAGTCAAGTTCCGACCCCTTCATCGGATCCATCGGATTCGTAATCAGCGAACAAAAAACCCCCTCATAAGCGTCTTCCCGATCATACGATCATTTAGAGAAAGTATGCTACAAAGGGTTAACCATGTATACAAAGTCTTGAATATTTTTTCTCGTTTGATTGATATTTTTGTAATTATCAGTGATAATATGTTATAAATAACATGAATTAATTTTTATATTACATTAATTGGCTCATATTTCTGATTTCGTTTTTCTGCGCTTCCTTTTTCCCGTTTTTAATACGTTAAAGAGTTTAGACGGATTTTTAAATTACTTGATTTCATCTGATTTCACCTATTTTTTTAATTTTATTGATTGTTGAATGATGGTCGAATAAATGAGAAAATCGTGAGAAAAGATGAATATTGTTATAATGAAGAAGGGGGAAGGTGAAAGATGGCGGCAATGAATACAGAGGCGTGAAAAGAGAGAAGTGTTAGAAATAAAAGATTAAGGAAGAAAAATAGTAAGGAGGAAAGTAAGAGCGAAGAGAAGGTAAGAATAGCGTTAGGAAGCAGAGAAAATAAAGGCAGAAGGAAGGAGGCGAAATTAAAGAAGAATCGGCGTGGATAAAATCTGGCGTGGAAAAGTAAGGTTCGGGAGGTATGCAAGCAGCGAGAAGGCGACCAGGAGAAAAGAGGGAAAGAAGCGCCGACAGCGACGACAACCGGTCGGAGATGGAAGCTTCATGGGAAAGGGATAAAGGCGGGATGGTAATAGAAGGGAGGGACGGTACCGATGAAGAGGATCGAGAATCGAACGTAGTGGGGGAGAGAGGTGATCAGATGAAGAAGAGGGGGGGGGAGGCCGAAAGGCGCGAAAAATAAGCCGAGAGGAGACATAGGAGAGAGGAAGAGAATGGAGGAATTTGTAGAGATGTTTGGAGGAGGAACAAAGGTATTGAGGTCACCATTACCAACTCGACAGGCCAATACAACGGTGGTTATGGTACACAGTGAAGAAGGAAAGCGAAAGGGCCAAGAGGAAGGAAGAACAAGGAAAGGAACAGAGAATGAGGTAAGAATAATAGGAGAGGAAATCCTAGAAGAGAGAGAGGTAAGGGAAATGGAACAAGAGGGGAGAAACGAGAAAGGGAGGCAGAGAGATATGACAGACGAGATAAGTAAGGAAGTGGAAGAGATGTTCGATAGATTTCAGTGCAAAATAATACAAAATGCGGTAAAAATGAAGGAAGAAATGCAAAAAATAATAGAAAAGGAATGTGAGAGATTAGCACGAGGAATTCAGGAACAGATAGAGCAAATAAAACGAGAGACGAGAAAGAAGGAGGAGGAATGGGCAAGGGAGCAAAGATTAATGAGCCAGAAAATAGAAGAAATGGAACGGAAAATAGAGAGAATAACAATCAAAGACATAGACAACAATAACACAATCCGAAGGTGGGAGCGTCAAGGCGATAAGAGGAACGAAGACACAGAAGAGGAAAGAAGAGGTGGGAACACAGAGATACAAGCAGAAGTGGAAATGAGGATAGAATTACTGGAAAGGAAAAATGAGAGGGGAGAAAGGGAGAAACGAAGAAACAATATAGTGATCAAAGGGGTCAAGTGGGGAACGAGAAGAGCAGAAGAGGAAGTTAGAAGCTATATAAAGGAGAACCTAAACATAGACCCAAAGGTGAGGAAAGCGAAGAAGATAAATGCGATGGAAAATACGACAATAGTGGTGGTGGAGCTAGAGGACCCGCAACAAAAAAGGGAGATAATGAGAAGGAAAAAGTACCTGCGGAGAGGAGAAATAATAGAAGACGATCTGACATACAACGAAAGGGAGACGCAGAGACGTTTGAGGGCGATCGCGTGGCAAGAAAAAGAAAGGGGCAACATGGCCAAAGTAGGGTACAAGAAAATATTCATAAACAATAGGATGTACAGATGGAGCGAGAAGGAAAGCAGACTGAGGGACGCAGGGGGTGAACCGTGACTAGTGGAGGGAAAAAAGGGCGAGGAAGAAGAGGGGCGCACACGGGGTCTGAGAGTGTGTTTTTGGAATATTGCAGGTTTGATGAATAAGTGCGAGGAGACGTGGGACTATATAGAAAAATTTGACGTAATCGGACTAACGGAAACCTGGATAAACGAAGAAGGTTGGAAGAGAATAGAGGGAAGAATGTCAAAAAAGTTCAGGTGGAGCTGCAGGCCGGCGGAGAGAGAAAAAAGAAAGGGAAGGGCGAGTGGGGGAATAATAGTAGCGATAGATAAAAGGCTGAAAGAGGTGAAGATTACGGAAATGAGCAAGCAAATAGTGGAAATAGAAGTGAGCTTCGAAAACAGGAAGTGGAGAATCGTAACAGTATATAGCAAAAAGATTGAGAAAACGATGGAGGTATCATGGGAAAAGATACGCGAGGAGCAAGAGGACTATCTACTGATAGGAGGAGATTTAAATGCAAGAACTGCAAATGAAGGGGGACCGGTAGTGGATAGCAGAAACGGACGGACATCGAGAGTATCGAGGGACAAGGTGATAAATAAAGAAGGCAGAGTTTTGATAAGTAAAGTGGAAGAGAGAGGATGGGCGATTTTAAATGGGAGCTTAGGGGAGGAGGGGGGCTGGACATACATAGGAGAAACAGGAACGTCGGTCATAGACTACGCGATAGTAAACGAGAAAGCGGAGGAGAAAATAAAAACAGTTAAAGAGGGGAATAGGACAGAGTCAGATCACGTGCTGATAGAGGTGGAGATTGCAGGGAGGGGAAAATTAAAAGCAAGTGAGAGAGATATGACGAAACAAATAGAAAAAAGTGATTGGACAGAGGAGGGAATAAAACACTACCAAAACGAATGCGAGGGGTGGAAAAGTAGTAAAAAGGAAAGTGAAGAGATATGGGGAGAGATTGTACAGAAGGTAAGAAGTGCAATAAAGAAAAAGAAGATAAAGATAAGAACATGGAAACTTGGGCAGAAAAAGTAATATAGTAAGGAATGGAAGAGGGAGAAAAGGTACATAAAGAAAATGTTGAGAAGACTGAAAAAGGGAAAGATAAGCCATAAGGAGTATGTGGAGAAAAGAAAGAATTACAGGGAATGGTACAGGAAAGAAAAGAAAAAATATGAGGTTGAAGAGGAGGAAAAGCTCAATCAAATCAAGACAGAAGGACAGGCGTGGAAATACATCAATAAGTATCGAAAGAGGAGAGAGAGAATAGATGAAGGAATAGAACTAGAAGAATGGAAAAAGTACTTCATGGAACTTCTAGGAGGATCAAGACAAAGAAAGAGGACGGATTTCGGGGGTGACAAAAGAGGAGATATGAATGGGGGGGAGGATTCAAAGGAAATCGCGCGGGGGGAGTTGGCGAGGCAGATAAAGAAATTGAAAACGGGAAAGGCACCGGGAGAAAACGGGCTGGAAAATGAGGTTTGGAAATACATGTCGAGGGAAATCGGAGAGAAAATGCTGGAAACGTTTAACAACATATGGAAAACAGGGAAGGCACCTAGGGAATGGAATAGGGGCATAATAAGCCCAATATATAAGAAAGGTGAGAAAGGAGACGTTAAAAACTATAGGGGGGTAACACTCATGGACACGGCATATAAAATATATGCTAGTATATTGAATGAGAGATTGGTGAAAGAAACGGAAACAAAATTAGGGGAAACACAGTTCGGGTTCAGGGCAGGGAGGGGTACGATGGATGCGGTATTCGTGCTGAACTATGATATAAATAGGAAATTGAGCGGACAAGGGGGAAAGGTATTTGTATTTTTCGCAGACTTAAAAGCGGCATTCGACAAGGTGGACAGAAATAAATTGAATGATATAATGAGGAAAATGGAGATCCAGGAAAATCTTAGAAGGAGAATAATGGAAACATATGAGGAGACGATAAACGTAGTAAAAATAGGAGAAAGAATGTCGGAAGCGTTTTGGACAAAGAAAGGGGTGAGGCAAGGATTTCCAATGAGCCCGACTCTATTCAATGTGTACATAAAGGACTTGGAAGAGGAGATGAGGAAAGAACAGGGAGGAGGCGTCGTAGTCGGGAAGGAGGAATTCTGGACAATGACTTATGCGGACGACATAGTTCTACTGGCGGAACATGAGGAGGGGTTACAGGGAATGATAAGGAGATTCAAAAAATACATAACAGAAAGGAATTTAACATTGAGCTCAGAAAAATCAAAAGTATTGGTATTTGAAAGAGGAAAAGGGAGGTCAAAAAAGAGAGAATGGAAATAGGGGGAAGAAAGCATAGAAGAAGCAAAGGAAATAAGATACTTGGGTTACATTTTACAAAAGAACGGAGGATCCGAAAAGCAGTTAGTGGAAAGGATGAAACGAGGGACAGTGGCGATGAAAAAAACGTGGAGTATAGGGGAGAGAATATTCAAAGATGATTTTGAAAGAAGAATGAAGATGTTCGATGCGCGGGTTGGAAGCGTCATGCTGTATGGAGCGGAAATCTGGGGATGGAAAAACGAGGGACGACTGGACAAGGTAGGAAGAAAATATGTGAAATGGATATTGGGACTGGACAGAAGAACGTCAAATTACATATTAGTGGAAGAATCAAAGATAAAGGAGTTAAGAATAGAAGCGATTAAGAGGGCAATAAAATATGAAGAGAAAGGAAGACGGTCAGAGAAGAAAATAGTAGGTGAATGTATAAGAGACTTAGAGAGAGAAAAGATAACGGTCAAGAGAAACAAGTGGGAGGAGGCGAGAAACGCAGTGTTAGAAGGGATTGGAATGGAGAAAGGACAAGTCAGAACGGAAAGGGAAAGTGGAAACACGCAAATATGGAAGGTGATGATAGAGAAACTGCGAAGAAAAGAAGAGGAGAAGAGGCATACGAAAATAAGGGAATCAAGATACAACGAGGAATACAGAAACATAATGACGAAAAAGGTTCCGAAGTACATACAAGGAAAAAAGAAGAACAAGGACAGAAGATTGATAGCAAGGTACAGATGTGGAAACGAAGCCAAAGGAAATGAATACTGGAAGACGGACGAAGATAGAAAATGCAGGATATGCAAGGAGAAAAAGGAAACGATGGAGCACGTGCTTAGAGAATGTAGAAAGACAAGATGGGACAGCCAAGTAGCAGATGTGTTAAACGACGATGGTAGGGGGTTAAAGGTAATGAAAGAGGTGGAGAGACGAAGGGAAGAGGAAATAGAGCAAAGAGAAACGACAAGGGAGCGGGGGTCGCAGGCCGAGGAGGAGTAGAAGAAGAAGAAGAAAGAGGAAGGCAAGGCTGAGGATGTGTGCAAGCAGAAGGTCGAATACAGAGGAGTGGAGAGGAGGGTGGCAAATGAGGAAAAAGTTGTAAATCCTAAGCCGAAAGGCAAGGATTATGATGTAATAAATAAATAAAAAAATATAATGAAGAAGAAAATGCGTGGAAGCATTTTTATGTCTTCATTATAAGAGCCGAAATATGCATGCATAGAAATGAAAGACACAAATGCCTAAAACAGTCATAAATAACATAATAATAAAATAATATATATGTGCATCAATTGTTGTTAATAATGCACATTAATCGAATAGAATTCGTCATATATTATTTCGTAAATAGAAAAAAAAATTTAATTAAAAAAAAAGATAATGATAAATCCGTGATAAAATGTAAATTATAATTGATCACATTTTTTAACTGATTCAAATATTCATTTCCATTCAAATATCGCAGTAATAGATGGAAATATGAAAACAATTATTCAACGTCATCCCGCAAAATCTATTAAAGATAATTAAAGAATTTCTTAATTCTTATTTCTATAAATTTCTCCCATACTGGTTAATTTCAATAGCATTCTTTCTATTATTCACACGCAGCTTTCTACCATAAAAACATTGAACTTTTGCTCGGATTTTTTAGAAACAAAGAAATTAATTCATTCTAATTTTACCGAATTTTCAATGTAAAAAATCTAAGATGAAATGTGGCTAATAGTAATGAAAATTGAAAAGTCAACATATAATACATGCGAAAAGTTATTTCATAAGTCTAATAATCTCAACTTCAATCAAAATGTACCGTCGAGATATGTTAAAGTCCGGTGAAGTACAACTCCCACATGACAACGCACGACGAAGTACGATCGTCATATGCCGAAATACCGCAAAGCACGATCAATTACGATCGCAGGATCTCGAAATACGGTGAAGTGCGATAATGTATGGCAAAGCACGACAGGTAGGTGTCAAAGTCTGATGAAGTTCGGTAGTCCGATGTAAAAATAAGTTGAAGTACGATGAAGTTCCGTCATCGGACGATCAAATATCATGAGATACGATAAAGTTCGTCCGTCGGAAGCCGAGGGTTGGTGTAATACTACGAAGGTCGGACGTCGCATGTCATAGCCCGATGAAGTACAATGGAGTTCAGTCATTGGATGTCAAAGTACGTTGAAGTACGATCAAGTTCGACCGTCGGGTGTGGAAGCACGGTGAAGTACGCTGAAACGTATCATCGTCCTGATCATCGTTATCATTGTCCTCATCATCGTCGTCGTTGTCGTTCTGGTCATCGCAGTCACCCTGGTTCTCCTCGTCATCGTCGTCATCGAAACTATCATTATTAGTGATGGGGGTAACCATATGCATAAGGCATAGGTGACAAAATTTCGTTAGAATTTCATGCAATAATTTCAAGAGAATAGGGTAAAGTACCCAGTAGTCGGCCCTGAACCACTAGTCGGCCTTTTCGGAATTTGCGATGCGTGCGAAGAGTATGAACACTAGTGTCAACACTCTTTGCACGCATCGCAAATTCTAAAAAGGCCGACTAGTGGTTCAGGGCCGACTACTGGGTACTTTACCCTATACAGCCTGTCCCAAAAGGGTCGAAGGATCTCTGAAGGGGTGGTAGATCTCGAAATTCTGAATCGAAAAGTCCTCAGCGGTTTTTCGATCCGATGCACCCCTGATGAGTTATTAATAATTAATGACAGCCAATAATACGCGTGGGCTGGGCGGCGCGTGGTGGTGTGCGTGTGACTGTGTGCCCGGCCGCACCGCGAGAGGCAGGGCTACGCCGCGCGACGTGGACGTGTGTGTGTGCATGGGTGTGAGGGCCCAAGCTAGGCAGCACGCGTTGATTGTATTGAAGGAGAACGCGAAAAAAATAAGTAGCGCCCCGCGATGATACATTTTCATAAATTGATGATAAATGAATTAAATGAATTCATGTGGAATTGTAAATCCTTAATGGAAAGCAAAATTTCTACTAAAGCCGTTAAAATTCCATTTCTTTATTTACTTAAACTAAAAATAAACATCAGCTTGGCGTTTTGTCATACGATATTTTCACATTATTGATTGAAAACAAAAAAAAATTATGCGCTTTAATGGTCGAAGTTAACGCATGCTAATTAATTTATTTTCATGATTGTCTGACTTAGTTAATTGATGAGTGAGATAATTAACTCGATCAATGACTCTTCCTCCTTACTTCTCGAACGAATCGTCTCGAGATAATTGAATTTAAGGTGTTTTTCTGAAGAGGGAAATAGCGAATATCCCGAGGTAAATATTTTCAAAACTCTCACACCCATGCACACACACACGTCCACGTCGCGCGGCGTAGCCCTGCCTCTCGCGGTGCGGCCGGGCACATAGTCACACGCACACCACCACGCGCCGCCCAGCCCACGCGTATTATTGGCTGTCATTAATTATTAATAACTCATCAGGGGTGCATCGGATCGAAAAACCGCTGAGGACTTTTCGATTCAGAATTTCGAGATCTACCACCCCTTCAGAGATCCTTCGACCCTTTTGGGACAGGCTGTATAGTAATTATTTCGAGATCTCGTGATTGCCTTTATGGATTTTAATTGAACGAGGCTCATATGAAAGGACGAAATAACATTACATTGGTAAGATGTCATCAGATTTCCGATTGGGTACAGGGTTCCAGCGGAGGGGCAGTTTAGAGTTTTTTTCAGTCGAAAAGTGCTATGTTACTGTATAGTAGAGAGCGCGGTACGTCATATAGATACTTCAAAATTTCTTTAAAGTATTTGGCGTCAAGACGCTATCACGTCTCCAGATCTATTATTTCGGAGCCCAGGCTTATAATACATGTATACGTAAATATTTTTGACATAATTGAACTTGTAACTCACAACTCACCTTTAACGGTAAAAAAAGTCACTCAAAAAATCCGTGGTCAATTTTCCGACTGCACTTAGCTGTCAAACTGGGTCCCGCAACTTTTCTGTTTAACAGCCTTGTAATAATAGTCCAGGAACCGGGTATGAAAAAGGGCAGTTTTTATGACACCGGACCAGCCCAATTATAACCAACGAATTCGTGTAGGGCCGATGTCCCTGATGAAGGCCTAATACTTTCCACCCACAGATTTTGGGAGGCTTTTTTTGCCACGCCGTCAAAGTTGGCAAAACCATGTTTTTGAGAGATAGCGTCGAAACTATTGATTCGAGAAAAAAAAGTTAAGTAACTGTTTGTAGATATTAGAAAAACGAACAATTTGGCGAGTCGCAAAATAAGATCGGTTAATTAGTTCGCTCGCAAAAAATTAAAAACCAGCTAACATGGCCATTTCTGTTATAACCCATTATTAATTGAAAAATGCGTATACAGCCTCTAAAGTCTCAGAATATATGCCCCTCGGTACACTAAATAAGTGTGCGAAATCGGAGCTCGATCGGATGAATAATTTTTGAGAAAAGCTAGTTGTTATTACAAAACCACTTTTTTCGCGAGGAATTTCCAGACCAGGAGAATGTCACCGCGCAAAGAAACCAAAACGAAATTAATCCGAAAAAGTCGTGTCATCATGCACACTTTGGGGCAAATCTATTTTTCATAATTAAAGGTATGAAAAACGGCTCTAAAAAGAGGGTACGTTTTTTGGTCATAAACAAATGGAATTCCATCGCGAATTGTCAAGTGACAGAGTCAGGACTGGCATCATCCGAAAGCGGTCATTTTTCTACGAATTTAGAAAAAAAAAAAATTTGCAAAAAGTTAATTACAGGGAGATAAAAAAATGTGTACTTTAAAAATTGTTGCAGCTGCTCTTTTTAACATAGAAAGCTAAAAATTTGACAGCGTACAGAGTAAGGCTTATGCTAACTAGAGAAAACTCGGCGGAAAAATCCCATATAAATTTATTGTTCATTTCAGCGGTTAATTGAGAGGCCAAATGTGACGCCGCGTCCGGCGGCAGAGTGGGGCGGCCGTCTCTGGCTCGCGCAAAAAGTGAATCCGCGCGTTCAAATTCCACGAACATGAAATATCTACGGAACAAATAAACTTATCGAGTTGTTTTTTTTTTAACCCATTAACGTCACAAAGACACTTTTCAGAAGTCCTCTTTTCGACGGCATTATTTACCATGAAAATGTCGGCGAAAAAATTCCTAAAGTACCTTGTCAACTATTTTCAAGGGTGCTCTTTTGAATGGCGCAACTTAAATTTCGATAACATTTTTTTTTATATTATATTTTTGTAAAATAAGTTGAAAAGACACGAATTTTTGAGTGACATTTTTTTTCATTTTGAGATTCGGAAGTCTCATCGGATTATTTTCGAACCATAAAGTGCTCTAAAGGTGTCCTCGATAGATGTACTTTCGAAATATGCAAAAAAAATGTTTCTCCGACGTTATACCCGCAAAATAACAACAAATAGACTAACAAATTTTCTCTGTTTTGGAGTTCTCAAATATTGTGATCGGAACGAGTCTTTTATAGTTACACGTAAATTGGCTCTCATTTTCGGGGGTTTTTCGGGTCGCTGATCAAGAATTTGACATTATTTTTGCAACATTAATTTGTTTAAACAAATTACTTGACCAGTCAATGTCACTATGTGAGTTGCATATGGTTTCCAATGTTTTGTGGGTCCCTCGTCACGAATTTGACATTGTTTTGGCCAAATTAATTTGTTTAAACAAATTATTCAAACAATCATTGTCACTATGTATGCTGCATATGGTTTTCGATGTTTTTCGGGTCGCTCGTCACGAATTTGGCATTCTTTTTGCAAAACTAAGGTGTTTAAGTAAATTGCGACAAAATTTCAAAATCTTCCAAGAGTGCAATATACGGGAAATAGTAGTGCAAGAATATGTGTCCAATTTCTATTTCGAAGATAATGTTGTAAGTTGCTGTGAAATTATTATCAAAATTATAAACACATAGTAAAATATGACATGCTTTGCCATCGCTAAATCCAACATGGAATCTAACACAGAATTTTGTTTCATCTCGTATCTCGCTTGGTATTCACATCGTTTGTTATCTGTCTTAGTATTTAAAAATATTAAACATTTTTTTAAAAATCATAAAATAAAAAATGAATAAAAAAATAAATAAAAAGATGATTCCCAATAACATGCCCTCCCTCGTGGTGGGAATCGGGCAACATCGGTTGGGTTACGCGATGGCAAAGCATGTTATATATTTACTATGTGTTTATAATTTTGATAGTAATTTCACAGCAATTTACAGCATCATCTTCGAAATAGAAATTGGACACACATTTTTTGTACTATTGTTTTCCGTAGATTGCACTCTTGAAAGATTTTGAAATTTTTTCAAAATTTGTTTAAACAAATTAATTTTTCAAAAATAATGCCAAATTCATGACGAGCGACCCGAAAAACATCGAAAACCACATGCAGCATACATAGTGACAATGATTGTTTGAGTAATTTGTTTAAACAAATTAATGTTGCAAAAATAATGTCAAATTCTTGATCAGCGACCCGAAAACGAGAGCCAATTTATATGTGACCGTAAAAGACTCTTTCCGATCACAATATTTGAGAACTCCAAAACAGAGAAAATTTGTTAGTCTATTTGTTGTTATTTTGCGGGTATAACGTCGGAGATACATTTTTTTTTGCATATTTAGAAGGTACATCTATCGAGGACACCTTTAGAGCACTTTATGGTTCGAAAATAATCCGATGAGACTTCCGAAAATCAAAATGAAAAAAAAATGTCACTCAAAAATTCGTGTTTTTTCAACTTAATTTGCAAAAATATAATATAAAAAAAATTGTTATCGAAATTTGAGTTGTGCCATTCGAAAGAGCACCCTTGAAAATCGTTAACAAGGTACTTTAGGAATTTTTTGGCTGACATTTTCATGGTAAATATTCACATTGAAAAGAGGACTTCTGAAAAGTGTCTTTGTGACGTTAAAGGGTTAATCTGGGCCAACTTTTTCTGCTGATCATGATTTCGTTATTGAAAATTTTGACAAATTTAAGATTCACCTTCGAATTAATTGATTATTTTTTATTTATCTTTTTTTACTAATTTTTACTCAACTTTGGGGTGAAATTGGATTCGAATCTCATCGTTGTGATGTTCTCCAACTACTGTAAGAATGAAAAAAAAATCCAATGAAAAATGTTTTATTATTGCAGCACTTGTCATACCGTTTTATAATTTTCATTAAGGGGGGGGGGGGATAAGGTTTTAAAGACGAAAAAAGCATCTTTTTGTGATTTTTTTGCGGTGACATAGGTAATATAATTTTATTAAATTTAATTACATATTATTGTACAACTTTTGAAGTATGTCAGAAAAAATTTTCAATTTTCAAAATATTGATAAATAAGCCGGTGACGTTGAATCTCCAAAGGCGCCTTGAAAAAAAGTGGTTTTGCGGTGAACATTATAACTCGTTACCGGATCATCTGAAACAAGAAAATTGATATGCATTTTAGAGGTGATGTATTTCTCAAGGTAATCAAGCAGAGTTTTTTTTTCTATTTTTTGCAGCACTTGGAAGCACTTGGAAGTGAAAAACGCGATTTTAGCTAAAAAAATAGCGGTTAATTTGTTATTAAAAAAAAAGAAAAAAATGAAAAAAAACTCTTCCTGATTACCTGTTGATTTATGTGAAGAAGTAATGTTCAAATTTTCAAAAGGATCGGTTCAGTAGATTTTGTGTTCTAATGTTCACGAATTTCAAAAATGACATTTTTGGGAAAATCGATTTAAAGTTTTTTATACGTGAAAATTCGAAATAAACCATCAATAAAAGAACATCAATTTTTATACTTACATAGAGTCATCAATGCCAGCTCCATACAGTGAAACACTCTCATTCAGCATATCCAATGCATCTTTTTGCTCTTGTCTACGATGTATTCTACCCTCTTTTGTTGTACGCGCAGCTTCTTCGTTCGCTCGGGTTATTCGTAGTTCATCAGTTAGGCGCTCCCACTGGTGAGCACTTGGCCCTGTAGAGATGCCCATTTCATCCAAAAAGGACAAAAGAGCAAAACATCCTTCGTTGAAATAGCATGCTGCTACATTTGCTGCAATTTCAACAACGATTGCAGTACCGCTTACGGATTTATCGAGCGGCTACCGGGCAGGTATAAAAATCAGGTATCACGGCCGGTCGTTTGAAACGCTGTAACTCCGTTAGTTTTACTCGGATTGACTTAAAATTTGTACACATTATTCTCGACATATTGTTCATTCGGAAAAAAAATTTAAAAAAAATGTAAAAAGTAATTTTAAAACCATACCCCTCCCTTAAAAAAAAAATTCTTCAAATTTAAGAACACTTGGTGTCTTTCGTAGTTGTAATAGCTTCAATTCGTTAATTTTTTCTGATATTTTTTTCTAATTTGGCCTCTCAATTTACCGCTGAAATGAACAATAAATTTATATGGAATTTTTCCGCCGAGTTTTCTCCAGTTAGCACAAGCCTTGCTCTGTACGCTGTCCAATTTTTAGCTTTCTATGTTGAAAAGAGCAGCTGCAATATTTAAAGAAAAAAGAAATTTTTTATCTCCCCCCAATTAACTTTTTGCAAATTTTTTTTTTCTAAATTCGTAGAATAGTGACCGTTTCCGGATGATGCCAGTTCTGACTCTATCACTTGAAAGTTCGTGATGGAATTTCTTTTGTTTATCAGTAAAAAACGTACCTTCTTTTTGGAGCCGTTTTTACCCCTTTTATTATGAAAAATCGATTTCCTCCAAAGTGTGAATGATGGTACAACTCTTTCGGATCAATTTCGTTTTAGTTTCATTGCGCTGCGACATTCTTTCGATCTGAACATTCCTCGCGAAAAAAGTCGGTTTTTTAATAACAAATAGCTTTTTCAACAACTGTTCATCCGATCGAGCTCCGATTTTGCACACTTATTTAGTGTACCGAGGGGCATATACTCTGAGATTTTAGAGGCTGTACACGCATTTTTTAATTAATAATGGGTTATAATATAAATGGCCATTTTAGCTGGTTTTTAATTTTTTGCGGGCGAACTAATTAACCGATCGTAGTTTGCGACACGCCAAATTGTTCGTTTATCTAATATCTACAAACAGTTACTTAACTTTTTTTTTCTCGGATCAATAGTTTCGACGCTATCTCTCAAAAACCTGGTTTTGCCAACTTTGACCGCGTGGCAAAAAAATGCTTTCCAAAATCTGTGGTTGGAAAGTATTAGGCCTTCATCAGGGGCATCGGCCCCACATGAATTCGTCGGTTATAATCGGTCTGGCCCGGTGTCACGTCAAAACTACCCGGTTCCTGGACTACTAGTGAGTAGCGAGAGTTCGAAATTTTGGAATGGGCACCTTTCACCGTCACTGCTTGTCAAGGGTTAAGAAACTAGTTTTTTTTTACAAATGATTTACGCTGGCTATAAAAACGATGAGATTGACAGAAAAACTTAGAGTACTTTCCATACGGTCCAATTGCCCTGTAAAAACTTGGCCTTGCTCCGGCATACAAGAACAGAAATCGTTCATATTCATATAAATTCTGACTGGACTAAGAACTGTGTAAACAAAGCTATTTCTCTTAAATGGATCAGAGATTTCGCCTTAGCAACGATGAACTGTCATGTACGCGAATGATTAATTATTTGTAATTATTTATTAATTTTTCTAAATTTATAACAAAATTCAAATACGACAAAGAAATTCAAAAAATAATTAATGTGTGTTGGGAAAAATATATGAATTTATGTGATATGAAGGAAAAATAAGTTTACGAAATTCTTTCCAACGTTCTTAACTTTGTTAATAACTTTTCAATTGTCAATATCGGAAATCGAGGTGCTTGTCAGTCATACCGAAGGTATGCCTGATTTTTTTCAGGTTCCTGGACCATCGCTGAATCGCAACACCAGAACAGTCTCAAGTTTGTTCCCATGATTAATTTTTTTTAAACAAGAAAATCTGGGAATTGAAATACTTAGGATACATTTAAATAGACAAATAGGTTTATTTCACGAGTATGAATTAGCCTGGAACTCTCATTTTACATTCACTCAATTGTAATAAGTATGTGGGTGTGTGTGTGTTACAAAATCATAACTAGAATCAGCCAAAATTAATCAAATTCTTGAACACGAGTTAAATTCGAGGTCAAGGTAAAAATATGTCAAACTTCAATTGGTTTCATTTCTTATTTTGTAATACAACATTTGCTGTTCACCCTGTTTGCATTAATTTTATCTACATGTAAGAATTGCTTATGTATTGCGCGCGTGTACGACAAACGATGGAAGAATCATTACTTTAGAACTGCTATTATTCACGTCTCTTATCGGGCTTAAGTTCAACATAACAAAAAAAAAGAAACAATTCGACTTTGTTTCGAAAATATGTCAGTGAATGTAGAAATCATGTAGAAATATGAAGTTTTTGGGATTTTGAGCACACAAAAGAAATTACGCACAAAGGACTTTTCACACTTCAGAAAAAATAAGTTACATTGTTTACGATGCATATATGTGCGGGTTATTAAATAGTAATCGGATCGTCTTTAATTTCGTTTATGAATAACAGGAAGTGATATTTCTAGGTGCGATAAAACTGCAATTTTTGTATCAGATTTTTATCGATCTTAACTCCAAAAAATTCCTCTATAAATATTTACAAAAAAGGGACAAATCCGACATTTTCGAATTATTATGAAGCCAATTAGTAAAGTTCTGTGTTTAAAAATATCCACATCTCAAGTAGCATTGCTGTAAGGCCTAAAAGTAGTATTTAAAAAATTGCTTTTTTAATTTTCAAAATAGTATAAAATTATGATTTTTATACTTAAAATTCATAAGTATTATTATTATTTCATTTATTGGAAAAAAACGTTGACTGCTATTTTTCGCCCGCGCGCTTTAATTATTTTCGGGTAAAGATTTGATGCAATTTGCTCAGTTTTGAGTGGTTAAAAAGAGATCGGTAAAAACCTGAAGAAAAGCGACAATTTATTCACGCTGAAAAGAAACAAACTGTCTGCTACCAAAATCTGTGTTGCAGAGAGTCAATGTCGGACCTTCATCAAAATGACCTGGAATGCCTCATATGTATAGCATGCTACAAATATACACCCAGCGTAACAATCGTGGGATCACTCATTTTCCCGCAGTATTTTAAGTAATTTTGAGTGATTTTATTTCAGTAAAAAATCGTAGGAAAAATTAAAAACAGCATTTTAAAGCGTCAATTATACTCGATAAAAATCGGAATTGAAAAATTTCTATCCGCTTCTTGATATTTTTATCATCTGCAAAAAGCAGCAGTTGAAAAAAAATTTACAACTTCGAGGAGATGAACGAGCAAAAGGATTTTTTTCCGAAAATCTGAGCTACTAGTTTTAAGGAACACATATACCACATAAAATTCATGTTTAGCCAACTCTCTACGATTTTTTTTAACTGAGCTATGGCAAATAAGGTTGTACAACGTTCATTAGGAGAACTATATTGGGTTCATTGGGCAGCTGGCATGCCTGTCTACAAAAAGGTTATGAAAATTTATTTTATTTTACTATTTTTGTTATTGTGAAACGCGATTGATAATACTGAGGAAATCTCGGAACTTTACAGTTTTCCGTTAAAAGTAGCGGAATTCTATTAAAACACTACTAAATTGCAGAATCTTTCAGCCATTTTTTAGCCAAAAATACTCTGAAACAATGTGTAAAACGTCAGACTCCTGCAATTCGCGTTTTGTTTAGCCCCGACATCGTGAATATTGCAAAATCGTTAAGTCTTCCCATTTCCATATGGAATACCTACGTGAGCCCCAAAACATGAAAATTCGAGAAGTACCTGTGATTTGCATTTCCTGGAACTTTGAATGGCCACTTACGTTGTCCTTTTTTATATGTTGTTTCGAGGGTATACGGAGTATAGAAAAAAAATCAACGCATTTTTCAAGCTCAAAACATGAAAAATGAGTAAGCTACGAGCAAAACGACTTTGGCATTCAAACTTTCTATATATCCAAATGAACATATAGAGGGGGTAAGGTAGTTCAACTAGACATTGACTTTTTTAGGAAATACAGACCACAGCGATACTTCTCGAACTTTCATGTTTCATGGAGCTCACGTAGGACATGGACCTGGGAAGACTCAACGATTTTGAAATATTCACGATGTCGAGGCGCGAGAAAGGGGAAATTCCAGGAGCCTGACGTTTTGCACATTGTTTCAACAAACTTTTGGCTAAAAAATGGCTGAAAGACTTTTGCTATTTATTGCTGCTTCAGCAACTTCAGCAGCAGCTATACTGCTGCTTTATTATATTTGATCACATTTCGTCATAACAAAAACGACAAAGGCGAAAAAAACATCAAAAAGAGGATTGAACATTTTTTTAGACCAAGATTCTTAAAGGGCATAATTCACACTCAATAATGCTTTTATTATTTTTTCCATCATTTTGTCCTACTGGGATATAGTTGATCAAAAATGCTTAAAATTTTGGCGAAAAATTTGTGATCCTTTAATTGTTGCGCTGAGTGTAATATATATACATGTAGATCGTACCAAATATGTAACACTTGAGTGTTTTTTTTTCAGTGTTCCAGCGGCACTTAAGGAAACCATCAATCCCGCTATAATTAACTCTCGTGCTTGAATGAAACTTGGACGATGGAATATTTCCAGGGTTTCAAGCTGATTCTATAGACTTTAATCACGTAACGGAAGTTGGTTTTTTCTCTTTTTTGTGTATGTTATCAAGATATCGGATTCTGTAACCTTTTTTGCGTTTAAACTCTAATTCATTCTAATCTGCCGCTGGTTGTACGGAGAACTTTTGCAATCTTCGTTTCCTGAGTGCTGCTTGTTCGTTGCTCGTTACATCTGTGGGTCTCGAAGTCGATGGCAAACATCTGTCGTCGATACTGCTGTTGCTACTGTCCGACCTCGCGGAAAGATCATCGCTTGTGGTTGTGGCAATTCTCGACGTCGTTGTACAATCATTGTCATTCTTTGCTGGCGATTCCGTAACTAATGCGGCACCTTTGTTTCTCGATTCAGGAATTACGTTTGCACCCGATGGGCTTGGAATCGGTATGCTACAAGAAAAAACCATCGCAGCAAAATTTGTTTTAATGACATTTTCAGTATAGCACGGTAAGAAAGAAATTTAGGAATAAATGTATGGTGAAAACATGAAAAATATTGGTTTTTAATAATACTAATATGAAAAAGTCATCAATAAATATATTATTGAAACAATTTTATGACAAATCGTCAGAAACAAATATTCCTTGGCGTTTGAAACACAGTTGTCGATTTTACCAAATGTTTGTGGTTTTTTTGCTGTGTACTTCGGAATTTTCGTACAGCTGTGTTCCAGGATTTAAACAAATTTCGGTATAATAAACGCTCTGTTATACATCTTTCTTTATACAACTATGACTATGCATTCTCATTTTATAGCGAAAAGTTGGGAAACAGACGATGGTCCTCTTTATTTTCAAATTAGCTTAATCCGAGAAAATGTCACCTTTTAATTTGGTCCGAATGTTTGTTTCAGACTTACTTGGCTGTTGCTGCTACTGTCTGGTATTGATTCATCATAGCATTAGCTGCGTCCAACAACAGTTGAACCCTCTGCAATGTTTGAATTCGCGCCTCGACTGCTTGTCGTAAGTTACCCTCCATTGCTCGCAATTCCTCCTCGCTGAGTGTCGTTAAATTTAGTGGTGGTGTTGGTACCGGTGTCAATGGTACAGCGGTAGCAAAAGGTGGTGCAAGAAATGATACATTCGACGAGGGCGGTAGACGTCCTTGAGCTATCGCCGCTCTCAGCTCCGCAAGAGTTCTTATTTGAGAAATTGGAACGTCTGATCAGGTAAAAAAAAACAGCAACGGTCAAAAATGTATATATTTTGGTGAATAAAGATTAGTCGCAACGAAAATACGTATTTAACAATTTCAATTTTCGTTTTTTTCTGCTGTGTTAGACGTTTTCAGTATTTTCCAAATTTGCCTCGACAATTCGCAATTTGCTGCAGATTTATATAAGTATTTTCATGTATAATAAAAAAAAAAAATTGTCTTAAAGTTATCCGACTTAATTTTATATTAAATTCATAGAGGGCAAACGTTTTTTTACCTTGTTGAGTGTTTGTGGTTTGGGCCGGCTGTGGAGCTGGCGTGGGTCCGTGAGGTTGATTAGCCGGTCTCGGCTCGGCATTTGTTGTAGTCGGCCTTAAAATATTTAGCCTACACGTCGGACATGTTTGCTGACGTTGAAACCACGAACGTAAACAGGCCGTATGGAATATATGATTGCACGGTAATTTCTTGCTAGCCGATATCATTTCTTCCCTGTAATAGGAAAAAAATCTGACTACGAGAGAATTGATGGGTTTTCCATATGACGGATATCTCAAATAAATGGTATATTTTTTATCTCGGCGAAAAGCGGAGCTTAACGTAACATTTAAGAGAGAAATGGAACTTTACTGATTATAGTTGAGCTTTGACTTGGCACAATTTCGATTGGTAATTATTTACCTGCAAATAATACAAACGTTATCTGCAGCCGCGAGTTCCTCGGGAGTTGCGTCAGGATAAAAAGTATTCATGTTCCGAATAGCTCTACGTGACATAACAATATCTTGGAAGGCTTTTTTGAAGTTTCTCATGGTGTAATACATTGGTCGAACAGCAAATAATGGTAAAGTGTAAAGCTTTATCATTATCGCTACAAACGACACGTACAAAATAACCTAAAAACATATGAAAGAAATCAAGAAATGATTTAGTCAAATGTATTTCTCGACGCTCGGTACTTTGCACGATTTTCTCAGCTGTAATCATACACATAGCCCGTTTGCATCCGGAACATATTAAGGGATTTAATATACTTTGGCTGGTAAAAAAACGAACTTTCTACAATATTTTTATGTGCTACTCCCTCAAGTATATTTAGTACCCGGCATTTAATGATTTTGGTCTTGCCAATGACCCATTATACTATTTAACTGATTGAAACATTTTTTCAAATAAAATTTGTAAATGGTTCCATAGGCTGTTAGTTGTTGTTAGAGACATTAATGAATTGAAGGTTTTAATTTTGAATTTTATCACTGAAATAAGCTGTGGTTCTCGGCTGAATGATACACAGTATTCTCAATTCCATGTTATAGAAACATATTACATTTTGGTACCTTGAAAAATCCGATGACTAATTCTGTTAACAGTAAGAATACCGGCTTATTTTCCCAAGGGCCCTCGCTTCGTAAATCAGCAGTGTGAAGTATGTACTTAACAGTGATGTTTAGCACAATGGTCATAAGTATGGCATATTCAAATCCAAATACCAATTGTACGGATGCTCCTTTAGCCTGCGTCGAATTGTATGCATATTGGATCATATTTGCATTTACTACTGCCAATAAAGAAAGTAACGTAGTTACTCTTAGGTGAAACAGCCATGTTATCACAGGACTTCTTTCCATCTGCAATGTTTGTGAGAAATGTTATCAATACAAAAGTGTTAATCTTGTTGAAAAAAAAAGTGTTACAAATATCCAAAATTGCTTACATAATCCACTCGATCTTCAGCTAACCAGTGGAAAGATTTCAGAAATAATAAGAGTGTGAATAGAGCTATGAATTTTGGACTGAAATCATCTCTGAACACTGTAAACGCAAGGCATGTTTCTGTAACTGCATACCATGCTTTTTCTACCAAGTGCTGAAAATAAACGAGCATAAAAACATCATCTCTCTCTTCTGAGATTCAAATTCCTTTTGTTTTTTGACAGTAAATTTTGCATCGTAGCCAAGAGACAAACGGATCTGTACAGTTTATTCCACATCAATGATTATTCAAAGTTTAACAACTTTTATTACATTTCAAATATTTTTCGGTGTTCAATTTCGGAATTGAAAATAAGGTAAAATACCCAGTCTTTGTGCCTGAACCACTAGTCGGCCTTTTTCGAATTTGCATGCAAAGAGTGCCGACACTAGTGTTGACACTCTTTGCACGCATCGTAAACTCTAAAAAGGCCGACTAGTGGTTCAGGGCCAAAGACTGGATACTTTTTCCTGTGTATGAAAATAACGATCTTGAAGTTTGCATCGTTGCAGTCCAACGGAACGTACGACGAATGTCTTCTTCATCGTTAATATTCTACGATTTGCCAAATATTTTTCAGGAATTTTTCGAAATTGTGACACTCCTGAAAAAAGATGGAACATATAATGAAAATTCGGGAGAGTTGAGTGTAAAAACTTGAGTAAATTCGATTTTTTGTTGAGGTCCAACGATGCAAACTTCAAGTTCATTGAAAATAAAGAGTGTAATATAGAAGATGCTTTAATTATACTTTCAGTGTATTATGACAATGCAAATTTTATTTCTTTATTATTCTCAAAATTCCTTTCTTTTTCTACCTCGAGTTCGGCGGCGCGCAGATTGCCAAAAAAAATTTTCCTCAAAAACGTGTTTGTAATGAAAACGAGTATGAATCCTTGTACGTATATAACCTGGAAAAGATATACAATGAATAAACTTTTATTAAACACTTCATTGAAGGCATCCAAAGAAATTCTCCAAATAAGCATATTGTGAGAATGAGAAAATCGCTTATTTTATTGAAAGAACAAGATCGCTAAATAGATTTATCAAGTATGAAATGTAATTTTCATTAGAAAGAGTATTTGCTCAGCCAATATAATGTTATGTTACATTATCCTCATCTTTATACATCAGCATCAACACGATAATAACAATTCTTGATGAACAAATGATGTTTACATAAACACATTGCGCATGGCCGTAAATGATATATCTAATTGAAGAAATTAAATGTCATTGTAATTCATTACAATGATTTATTGCAGCCAAAAGTGATTATTTGCAACTGCAAACTGTACATTGGCACCATTAAAATAACGAAATAGGGAATAAGAACGAGTAAAAAAGAACTTTCGAAACGCAATGAAAATTCATACGAAAATCAACTGAAATTTGACTCGTGGAATTTTCGACAGAATCAAACAAACAAAAATCATTGCTTATACGTTGAAAAACACATATGGACTCAAAATTTACGCTCAAGCTGTTGCAATAGTGTTGACACTAGTGTTCACACTCTTTGCACGCACCGCAAATTCTAAAAAGGCCGACTAGTGGTTGGTGGACGAAAGAGTGGCTACTTCATCTCACGTAGACTTGAAAATAAATTTTCGTTTCACAAAAGCACGTTAGTAGCGTATGATAATAATATTTACGAAAGGCTGAGTACGAAATACGAATAAGAAATTTCACATGACCAATACGGTTGTGAATATGTTTATATTTGAAAAATAAATATACAACAAAGAATATGTAAAATTGTAACTCACAGTCATACAAGGATTCGATTTGGTTATGTAGACGACAGACGGATAGAACTGTTTCTTCTGATAATATGCATTACCAATAACTGCACACGTAAGCACGAAACTGATGAGCAATATTCCAGCAGCTCTCATTTTATCGCGTGAAGAAGCCTCAATGACTTTCGTGCACACCGTAACTAAATAATTTTTTATCCTGAATTTCAGAAAAATAACACGCACGTACTGACTTGATTTAACTCGTGACAATTCGCAACATTAGAGTGAATAAAAGTAGCCAACAGCAGCGCAGCAGCGCGCTGACAAGCACAGGCGATCACACGCGATTTCAAACGGCGAATCGTGTAACTAAAGTGTTGGGACACGTATGTAGTATGTGTCGCTTGTTTGCGGCGGGCGACAACGTAACAAGACACTGTATGGGGGATCAAAACAAAGATGGTGATAAGGTATATTAAAAATTAGAGAGGGAGATAACGACACTGCGAGCATATCCGCACAAAAATTACGCAATTGATAAAATTTCGTCCTGAAAGTTTTAGTTGAAGACACGTGGATCCAAACTTTCATCGTCGAAATTTTTTTTTATTTGGGAGTCCGTTTGTTAATTAATGTTTTTTTTTTGTAACGTTGGTCCGATACACAATGGTGTAACGGGAAATCACTTCTTACCGATTTACGAAGAAAGAATATACATAATACGGCGTAAAGAACGGCTTTACTTGAACATTTGCGAATGGGTTTCAATTTTTAAAACAGAGGGCAAAACTCACATTTTCATTGATTATCCGGAAAAGATCATTTTTTTACTGTTTTATCGGGGTCTCGTACAAGGTCTGAACGTTTACGGATTCCGTTTTGTGTGCATCGCGATCCATACAATATAAACAAACGCACGTGCTTTATCGAAAACTAATAAAGATTTTTAAAATAGAGCATTTGTTATTCGAAAAGATGGAAGACAAAATGGATATCGCTAAACGGGCTAATAATGCTGGCAATTTGCGGTCTGAAATTGTTCAAGGACAAATTCTCATTCCGATAAAACAGTGGAACGTCGATTACTTTTTCAAAATTATTGGTATCTACCGAATTTCAAGCTTTATTCACTATTATTATTATTGTTGTTGTTGTTGTTGTCGATATTATCATAATGTGCCAAGTGCATGAAAACATTTCCATCTTGAGTGTTGTAAAAACTATGCTGAAGAAATCAGCACGTAACCATATTCGTCAGTTACGAATATTTTTCTACGAAAAATATGTATTAAAATGATCCTCCATCCATTCCATTACAAATACTGTATTATACATATAAATATTCCATTTCAAATAAAGCTTAAACATTTCCAAACCTATAGTACAACATAGAAATGGTATAGCAATAGCAATATACCTACAATCTTTAACGTTTCTAAGCTCGGCTCATCTTCATCACGTTAAAAATACTATGACGATAAAAGTGTACTGTCGTATACCGTATAATAAAAAATTGGTATCTCGGAAACATTTTTTATACTCTATGCATTATCTTGGCTAATTGCATAATTCATCGTGAGATTTGTTATTCTATTAAGGAAGATAGACATTCAACATACATTCTACAAAAAGGAAATATTAATAAAAAATCAATGGTGCTGCTTATTGTTAATGAATATTATATTTGAAAAAATGACATTATAGCGAATTTATCTCTTGCAGAAGAAGGACTAGATGATTTTCTCAATTACGACAGATGTAATAAATTAGCCGACAAGTATCTTATCGCAATGGTATTCATGTATTTTCTCAGAGCTTCCCTTCTTCCGAAGGAATACACGCGTCTCAACTTTTATGCCGCTCTGTAAGAAAAGAAAACATGTACACGCACGCGTATACAGTTACTTCGAATGCTTCCTTAATGCAGCCTCCGTTTTATATTTTAAATGCTTCTCCGCTTTTTTTCTTCCATCCGTATTGTTTCCATCATGTCGATTGCAATGACAATGAAAATACTTGAAGATATTTGGCTCATGATATGGAAGAGGATGACGAAGACACACGTGACGATATTTTGACTTGGTCAACTCGAGGACATGGTGGTATTGGGAAACCCAGATTGCTGCTCAGACAACGCGAGGACATTTTCAAGAGAATGAATTGCCGTGCTGTTGTTTCACGTACATGTTGTGAAGGTCTCATGCGTATTGCCCGACCAGATCATCACATATGGAACAGGAAGAGAGATTCGACTCACGCTGGTGCCAATCCGAGATTTCACAGGTAAAAGCTCTGGGAAGACGCCATTGTTAGGTAGATGTCACACGACATACGACATTCGCAGTAAAAAGTTACCTTTAACCAGTCAATGCACGAAAATTTGCATAAGTTTCTTGCAGGATATTCGAAAAATATTAGGTGAACATGCAGACATAGGTCTGCACAATAAACTCATTTAAACTCATTTAAAATTGCGTAAGCCGTGAAACTTGTATTAAAATCTTGCGAAGCATTATTGATGTCATGTACCGACCCGCCAAATTCATACAATTTTGTGAAAAAACACTTTTAGCGTGGCAGTGATCATGAAAACGCTCTTTGTTGAGTTTATCTAGTCGACATTTCCAAAAATCATCATAAAAATCGCACGAGGTTCATTCGAAAAACATATGTCGATTTATTGACATACTAGCTAAAGCATTGTTTTTATGCAAATTTTGTAAACCTTTTTTCTAAACAACTGTGGCAATCTGTTTAGATGAGATAAGCTAGTGCCGAACTAGAAGCAATCTGAATGAATTATATCTCAAAAAATTTCTCGAAATTTGCTCATCAAGAATATAAAATTGCTCTAGCGGTAGCAATTATTTAAAAAACGTTATTAAACAATTTCGAAACAATCACTAATTCGACGTTTTCTAAGTTATCCGAGTACGAACGGGATTTTTTCTAGGCTCAAAAAACTGCGATTAATTTGCTCACCACTGCCCCACCTTGTTATTTCCGTTTTATTAACGTTTTTTTTATTTGAAAAAAGTAGTTATATTTCCGATATTTTAAGGCCCGGAAAAACGACTTTAAACATCGAGAATTTAATTATTATTTTTATTCAAAAAACGTTAATAAAACGTTAATAACAATTAAAAAGGTGGGGCAGTGATGAGCAAATTTATCGCAATTTTTTCAACCCAAAAAAGATTCCATTCGTACTCGGATAACTTAGAAATCGTCCAATTAACGTTTGTTACGAAATTTTAAAATTTTTAAATTCTAGCTAGAGCTAGAATTCTACATGCTTGATGAGCAAATTGCGATCAATTTTTTTGTGATATAATTTATCAAGATCGCTTCTAGTTCGGCACCAGCTTATCTTATCAATATATTCACATAGGAAACAAATTGTTTCCTACATGTATATTTTCTTTCAAACAAGTATTGAGCGTTTTATAGTAAACGGGAGATGGCGTACATGCCAAAATTCTGTCGAGTTGTTATTCTTTCGCTAAAAAGACGCTCGAAAAACAAGCGCAGGCTTTCATATTATTGATTCCACTGCTCACTGGAATAACTTGGATTCAGTTTATAATGATGGTAGATTGTAATTTTTCAATATCTCTTTAATCTTAATTAAAAGTGAAAATGCATTTTAATTGTACCATGGTTAATTCAAATATGTTAGAATGAAGAAAAATTAATTTTCACAAAAAAATTTCGAAAAAATTATACTTTCCATTGTAAAATTTATTCATTGACAATTCGATAAGCATCGGCAAGAAAATACTTTTTCACATGTTCTAAACGATGTATGTGAATATTTCCTTTCATTTTGTTGTAAACAGTCTTTTTACATTTTCAGCGTTCGTAATGTATGCCCAAGTTGCATTGGCCCCTAATAGCCTAAAATAGTCGTCGATGAAATATTGTTGAATTTATCAAACTTGGTCGATGTGTCACTCAACGCAATCATTCTTGGAGACTGAATCAAATTGCAAGATTTATTGCTCACCGAGCCAAACAAGTTTTTCTTTTTAATGTACATAAAAGAATATTATTAATAAACAAAGTGACATGATACAAGATACAAAAGAAAATTGGTGAGTAATAATTTATTCTGCAAATATCATAAACTGACTATACTCTATGTTCCTACATTTATCTTACGTACGTTATTGATAAGATCTCATAAAAAAGAACATGAACGAAAAGCAACGATAATAAAAGAATACATTGAATACAATTGTCACAACTCGAGTGCTGGAAAAAAAGTGATGTTAAATGAACACAATATGTTTTGTTCTTCACATGAGAAAACTGTAAGAAAATGTACGAAAAACAAATGTCATCAAAGTTTATGTTGAAAAAATTCCTCTTATTCTGTTCACAAGCGCCCAGGGGAAGTTTTATCAAAACCTTGAATCGCTCATTAACACGAAAAAAATAGTAATAAATAGAATGCGCCGTGTTAAAGTTGTCCACTTTGAAGTTTACAACCTAACAAAAATACGTTTTTTTATTCTAGTTTTTAACAAAGGTATCAAATTTCTGTTTTCTATCCAATATTAGATAAAATTTGCTTTGCTGTCAAAAGTGCACGATACTCTTGCGCACATATGTGCAGTCGCGGACAGTTTATGCCACCGAAAAATGAAGAAAAAATCGCAATTTTTAAAGGGTATGTATAAAAATCTATTTCCTCTGTCGAGAATATCGAAAAAAAAATTTTCGATTTATTATATAATGGCACTTTGATATATCTCTCTGCTAAATAATTGAACAGCAAAGAAACTCTCAATTGATGGATTGAGTGAGTGTTTTAGATTTTAAAACATTTCTCGGACTCTGACGCTTTGATGTGGTTAGTGTTGGTACAGCTTTTAAAGGAGTTCTTCGGCTATCCACAATCGGTCTTCTCGCCAAAGATTTCGCACTTTTTGGCGTTTTAGTCGCGAGAGATCGTTTTATATGTGGCGTTTTGCAAGATACATTGTTCTCTGTATCGTGTGCATTCACAGATTTTTGAAGTACTGCAGGAACCGAAAAATGTTCATCATGGTATGTAACAGGATTAATTTTGTTGCGAATAATTGTATTTTTAACACAACTTTTGTGATTTTCATACTTCCCACTCGTTCGCGTTGTATCGCAATTTTTTTGCTCAGTTTTTTGAAAGACCCGACGACTGGTATGATTTTCCGTAATTTGTCGTGAATTTTTTTGGGATGGTAATATCGTAAATTCCATTTTAATAATGGGAGAATAATTCTCATCAGAAGAAACAATTTTCATTTTCGAATTATGATTTTTTGGACTTTTGCTCAATTTTCTTCTCGTCGATGATGGTTTTCTCGGTGATGTATCAGTCTCATGATTCTTGGATTCTCGAACATTCGGCATGATTTTTTCTGTTTTCGATGATGCTTCTCGGATAGCATCAATTTTCCTTTCCACAATCGCATCGTTACACATTTTTCGTATTTTATTATCATCGAATAATTTGGCTTTAGCCAAAACCATACCAGCATTTTGGGTCCTCAATTTTGCTATTGATGCTCTTCCGCTTTGTGTTACTGGTGTGGATGTATTAGAACGTACGTCGGATTTAAAATAACCAGCAGCATCTTTCCATGAGATTGTTTTCAATTGGTCTCGTGTCTTCGGAGTTTCATGCTCACGATTGTCATTTTGCAAAACATTTAGTTGACTGTTGGTTTTTTTCAATTTTTTTATTTGTTTATAAAGATATCGGGAATTGTCGATGAATTCATTTCCGTGAAAGGACGAGGCGCGCCGTATATTAGCACCCAACTTGTTTGCTGTTACATGAAAACTATCATCATCACTTTGAAAATTGTCGCTGCTGTTGCAATTTCCATGAGCATGTTCGGCAGTATGGGTTATGAGAGTGTGTAATTGTTCTTGAAGATAATTCAATTTAGCATTTGTTTTATCGCTGCATGAGGAATCGCCAATATTGTTATAATAATCATTATTTATTTCTTGATTACTCTTTGGCGAAAGATGAATATTATTTAGTCGATTATCTGTCATTTGTTCATATTTCTCCGTTCTTTGTGTTACGTGCCATGATGCATTACGACTAACACGTCTTGACGGTACTTTTTCTTGCGATCTCCTTCGTAAAATACCAATTTTACGAGCACTCGGTGATCTTATAATTTTATGCTCCGCTGAGCGACGAATTTTCAATTCTTTGCTCAATCTTTTAGCCAAATTATCAGCTGTTAATATACTCTCGATACTCGCTTCACCAAGCATTTTTTCATATTCGTTCTGTACATTACTCACAGAGTTCATCATTTCGAAACTCTCGTCCGCGATATTACCAAATTCTTGTGATATTCTTGATTCTATAGCTGATACTCGATTCTTTATTTCCTCGTACTCGCTCTTCGGTATTCTCACGTATTCCTCATTCCTTGAATTCTTCTCAAGAAGGCAAGAATTAACAATGCTCGATTCGTTCAATGATTTTGACGTATTTTTAGTAAGCTCGTTCGACAGTAAGCAGCGACAGTTCGAACGAAGATTTTTATCGTGTTTCAATGTCGTATAATCGATTCTACAATTCCCTGTTGTTTCTGATAAAGGAATAGCGTCTAAAGAGCGTCGACAACTGCTTAAACGCTGTTGTGCTATTGTGTTCCCGCCGTTAAAATCAGATTTTAGTTGATTAGTCTGTTCGTTACATTCGTCGGATAAATTCACATCGGCGTCCATAAAAATACCATCATAATCGTCGCGAACGTTTAAAAACGTGGCCGTTTTTCTCATCAACGGCGAGCACTGTCGCTTTTGAGCACTTTCAAACTCGACATCACGGTCTTTTTTTTTAGTTAAAGCGCTGCTAGCGGAACTCCAACGTCTCTCGATGTATGGACTGTATGATTCTTTATGGGACTGATCCGATCCGATATCCACGGCTCTCTGTGAGAAAATTGTGATTGGAAATACATAAGGATTTATCGTTTACTTATGAAGTTTTAAGAAATCACATAAACCTCCATAAAAAACTCGTTCAATTTTTTGCAAATATCTTAATTTCTATTAGTTTTTTATTTTTTCAGTATATATTCGGTATATACTGGCCGCGAGATAACCTTCTCCCTTATTTTCTCTTAAAAGCGTTCAACTTCTTTTCGAAGTTAAACGCTTTCCTTATCAGCAATGACAATCAATAAACAACGTAATTGATTTTACCGAACCTCGGTTCCTTTTTGCATCAAATTCTAATCGTAATTAATTAGTTTTCGTAGTAGCAATTTTGTTTAATCATTATAAAATTAATGAAACAATATTAACGCGCGCATACACGTTACAAAACGCTTATATTACACGCCTGTTATTGTATTGAAATATTGAATAACTTTGTGGTTACAAAATGGTGATTTTCTAATGATAATTGAAAGAATAACCTAGATCAAGATCAAAGGTCTTATAAAGTGCTCTGAGCATTTTTTGAAATATTTATTGCGCGTACTTTTTTTTAATGATACCCAGAGAAGAAATTGCAATATGAAATTATTGAAAGCTTTTTTTATATTCTCGAAACGATTATACTTCCATACTTATACAATTTAACCAATAGAAAAATAACTTGTATACCTGCTTGCTTCGTGAATATAAACGTTCCAGGCTCAGCCTGATTTTCCTAGGTCTTTCGATTTTGTTAACGACCCGCCTATGTTAAAAACAAAAGTGTGCTTGTTGAACAAACATTGTACCATAATTTACAAATGTAGAAAAAATCCTCAATCTTGTACCAAAACCGATGAAAGTACTAAATCTTACATTTCTGAATGTACTTTTTGCGTTGTGTGTGTTCGAACCTTTGGTTTGCGCGCCGGACTTGTTTCTCTAGCAGGGCTGTGAAGATTGTTGTTAAAAACAAAAAATGAGAGTTACTGTGTCGAGTAAATAAAAGCGTTTTAGTTAGGTTAGGAACGAGAAAAAAGAACGTGAAATTACGTTTTTTGGATTGACACGGACTGGAGATAAGCAAAGGTCGGAAACATTTTAAACGTTTAGGCATTGCATCCAATACATCTCGTCTGCAAAATGTTTTTCTTACCCGTTATGTGCCTTTCGTGCAGAAAATACTACGAAGAGAAGAAGGGACAGAGAAAGGGATAGGACCAATTTTATTGTACAGCAATTGCACTTACTTTTTTTTAACGCTAACTGAACCATCAGTTTCCGCGACTTTCCTTTTTTTACCGATTTTTATCGAAGGTGTGTGCGTAGGATCCAATTCTGACATTACCAATTCGCGATTATGGTGTCCAGCCTCGCTCGGCGATCCATTTTTGCCTACTATCTTTTTTAAACCATGAAACATTCCTAAAAAAAAGAAATATAATTATTGCAACATTCTAGTACGATGATTTTATTGAAAATTGCTATTAATCTCATTCCTGTTTATTCAGATGGCATAAAGATTCGTACGTTTTTTATACTATAATTAAAGGTTTCATGAGTAAATTAAAATTATCTGACAAAAACACAAAAGATTCTAAAACTAACAGCAATCGGAGCATGGTCTGTGTATGGCTTCCGCAGCCATATCCATCAAAATGACCACAGACGGTACTAAGAAAAAATGAAATATGTCAAAAAAGGAGGATGGAGAAAATGTTTAAACGCAAAAATAGGACATAAGACAGGCATAAAATTAATCTAACTCTACAGGATTCAAATGTGTAATGAGTTTAAGAATTATCTAAAAATAACAATTTAACAATATGATAATAATATAATATCGCGACACGATGTGGCACTTTGTCCGACTGCAGTTTGGAAAATTGGTGGCACTCAAAATTAACGATTATTATTCATTTTTAATAGAGCAGAGTAAATACATATTCAAACAAATATAAATCTTACAAAAAAATTGGAAACTCATACTATATTAAAAATAATGCATGTTGAAATACTATTGTTTATTACAAAGTCTTGAGACATCTCTGAAATAAAATTGAAAAGTTTTCAAATTAAAGGTTATTCCAATTTTGCAGATCGATGCAGAATTTGGCTCGAAATATTTTGTAGATATTACAGTTGCAATTACTTTCATACGAGCAAATTCTTTGAAATAGGAGAAACTATGATAAAAAGTTGAAGCTTGGACTCACTTGTCAAGCTACCACTTCGATGTTTCTTTCTTTTGTTTTGCGGTCTCAGATGAGGTATCAGATCCGACTGATCTAATTCTGTTTCAACACTGCCCATTGCTTCAGCTGCAATGGCCTCCGATATGTGTTTTGGTAAAATGCCAATTTTTTCAGCATTTTCTATCAACAGCTAAAATTAAGCATCAATGTTCATTCTTCCTTCAAAAAGAAGTTCAACAAGAAAATACAACGAAAAAAGGTCTAAAATTTCTAAAGTTAATATTTTCTGTTGTGGAAATTTGTTATTCATCTTGAATTTTTGTAATGCCGAGTGTAGCAACATCAGCGGGTGATTTATAGAAGATTGTAAAAAAAAAAATTCAATCTTTTGGTCATGTTCCGATAATGCAACCAAAATAATGTCATTTTTTACATCCTTAGAAAATATTGCTACATACTTTGATAATAGCCAAATGAGCTTCAAGCCTGGTTTGTACAGCGGACATGGTTGTTTCTTGTAGGGGCATGATATTTGGTACAATAACGGTGGCCAAATTTTCCACGCTCATTTTATTGAGGTTCTCGTTGAGGGAAACTTTTTTCAAGAAACTCATGAAAAAAGCTAGAGTATTCAGATGCAGAGGAGGCAGAAGAATGCAGGCAAGTAATAGAGCCTCGATTGCTTGCGTACGAAGAACGAGACATTGCACAAAAAGATCGTGATAAGCATAAGGTATTAGAGGTTCGGGTAGATCACGAAAAAATGTTTTAAGACAATTTGCAACGTCTATGGCATGATTTTTTTCACCTAATGTTCCACCAGCGTTAATACGAGCGATCAGGTCCTTTTGTCTGGCTTGTGAGCCAGCTTTACGAAAAAGACCCTCCTGACATAAGAATTTTTCAAGATGTGTCGTTGCCTGACATACAAAGGCAGGAACGTGTACAACAGCACCGGATGATAAATGAATTACATCCAAAGATTGATAAGACAGTGGAACTTTGAAGATGTTCATTGAAAAATTACGATTCCGTTCAAATTTCTCATTTTTCACAGCATTTTTCTTTAAACGATGTTTAACCCCCATATTTCGAAGATCATTTGCAACACTTCGATAAACTTTTTCTTTGTTCAGAACATCGTATATCAACATTTTATGCGTCCCAAAATTTATATTTTTCAATATTTACAACATAACTCGCGTGGCAGTTTATTTAATTCATAAACCGCATAAACAATGACAATTTCTTGGAATGTTTCTGGATTGGTGAAGTTCTAACCACTTTCAAATATCAACGTTAAAATATAAGGAAGTAACTAGAAGAATTCCCGGTTAAGTCGGGCGATGGTCGGGCGCGTCGGGTCGGCGGTCGGCCCCACAACGCATTGTGGCGAGCTATGTGAACTTGGTCCGTCAATTTTGCCTTTTCGAATTTTTTTCTTTTCTTATCGTTTGTTAAGAGTTGAAAAAATCTCATATTTGTTCAAATAATTTTCAATTATTTGTACCACATTTTAGGCACTATCGGCAAGATTACATATTCTCTATCTGTGACTGATGAGCAGAGTGCCTCTCTCTACTCGATACGGCCCTGCGGTACATTGCGTTTTTAGAAAACTTGTGTTATATTTCGCACAATATGAACTTTTCAACGATTATTTTGGACTCTCAAACACTTTGAAACAAATAGTAAGTATATTATATAATAAGCACATATAATTAATGAATCTTACTTTTCTTTTCACCAATAATTTGGGAAGAGTTTGGGCAAGTTTAGGAAATAATGATTTTCCAGTAACAAATAAATTATTTTTCGCGTATAGAAAGTAGATGACCCAATCGGAAAAAAGTTTTTTTAGCACCAATCGATTGCAAATAGTTTGGGCAAGACTGACGAAATAGTCTCTTAGTTTTGGAAATTAATTGAAATAGTTTAAATCAATAATTAAATGTTCACATTCTGCCTTGACATATTGTAACGAACGCCTACTCCAATGCGGTTTATCGCACCTTTCCACCAGACAGCAGCACCGCTTAAATCGTGAGTTCGGTAGATTAGAATATTCCGGTATTATAATTTGTTCATTCAACATTCGAATTCATTTAGTATGGGTAGAAGAAATAGGCTTCTGCGTTTTCTCATCCGCTAACCCGTAAATAGTTTAACGCAAAACGAATAATGCCAGGGTTTAATGCGACATCCTTAAGTCACGATTCGTTAAGATAAATATTTAAAGAGCCTATAAATTTCTCAATATTCAGAATAATATTAATATTCCGTACGTGGCTTGCGTAAGGCTTCGTTAGTTTCTTAGCTCGTCTCTCAATTTTTTATGTTAGAGTAAGGACTCATAAAACATATGAGAGTGTTCCAATTACCGACATAGTGCAGCACAGTGCCGACAATTCCGTTGTAACCGGACAATCTAGACAAATCTGGAATACTCCAGAAATGTGAACATTGTGTCATACTGTGTCGCTCTGTATCGGTAGTTGGAAACTCCCCCTTGTCAAGTAGTCTATGCGCGGAGGGGTCCCACAACCAGTCCCAAGTCCCAACTTGACTTTGACCAAGCTGCCTCTATGCTGACCTCCGTAAAGTTAGCCGTACCACTTGAGAATGTCATTTATTGAATTTGCCTAATCGTTTGGTGGTCGATTGGTGGTGATTGGTAGCGTACGCAAAACATTTGGTAGTCAACAGTTTGTGAATAAATAAATGATTAAAATGTTATGTAAAGTTGGCCGGACCATCTTTTTTTTCAACTCAAATGGGTTTCCGAAATGCTTAATTGATGTAAAATCATTTGGTGGTGATTGGTAGTGCAATTTAAACATTTGGTAGTCATTTGTTTTTGTATAAATCAATTATTTAAAATTTGTAAAGTTGGCCGGAACATTTTTTTTCAACTCAAATGGATTCCTAAAATGCTTAATCGATGTAAAATCGTTTGGTGGTGATTGGTAGTTCAATTTAAACATTTGGTAGTCATTTGTTTATGAGTAAATAAATTATTTAAAATTTGTAAAGTTGGCCGGACCGTCTTTTTTTTCAACTCGAATGGATTCTTAAAATGCTTAATCGATGTAAAATCCGTTGGTAGTATATGGTAGTGCAATTAAAACATTTGGTAGTCATTTGTTTTTCGGTAAATAAATTATTCAAAATTGATGTAAAATTGGCCGGACCATCTTTTTTGGACTCAAATCGATTACTAAAATGCTTAATCGATATAAAATCGTTTGGTGCTGATTGGTAGTACAATTTAAACAATTGGTAGTCGTTTATTTGTGGGTAAATAAATTATTTAAAATTTGTAAAGTTAGGCGGACCACCTTTTTTCGGCTCAGATGGATTCTTAAAACGAAGTGTCTGCGCGTACGGTAACTGTACGAATTTTCTAAATTTATTCGTCCGGTAATACGTGTGGATGTGAATTGTGGCACAAATGTATAATTTTTTATTGTCGACCGTACGGTTAATTTCAGTGTGCTGCACGCGTGCAGTGTTGATTGTTCAGTGTGTAGTATGTTAAAGGTTTTTTAAATGTTGACGAGGGGGGATCCGGCGGGTGAAATCCCCCGGCGGGGTCAAGGGGCCGAGCCCCCAGCGGGGGCGGAGGGGCGGAGCCCCCACCGAGACACTAAACGTAGTTTTGAAATGAATGTTCGGTTATTTTGATGTTTGATCGGATTTTAATGGTGTTTTCTTATGTTCTGACTCTCCATGTTTATTCACGTACTTTCACCTGGACGAATGAATGTCCCTTATTCGTCCGGTAATGCTTTATAACCAGTCGAAATGGTGTAGGATAGGTATATGTATACTCATCATTGGCATATTTACACTTCTGTTCTTTTTCATTCGTTATTTTTTGGAAATTTGAATTTAGAATGAAAAAATCGATATTTGATCAGAACTCCGTAAGAATGAAGAATAACCCCACTTTCAACGAATTTCCGGACGAATAAAGTGTTCTTAAATGAACGGTTACCGGACGAGCAGACACAGCCATAATAAAAACGCGAAGGTGACGGGAAACCAACATAGTCGATACACCTTAAAAAAGTGTTCATAATCCAGGTATGGAGAAGTGCATTTTAAACTCATCGTATTCAATAATGCTGAAAATAAAGATTTATTAAACTTTTTTTATAAGGTTATAAAAGTTTGAAAATTTTGTAATTATCGATTTCGGATCCACAAAATCAGGCTGCATACAACTCCCACCGCGAATCTGGTAATCGCCACAAGCGCCACGACGCGGATGCCGTCCGAACTAAAGTATCGCATAGTTCATTTCGTTGTCACTTCGTAGGCTCTTGTTGTTAACAAATATGTATAGTAATTAGCTAAAATAAATTAGCTTTTCTAAACAAATATGTACGACAAATGTAATATTTTCTTCATATTTCTATTGGACCTTGTTACTAGCCAATGATCCTATTTCTTTTAGATCCTTCCGCTATCCTATCACATACTTTTGCTCCGCGAGTTCTTTGCGTGAACGGTTTTTTTATTGTTACAGGAGAACGAATTATTATAATCAGCAAACCGATTATCTTTTATTCGATGCCCATTAGAACATATTTTGTCTATAAATATAATGTGTATAAATATAAATATAATGCAAGATTTCCTCTAACATTTCCGCTGGATACTCCCTCTGGCCAATCACGCGGCTCCTCGGTTCACCATTGTTTGACATGCAGTTTTTTTATCGTTGCAATTAACTAGTAACTATTAAATCCCGGCATTAGACTACCAATCACCACCAAACGATTTTACACCGATTAAGCATTTTAGGAATCCATTTAAGTTGAAAAAAAAGATGGTCCGGCCAGCTTTATATAAATTTTGAATGATGTATTGACGAAAAACAAATGACTACCAAATGTTTTAATCGCACTACCATTTACCACCAAACGATTTTACATCGATTAAGCATTTTAGGAATCCATTCACGTTGAAAAAAAAGATAGTTTGGCCAACTTTATAAATTTTAAATAATTTATTTACTCAAAAACAAATGACTACCGAATGTTTAAATTGAACTACCAATCACCACCAATCAATTTTACATCAATTGAGCATTTTAAGGATCCATTTGAGTTGAACAAAAAGATGGTCCGGCCAACTTTATAAATTTTAAATAATTTATTTACTCATAAACAAATGAGTACCAAATGTTTAAATTGAACTACCAATCACCACCAAACGATTTTACATCGATTAAGCATTTTAGGAATCCATTTGAGTTGAAAAAAAATGTTCCGGCCAACTTTACAAATTTTAAATAATTGATTTATACAAAAACAAATGACTACCAAATGTTTAAATTGCACTACCAATCACCACCAAATGATTTTACATCAATTAAGCATTTCGGAAACCCATTTGAGTTGAAAAAAAAGATGGTCCGGCCAACTTTACATAACATTTTAATCATTTATTTATTCACAAACTGTTGACTACCAAATGTTTTGCGTACGCTACCAATCACCACCAATCGACCACCAAACGATTAGGCAAATTCAATAAATGACATTCTCAAGTGGTATGGCTAACTTTACGGAGGTCCAATCGACCACCAAACGATTAGGTAATTTCAATAACTGACATTCTCAAGTGGTACGGCTAACTTTACGGAGGTTGCCTCTGTGCCTCTGTGCCAAGCTGCCTCTGTCTGAACTTGCCTTGCGTTCCAAACCTCAAACGTGCCAACGTTATTCGATGTGTGTACACTGTCGGTAAGATTTCGCTGCGGGCGCGCTTCAGACTGCATAGCTTGCTTTTTTCTACCTCATAATTACCTTACAGCGAAGACTGTACGTGAGATTACAATGTTATTGACTGCCTGGATTTGTCCATCGAGTTCAAAGCTAAGCTCCTTCGCGCACAATCGAATAATCCCAAGAAAAATGTATCTTCATAATAACTAATGATTCAGAAAATTACTAGAAAAGTTCGATTTGTTAAAATTTGAAATTGATTCGTTCTTGTTTCCAAATACACATGCATTTTTTCCGAATTTACTCTGGTATTAGAACTTCTTGTTTTACCTTTTGCAAAATGTATGATGAATAGCAAATTATTAATCATTTATCGTACGCGGAAGTTCCGCATCAAGCATAAAGGTACAGCGATTCACAAAATGAACGGTCGAATTGTTTTACGGAACGAATTTTTTTTATATAATGCCGTTGAAATTCAAATAAACGGAATTCCATAAAACCGAAAAAAATTCTAAAATATATTGTTTTTCACATTTAGGTAAAAACTGGTAACTTCATGCTAAACTTTTGAATGCTTTTTTTTTTTAAACTATTAATTCTCAAACAATTTTTCTTTTAACTTAAACTCTCAAACAAAACGGGAGGCTAACTTCACGGAAGTGCTGCTTACGGATTTAAAAAAATTTGAAGGCCAACTTCACGCAAAAATTCTATTTTTTTTTTGAAAAACTATCGGCTCTCAAACGATATTTCTTTACTGTTAAACGTTCTCCAACGATTGACTTTAACTAAAATTGTTACGAGTATACCGGGGGACCTAGATTTTTTAACTTCACGAAGTAGATTTTTCATGTATTTTCATTTGAGTTTATCCTCCTGTTTGTAGTCTCCATGGACAAGAGCTTTTACTCGTGAAGCAGAACGTCAGTACGTGCGTGTGTGGCGGTGTGTAACGTAAAGTATTTATAAATTTCGTCAGATGGCGTAACATCATTTCGGTAAAAGGCACGCGCGAGGCGAATATACCATATGGCCCAAAACGCACATTTTCAGGGTGAATAAAAGAGGAAACATACAAGAGAACCGAAGCCAAAATAGTTGCTAGGCAACTGACGGTTCAATCGTACCGGACACGACGACCCTCGCGTGGTGTTTTTAAAGAAGCAAACCTATGGCGGCGCGAATCTTCCCAAACATAAATTAATGCTCACGATCGCCTCTAAGAATATCCTCGGAACGCATATAGCTTCTCCGAGATTCAAGCCGACCTTAACTTGGCTCGCGCATTACTGCGGCAACCGACGTCGCGGTTGGGTTGTCTCACGCGCTCCTCCGATACTATTTTTTTACGTCTTCGTTCTTTTTTCGCCATTCATTTTTTTTCACGTATGCCCCAGTTTCATCAAAATATTATTTACAAGCCCTTTTTTATTGAATGAATCGTGCGTGGTATCGGCAAAAAAATATATAGGCGCTCCCTTCAAATAGTGCTTTATTAGTGATAGATTAATGATAGATTACACGACAGGAACGAACAAAATTCTGTTAAAGGGGTGCTTCAGTCGTTTTTCTTTTGCTCTTTGCATGGCCCTTTGTTTGGCTCCGATCTGGAACTCGGCTCTCGGCTCGCTCCTTTCTCGTTTGTCATACTCTCGAAAAACGACGCCACATTTTTTTCCTCAATGCCGCAGTGAAAACAACTTTTTTTTGGTAACATTATTTGATTCTTTCCATCAATGTGCAAGTTAGTTATAAACGCGAAATAGCAAAAGTGATAAAAGAGAAAGAGAAATAACAGATTCATAGATATTTCACATTGGAAACCGGTTTTAGAAGGGCGCGTTGTCGCGCGCACGTTAAAGCCAACGAGACGCCCCGAGCGAAGGAAGGTTGGAGCGCAATACATTTTAAGCTGTGTGAAAATGCTCCTCGACCTGTGACAAGTGCTGTTTTTTTGTGCGCGTGTTTGTAAAATTTCGAATTCTGTGGATATGTCAGACCGCAAACAAAAGTTTCTCCTTATCCTTTGACTTTCGATCTAGAAAGTGGAAATCGACGGGTGTTGCTATATTTCTGTAAACAAGAAGCGAAAATTTCATTTTCCCAGTTTTTCACAGGGTATTTGACGTATCAGGGGGAATTCAGTGAAGTGACATTGACCTCGGCGAAATAACTACGGTATCTAGGGGGAAAAAACGAATATTCGATTATAATGGACGAAGAAGAGATTGACGGAACCAAATCACCAATAAAGCGGCTGGGATCAACTAGAAAATTACTCGTCTTCAACAGTAAGTTTTTATGATTTTGAATCGTTGGAATCCATTGCCAGTATTCTGCGTTTCGCTAAATATTTTTCGTTAATTTTTTGAAATGATGATACTCGTGAAGGAAAGACAGAAAATGTAATGAAAATTGAGGAAAATTCAATGTAAACAATGGAAATAATTTAGATTTTCGTTGAAGTCGATTAACTGAAAATGGAAAGTTCAAGACCATAAGTTTTTATCGTCCATATTTTCTATTAAACCACATGTTTTCGTTTAAAAAAATATAAGAATTAAGTGCCTATTGGCTTAAAGATTTTTCGACTCGAAAAACAATGAAATTTCGTAAAAAAAATCATAATTCCTTCTCATTTTTTCAGCCCTTAGCATATATTAACATCCTTATATTAAAACTTTACAGTTTGCAGTCGCAGCGATACGATTATTACTGTTATTGTTATCTTCATTCACATTTTTAGTACTGCTAGTATTATCATTACTATTGTAATCATCAAGGCAATTCGTAAGACAGGACTTTTTTTTTTGATATTTCTGATACAAGTTTGCGATACACGTTGATATCCATACAAGTTTAATTTTAATACAGGGTAAACATATGCTTTTAGAGGAATATAATCGACCAATGTGTAGCACATATAATATTTTCCGACAATAATGTCGATAATAAGTCAATAGTGTGGTCGATTCCATTATTACAACTTGCAAATTGTAACAGAGAATGCGTATGATGCAAATATTTTATTCTATATTTTTCTTGCTGTTTGACAGTAAAAATTTACATTTAATTATTAAAGATACAACTATCGAGATTCACTATTCTCATTGTTCCACCTTCGTAAGCTTTGTTTTTCCAATGTACTATTTGGCACCATGAAGAAAAGTGTACTAAAATGCAAAATTTGCGCAACACACATTTAGTTTAACTCAGCACAATTGTCAAAAAAGAAAAAAAGAAATGGTTGGGATAGAAGGTTGGAGGTTCATGGAAATAAATATATCTCTATGTATAGTCTGGTAACTTTTTTCACATACACATAAATAAGTATATCTGTATGTATAATCAAGTCACTTTTCTATAGAACATTGAATCAATATAACTGTTTGTATGTGGTCATTCTTTTACTGTACTCGCGAGGGATACTCGTTCGAACGTGATCAGCTGCGTGATTGCGCTGCAGCGTTAATTTTTTATTTTCTTTGATCTGTCAAACGTCAGTAACTGTCAAATTCCAGCAAAAACCAAACTCACACGCATGGAAGTAAAAGGAATTTTGCATCGGAATTCATTTTTTTTACTGACTAATCAAGGGACGAATGAAATGACAACAATCGCGCAATATTTTTTCCATTAAGGATGTATGTCCAGTTGGTGTCTAAATGTTATTTAATTTTAAAGTCATTTTTAGATTGAATTTCTTTCAAGCAATGATTATTTTGGCGTTATTTGTAAACGAAATGATATTGATCCTGACTCTATCGTTCTTTTAATAAGTGATGTCTTAATTTGGAGAATGCACATGACTGCGTTCTCTATGTCACAACCGGCGATCCTAATTAACTGTTGCTGAACTCATCTCGTTTTCTATAGCGTTTCAGGTTAGGATACACTCTAGGGGGGCACATTCTAGAGATTAACTATCCATAAATTCCTTAAATAACCGGTGACTCCACAATTTTTCCCTATTTCGATTGTACAATATCTTGTAGTTGTAGGGTTTTAATCCATTCAATCTTTGCTAGAAATCGATGCATTTTCAAATATAGAAACGTCGGTATAGGACCACTTTCTCATATACCCGTTAACAGAAATCCTGATTTTTAATTTCGTTACTCTCTACCAAATTATCGGTAAACATGTCATATCCTTTCACAGTCTGGTAGATTTATCTTTTAGTGAAAGTTTTTAGTACACATCCTTAAAGATCAACTCCTGGACCCTATCAACATTTTATAGATGGATTGTTTTTACTCGTGTTTCAATCGAGTGAATAGCGAGTTTTTTTTTTATTATCGCTTCATTATTACTTTTATGGAAGCTCAATTTCCTGAATTTTGAAAATTGTATGATTATGTCGTGAATAACTTATTTTAAGGAGAAGTTTTATAGAATATTTTTTGTAGGAAATTTTCTCAGCTACAAACACAATCGAATAAAGTTATAATTCATGCATTTTATTTTTATTTTTCCATAAACAAATGCATACATCAATTTTTATTTTTTTTACAAAAAATCTCGCATCGCAGTCTTTTTTTTGGCATCGCGAAATTGCTTTCGGTGTTAAGACACAAGTTGGAGGATGTATTGTTTCTGCGCCTCGTTGTTGGTCAGAATATTATTATATTCGTCAATTAGCTATACAGCCCGCTCTGCAGGATCATTCACAACTTTCAATTTTGTGACTATTGCCAAATTTTGTTGAAATGTTTCTTCTTTGCTATAAGCTCTGAAGGGTCGACGCTGAGGAATTGCATACCAATATCAAACCTTTCAAAAAACATGAGACAGTGAGGAGTGATGAAATGGTCCAAGTCTTTGTTCAAGAGATTTCACACTTCTTTGTAGTTTATTTGAACCATTCATTTCATTTCATCTCTCCTTACTGTTTCATGTCTTTTGAAAAATTTGGTATCGGTACGCAATTCCTCAGCGTCGACCCTTCAAAGTGGAGCAAACAGGAAACATTTCGACAAGGTTTGGCAATAGTCACAAAATGGAAAGTCGTGAATGATCCTGCAGAGCGGGCAGTACAGCTAATTGACGAATATAATAATATTCTGACCAACAACGAGGCGCAGAAACAATACATCCTCCAACTTGTGTCTTAACACAGAAAGCAATTTCGCGATGAAGACCAAAAAAAGACTGCGATGCAAGATTTTCTGTAAAAAAAATAAAATCTGATCTATGCATTTGTTTATGAAAAAATAAAAATAAAGTGCATGAATTATAACTTTATTCGATTGTATTTGCAGCTGAGAAAATTCCCAACAAAAAATATTTTCTAAAACTTCACCGTAAAATGAGTTATTCACGAGATAATGATAAAATTTTTAAAAAATCAGGAAATTGAGCTTCCATAAAAGTAATAATGAAGCGATAATAAAAAAAAAAACTCGCTATTCACTCAAAATCCGAGAGATTTTGTTGTCGGGTTGATACTCAATGGATTCACGCAGAGTTCATATTTTTAGAGCCATTGAGAAAATTTAAACGAATGAAAATCTGAAATCTCGAAAATTTAAGTGGACTTCCAGTGTTAAAAATGTAATGCTTACAGGCACGGTATGTAATTGAAATAGAAGGCTGAAGGCACACTTTTTTAAAACTTATTTGGAACTCATCAAGAGGTTGAACGCGTCAAAATTCGTTTGACGCCGTGCTAAGGGCCACCCTAATATACATACATATATAGGGTGCACTTCATTGCAGCATTAGTGTTGTCACGATGACTGTCCTCGTAGACGAGATCTAGGTATTATCTTAGCGCACTGTTGTGGTTTTCGACATGTTTCATATCGAAAGACTTGTGTACCCCTAATGCGAGTTCGAGAATGTAAACGAGGAAGATTCAATGAGTAGAATGAGTACTCATCCATTACCGAGAGAAACCTGTATCAAAAACAGGACGCTTCTGGAGAAAAGAAATCAAAATTGCATGTTTGAAAAAAAAATATTATTATATAAAAATATATAAATAATATATAATATATAATAAAATATATAAATATTAAGCAGCAGTAAATGGGGCCGATGTTCATTCCTGCCGGTAAACAAAAGAAAATCGGTTTTGAATTGTGAGTAAATTTTGTTATCGAACAGACAAATTTGATTTCCTTCTCCAGAAGCGTCCCGTTTTTGATACAGGTTTCTTTCGGTAATGGATTTTATGTAATTCGGTAATGTAAGTCTAATCGTTAGTCCAAGAGCTGGAGCAAAAAAAGTAGGTTCATAACGCAATCTTCTACAGAAATGATTTTCTTGATGGAACATCTTCAGGAGTGTCCCCTGAATATAAATTCAAGTTAACACAACTTGGAAATATGTTTCATCAATATATCGTGAGCCGTGCACCATACGACAAGAATAGTAAAGATAATTTTTGTAGATAACAATATTCTCTACAACTTTTATTAAAAACTTTTTTCCATATGATGCATAGGTTTTTATTTTTTCCGTAAAATTTATAGTTTAAGAGCTATAGCTTGCTAAAATTTTTATCCCGTAAATTATTAATAGAAATGTTGCTCACAGTACACGTAAAACATTTCATAGCTGCAATGATAACGAGAAAGAAGACTTACACAATTATCTTTACACAAAAAGTGGCCCGTTATTGAAAAACGTAAATTCCATTTCTTTTGATGATGAAGGAGACACTCGTCGCCTTGCAGAACTGTGTCTTGTGCCTCCGCTTCATTGATTTCGTCTTTGATGGAATCGAAAGTATGTGGCGCATTCTCACACGTTTGTCCACTACAATTAGAACAAATAATTGAACATTTTACACCGGCTTTTCGGCAACTAGAGGCACACCCGCAATTTTTTATGCATTTGCAAGATATTATTTGCAATAAAATTGACGGTGCGGGCGCTATTTTTCCGGGTTATGATAAAATCCAAGCCAAGTTCAAACAGCTATGGCGCCAGCACAGTAAAGTTTATTGCACAAAATATCTTGCGAATGCAAAAAAAATTGCGGGGCTGCTTGTAGATGCCGAAATTCTGGCCTACAATGTTCAATTATTTGTTCTGATTATAGTGGGTAAACATGCGACAATGTTCCAGATACTTTCGAAGCCATCGAAGACGAAATCAATGAAGCGGAGCCACAAAACAGAGATCTGCAAGGTGATGAGTGTCTTCCTTCATTATCAAAACAAATAAAACTTACGTTTTAAAATAACGTGCTCTTTTTACATAAAAATAAATGCTGAAGTTCGTTTTTTATTTTACAAATTTAATGTGCATCTACTGAACTTTATTATCGCTTTCTCCACCTTTTCCTTCTCATTATTATTGCAACTATGAAATGTTTTCCGTGTACTGCGAGCAGCATTCCCACTAATAATTTACGAGGTGCAAGTTTTGCCAAGCTGTAGCTCTTAAACTATAAATGTTACGGATAAAAGTTTCAAATAAAATTTATCGAAAATCGTATGCTCTACAAATTTGGTTATCATTTTTAATGTATCATCAACCGTTATTTATATATTTACCAATAACTATATTTTAAAAAGTTTGGAGCGCTATAAACGAAAACCTATCTAGAGACGCGGCAGCGTCTCAGCACCAAGTAATAAAAAGAATTTTATGACCTGACGTCAGAGACCTGCCACGAATATTATACAGGAAAATGGACTTCCAGCTGTCAACCAAGAATTTAAATCACGTATATTTCCGAAACCGTTCCCCTAATCGGAAATGTAATGACATTTTACCGATTAAATATGAGTTTTTTCTTTCCATTGAGCCTTCCGAAATTCAAAATGAAAAAAAAATGTCACTAAAAAATTCGTGTTATTTCAACGTATTTTGCAAAAATATGATATAAAAAAAAATGTTATCGAAATTTGAGTTGGGCTATTCGAAAGAGCACCCTTGAAAATAGTTGACAAAGTACTTTAAGAATTTTTTCGCTGACATTTTCATGGTAAATAATCACGTCGAAAAGAGGACTTCTGAAAAGTGTCTTTGTGACGTTAAAGGGTTAAAGCACGATTTGGACAGCTGGTATGTGCAAGCTCATAATTTGGAGCTAGTGTTTCTCTACTAAATTTCAAAATAATATATATATCACATTCGTCATGTCGCGAAGTAGACAAAACACCGAAAAATCAAAGCGTCAGTGCTGAATGTCAAAGTATTTTAACCTTTACCGATGTCAAAGTCTTAACGCGTGGAGAATTTTTTGTTTTTTTTTACATGATTAAATTCGGTGTAATTCGGTAATGGATTTAACGCTTGAAGAATTTTTGTTTTTTTGTTTTTTTTTTTACTTACATGATTAAATTCGCTGGCTTCCTACAAAAAGCAGTGAAATCCACACTTAAAACTTCAAAAAGTAAAAAATGTACACCAAGTAATAAAAATAGTAGTTTTCGTCGAAAAGTATTTTTTTCAAATAGAGTGAAAAATAAAAATAACCTTTTTGAAAAAAAAAAATCAAACTTGGCGTTCATGGTTAAGAAAAAGAGGTTCGCACGCCAAGTTTGATTTTTTGATTGTACATTTTTTGTACTTGGTGTACATTTTTTACTATTTAAAGTTTTAAATGTTTCATCATACAGAAAAAAGTTTTAAGTAAATATTGTAGAGACTATTGTTATTATGTTCACTATTTTTGTCATACGATGCACGGTTTACGAAATATTTGATAAAACGTGTTTTCCAAGATAGCAACTGACGCACGCACCCCCTCCGTTCCGCCAACTTGAATTTACATTCAGGGGACACCCCTGAACATGTTCTAACAAGAAAATCATTTCTGTAGAAGAGTGAAGAAACAAAGTACTTGACCTATTGTCACCAATATGATTGGGAAATGAAATTGTAATGCATACTGAAGATGGGTGTATGCGTTAAAATAATCCGAATTATTTTCGTCAAAGGAGTAAGATTAATTTTATTAGAAACTTGGTGCTTTAATAACTCTGTACCATTATACTACGACCAATTTGGTCAATGATCACGTTCTACCAATGGGATATAAATCCAAAACTCTTTTTCGATTGCTTATAATTATCTTCTGGAGATCCATTTCCTATTATTTCAGAAGGTATATATTTTGCGGAGATCAGTCCTTTATTCCTTTATTGTTGGATCAATGTTATACTTGATTGAAAAATTTGAAACAAAAGTGATGGGCCGGCCAAGTACATCGGTGCATTGACACTTAGTCTTAAATCTCAATACAAGGAGAGTAAAAAAATCGTACCTTCCGGAAATGCGTATCATTAATAAAAAACATTTTGTTATTACAAATATTATTATCAATGATGCCCATCTATAATAAATTACTGACAAATTTTCGAAATTGATGGGATTTTACTTTAAAAACTTTTATGAACATTATTTCATTAACGCTTTAATTATTTTTTGTTTTTGGCTTTCGTTAAACAATTATTATATTATGCGCAAGAAACATCGTTCATTACTAGCAGTGCAGACATTTAAAAGTTCTTGTGTTACATCATTAAAAAAAAAACACGAACAGCATCTTCAACCAAATTGTAAAAAACGTCTTCGAAATACTAAAACGCTCAAACGCATATTTCATCATGCGTTTCCTTGTAATTTTCCAAACGCGTGTTCCACGCTCAAACTCGGCAGAGAAAAAATCACGTCCTTAAACATGAAAAAAAGATAAGCTTAACGTCCGTAGGAATTTCTCGGAAGAAAATTATATTTTGATGATAATAAGTCAGGGAAAGCAAAATGTGAAAGAGTCTGCTTAGCCGAGAGAAAAAATCGAAAGATCGTTATTCGGAACAAAAATCCGAAGGCAAAAATCATGTGTGTCGAAAAATGAACAGAAATAGAGAAAAATCGAATATGTACAAGAGAGAAACATTTACACTAGCAGAAATAGAGAGAGCGACACTTAGAAGGAATGAGAGAGAGGAAAAATCCGGTTGCCTGGCGACCAACCAGCCATCTAGTTCGATCCCAGCCGGCTGAGAGCAGATTCAGCACAGAGCGGCGGCAGCCAACACACAATAGCGCGAGCATACACACACACCCACACACTTGCTTCCACCCTTGCGCCGAAGAGCAGACCCAAAGCTTGCCACCAAACCAGTCTTCTCCTCGTTGCAACAGAATAGACAGTGCATATACGAGCGCATTTCGAGTTAAGCGCCACTGCGCATTTGTCGAGGGTCTTTCTTCCTTTTTGCTGCTATAACGAAGCAAAACACAAAAAGTTCATCTCCTCTCCCGAAAAATATATTGCACCTTCTTTCAGCCTTTTCTTGCGAGTTTGTCTGTAATGGTGATCGCCTGCGCGTGTTTAAAACGAGTTAATACCACTCGGCAAAAAATCGAAATCATGAACCAGCTTACATTTTGAAGTATGCGCGTTTTTTCACACCAGATGTAATGACACTATTACAAACGTGCTGATTTTAGTTTGTGATTCAAATTTGATAAAACTATCGAGACGCTCGTATAACGGTGATAATCGAAAAAACGTGAGTGCAAAGAAAAAAAATTGTTCCGTTTCTTTTAATAACTAAAAAATATGAATTTATTGACAGTAAAATATAACAATGCCTGATATATGTACTGTGTGTGTGTATTACGATGTGCGGAAGAAAACTGATATTTCTTTTTACTAGTCTACGTCATAAATTGTTAGATATGTTGAAACGAAAACCGGTCCAAATTATGAGCCCTTAAAGTTTAAATTAAGATCTTTCATCGCTTTTTTCGATTTCTCATTCATTTAACCTAAGAAAATTTTGTTCACTCTTTTCGAATTTTATATCTCGTGGACGGATGAATATAAAGCGGCACAAAAAATTGCCTTGCGGTCGTCTGATAAACCCATTCGTTCAAAAATCTATCTAGAACCAACTTGTACTGAACTGAAAATTTGTTTAAAATATTTGTTACAATGTAAAAATGTGTATATCTGAAAGTATCATAGTTGAGGTAGAATCAATAGTGTAAAAAATTGTAATGAATATAAATGCATGAAAACAATCGAAATGTATAAAGTGCAAAAATCTCACGTTAATTAAATGGGAAATCATTTAGACAAGGGTTAATGACATTTTTTATTTTTTTATTCTCTTCTAATATTGTTTTTAGGCTATAAATAAATTATTTGGAGAGTACTCAAGTAAAAAAAGTCAACTTGGAAAAAAAGGATATCCCCGTATATACGCATTAATATTTGCAACGATTATCTGTTAGCTATATGATAGTGATAATGTCCTCGAAGTATTGTCATTATTCCGGTTTTTACAACATGTTTTTTTTTTCTAATGAAAGAATTGTATAATAATTTTTGTTGCTTGACATTTGAATACGGTATATAAAACGAAAAGTTGCTAGCTTGAAACGTGCGCGTATCCAGCATCCTCGACCGTATCGAGAGGGGAATCTCGAAGGGCGAGTCTTTAGGACGAGAAGAGAAAGGTCGATGAAAGAAGAAGAGAGAGAGAGAATAAAACGAAGTGGAGAGTGCATGCGCCCAGCGATGCTGCTGCAATCTGCGTTGCATCAAGGAAACAAACGCAAATAAAGGACGCGACGTTTCGTGGAGGGAGGAATAAACTGTGGCCAAGGAGAAGAGTCTAGAATTTATCCTTCGCCAATGACAAGAAACTAAGTGAGGGAGAGAAAGAGAGAGAATTCGTACTGAGATTCGTGAGTAAAGATACTTTGGGCTAAAGATCGATTCGATCGAAGACAACAAAATATAATTGAAAAAGAAGAAGTTAACGAAGAAATGAAGAAAAAACATTTGTGTTCAAATGAATAAAAGTATAACTATTGGAAAGCCCTATAAATTTTGAAATTTAAACCTAATTTCCTTCTAATTTGAACTTTGCTCTTTTTTTTCTTTTTCTACAAAATCTCGATGATCCGTGGGGTTATCGAAGTCGGGTCAGATCGAGTAGAACAAAATAATACAGTAAATCGGAAGTTAGCTAAGTAACGATATAATAAATTTTATGTGTACAAATGGCTACTCGTAAGAATTATCATGCTAATCTTATAATCGTGTGAGAACATTATGATTCTGCGAGTATTGTGTCCTTCAATCTTAATAGTGTTTTGTCAATCATTAGTTTCGACGCATCGTGGTTAACAAATAAACGACTTTAAGTGAACGAATGAATTCGTGAAAATTTGTGTATTATCTTATGAACAGTTACGTAAGATACATCTACCAGCCAATTTACTTGTAATAACTCACATCTACCGACTGGTATAACAGCAATTCCCTCTGATCTTGGCGGTTACCTCATCTCTAAGGACACGACCTTCGGGATCGTTGGCCGAGACGAGTAGAGAGAGAAAGTAGAGAATAACGCAAAGGATAAAAGTGTGAAGGGAAAAAAACGATAAAGTCGGAAGAGAGAAAGAGATCAGAGATTTTGAGTTAACTGTGTGTTACCTTCACCAGCGGAACGTAGAGTAAAACATGTTCCAGTGCATCATACAACAGAGAAATGGGTGGATTCATCCTTCCAGCCCTGATACCAAGGACGTTTTTCCAGGTATTTCAGACAATAACATTGATCGAATTTATTGTATGTCAATATAAAACGATTCGTATTATGGAAATACATCATTCACATAATACTGTATAACACCAAAAGCTGAAAAATCTTGTCTTTAAAATGTACATCCAGGGAGTGGAATTTTTTGGATAATTGGTATTATGCAAGAATTTTGCGTTGCCAAAATGGACGTTTGTGATGCCACACAATCGTAAAGTTAAAGAAAAACATATAATACAATAAACTTTTCATAATTAAATTTGTAATGATAAGTAAAAAATGTATTCAAATCAAAATAAATCGTTTTTAATGATTACTTCCACCTATTATCAAATGAATTTTCCGTTTCTTTTGAAATAATTTTAGTTATCAATTATTTTCAAAACTTAATGCATTATTTCAGTAAAAATGAAAGTTATAAGAGCTAATATCCCTGAAGATAAAAAAATTACACTCCCTGACGCATATTGCTTTCCATTATTTCTAATTATAAATAGCCGAAAATATACTCAAACAGAAATTAAAAGAGCATAAAAGTTTCATCAATTTCTTAGTGATCTATGAAAAATAACCGTATATGGAGAAGCAAAAAGGGTGGTTCGAAACTTAGGGTCTCCAGTTTTGAGATCATTTGGTGAAATTTTCTTTGTGCCGCACGCACTCCAGAATAAAGAAGAAAGTCACGAAATAAAAATTCTTCCGATTTCCCATTGTTTGAAGTTGTCCATAGACTTGGGAAAATAATTTTGGGCTACATCAATGTTAGGGGCATTGAACTTGATCATTTGGTTTCAATCTAGTTTTTTATTGGACTCTGAGCGTATACGGTTGTTAAGGTCTTTTGCCAAATGGCTTTAAATATCGTACTGTAAAAATTCGTTGATTTGTTAGAAGTAGCACCATTGCGATGCTCACCATGCATGTGGTCGTTCGTGAGAAAGAGAAGGAATTTCATTGGGAATGAAAGAAAATTCAATGATTCAATAATAGAACTTTTCAGATAGAGGTAACTGAATAAAATCGATCCAAATACAATATGATTGGAAAAACCATAAGCAACCAGCAACGTAACTGTTTGCTTCACTTCCGTGAAAACAAATAGTAAAGCAATTTTCCTATGTAGGTGAAGTTAGCCCAGCCTTTTTTTATTTTCAAAAAAATGAAAGTTGTGCTGCATTGTGCTCAACTTGTGCTGCGTTGTGCCGCAAACAAAAAAAAAAAATTTGGAAAATTGAAAAAGTTATGGACATTAATAAAAATTCAAAAATAGTTAGCCCAGCCTTTTTCGATTTTCGAAAAAACAATACTTGTGCTGCGTTGTGCTAGGCTTGTGCTGCCTTGTGCCGCAAACGAAAAAAAAAAATTCCGAAAAACAAAAAAGTTATGAACAATGTGTCCGTTTTTTTTCTAAGTTTTTTTTTTTCGAAAAAGTAAAACTTGTGCTGCGTTTTACTAGGCTTGTGCTGCTTTGTGCTACAAACGGAAAAAAAAAATCCGAAAAATAAAAAAGTTATGTACAAAACATGTACTTTTTTCTTAAGTTTTTTTTTTTTCGAAAAAGTAAAGCTGTGCTGCATTGTGCTAGGCTTGTGCTGCCTTGTGCCGCAAACGAAAAGAAAAAATTCCGAAAAACAGAAAAGTTATGAACAAAATATCCGTTTTTTTTCTAAGTTTTTTTTTCGAAAAAGTAAAACTTGTGCTGCGTTGTGCTAGGCTTGTGCTGTCTTGTGCCGCAAACGAAAAGAAAAAATTCCGAAAAACAAAAAAGTTATGTACAAAACATGTACTTTTTTCTTAAGTTTTTTTTTTTTCGAAAAAGTAAAGCTTGTGCTGCATTGTGCTAGGCTTGTGCTGCCTTCTGCCGCAAACGAAAAGAAAAAATTCCGAAAAATAAAAAAGTTATGAACAAAATATGTACTGTTTCTTAAGTTTTTTTTTTTTTGAAAAAGTGAAGCTTGTGCTGCATTGTGCTAGGCTTGTGCTGCCTTGTGCCGCAAACGAAAAGAAAAAATTCCGAAAAACAGAAAAGTTATGAACAAAATATCCGTTTTTTTTCTAAGTTTTTTTTTCGAAAAAGTAAAACTTGTGCTGCGTTGTGCTAGGCTTGTGCTGTCTTGTGCCGCAAACGAAAAGAAAAAATTCCGAAAAACAAAAAAGTTATGTACAAAACATGTACTTTTTTCTTAAGTTTTTTTTTTTTCGAAAAAGTAAAGCTTGTGCTGCATTGTGCTAGGCTTGTGCTGCCTTCTGCCGCAAACGAAAAGAAAAAATTCCGAAAAATAAAAAAGTTATGAACAAAATATGTACTGTTTCTTAAGTTTTTTTTTTTTCGAAAAAGTAAAGCTTGTGCTGCATTGTGCTAGGCTTGTGCTGCCTTGTGCCGCAAACGAAAAGAAAAAATTCCAGAAAACAAAAAAGTTATGAACAAAATATCCGTTTTTTTTCTAAGTTTTTTTTTTTTCGAAAAAGTAAAACTTGTGCTGCGTTGTACTAGGCTTGTGCTGCCTTGTGCTGCAAACGAAAAAAAAAAAATTCGAAAAACAAAAAAGTTATGTACAAAACATGTACTGTTTTCTTAAGTTTTTTTTTTCGAAAAAGTAAAGCTTGTGCTGCATTGTGCTAGGCTTGTGCTGCCTTGTGCCGCAAACGAAAAGAAAAAATTCCGAAAAACAAAAAAGTTATGAACAAAATATCCGTTTTTTTTCTAAGTTTTTTTTTTTCGAAAAAGTAAAACTTGTGCTGCGTTGTGCTAGGCTTGTGCTGTCTTGTGCCGCAAACGAAAAGAAAAAATTCCGAAAAACAAAAAAATTATGAACAAAATATCCGTTTTTTTTCTAAGTTTTTTTTTTTTCGAAAAAGTAAAACTTGTGCTGCGTTGTGCTAGGCTTGTGCTGTCTTGTGCCACAAACGAAATAGTTTTATCCCATTACTTATTTTCAAATACATATGCATATGTTCACGTTTTTTATTCATTTTAGTTTCGCTTCAACTATTTTCGCGAGATTTATCAACAAATGTGACTGAAACTTTTTTTTAGTATAGTCAGAAAAAGGTATTTTGATCCTGCATTTTTCAGCGCATACGCAGAATGTGACTGCAAGTGTATTATGTGTGCAACTGTATTATGTGTGCAATGCAGGTGGGCCTCACACATTTTTTATTAGTCTTTCTCAATTATATTTTTTATTTCGAACATAATATATCAATGTCAAGAAAATCGTTGGAAACAGTTATACAACAAACGAAAAAAAAGGTTCGGTTTTATTTTATTTTATTACATACAAGAGTGCATGACTTATATACGCGCTAATGGCATTGCGGCATTATTGTTATTTCTGAATATCAAAGGGAAGGTTTATTGCGTTTTTTATTTTCGATTTGAAAAATTTGTTTTCATCAGTTGTGACCAACAAACGAATGGTCGGATATCTGTTTAAAACGAAAGTTGCGCTAAAATATGCTAAACTCGTGTTGCGCTGTACCGTGAATGAAAAAAAAACAACGGCAATTCTCGACCGGAGTTTTGAAGAATTAGAAAAATTCGATCTGAAAATAAAAAAAAATGTTGGAAAGAGGTAATTGCATGTCACAAAGCGTAGTACGATGACGCACAACACCGATTTTTTATTCACAATCTCTCCAGCGCAAGCTTGATGCCAGAGGTCAGCAGAATATAAAAAAAATTATTTTTTTGAGTTCCCTTTAATTTTCAAAAATTTTAATTTTGAATAGATTTTTTAGATTTTTTATTTAAGTGTATAACTTTTGTGTTTATTAATTTTTTTCTCGTTTGTTGCAAAAGCAGCACATGCTCAGCACAATACACACTTTTTACTTTTTCGAAAAAAAAAACCATGGAAAGAAAAGATTTGTTTGTCATTTTTATTAAAGATTTATTAATTATTTTTTGTTTGCGAGACAAGCCTAGCACAACGCAGCACAATCTGTGCTATTTCGAAAAAAAAATCTTAGAAAAAAAATGGATATTTTGTTCATAACTTTTTTGTTTTTCGGAATTTTTTTTTTCGTTTGTAGCACAAGGCAGCACAAGCCTAGCACAACGCAGCACAATTTTTACTTTTTCGGAAAAAAAAAACTTAGAAAAAAAACGGATATTTTGTTCATAACTTTTTTGTTTTTCAGAATTTTTTTTTTTCGTTTGCGGCACAAGGCCGCACAAGCCTAGCACAACGCAGCACAAGCTTTACTTTTTCAAAAAAAAAAAACTTAAGAAAAAAGTACATGTTTTGTACATAACTTTTTTGTTTTTCGAAATTTTTTTTTTCGTTTGCAGCACAAGGCAGCACAAGCCTAGCACAACGCAGCGCAAGTTTTACTTTTTCGAAAAAAAAACTTAGAAAAAAAACGGATATTTTGTTCATAACTTTTTTGTTTTTCGGAATTTTTTCTTTTCGTTTGCGGCACAAGGCAGCACAAGCCTAGCACAACGCAGCACAAGCTTTACTTTTTCAAAAAAAAAAAAACTTAAGAAAAAAGTACATGTTTTGTACATAACTTTTTTGTTTTTCGAAATTTTTTTTTTCTTTTGCAGCACAAGGCAGCACAAGCCTAGCACAACGCAGCGCAAGTTTTACTTTTTCAAAAAAAAAAACTTAGAAAAAAAACGGATATTTTGTTCATAACTTTTTTGTTTTTCGGAATTTTTTCTTTTCGTTTGCGGCACAAGGCAGCACAAGCCTAGCACAACGCAGCACAAGCTTTACTTTTTCAAAAAAAAAAAACTTAAGAAAAAAGTACATGTTTTGTACATAACTTTTTTGTTTTTCGAATTTTTTTTTTTTCGTTTGCAGCACAAGGCAGCACAAGCCTAGCACAACGCAGCACAAGTTTTACTTTTTCGAAAAAAAAAAACTTAAGAAAAAAGTACATGTTTTGTACATAACTTTTTTGTTTTTCGAAATTTTTTTTTTTCGTTTGCAGCACAAGGCAGCACAAGGCTAGCACAACGCAGCACAAGTATTGTTTTTTCGAAAATCGAAAAAGGCTGGGCTAACTATTTTTGAATTTTTATTAATGTCCATAACTTTTTCAATTTTCAAAATTTTTTTTTTTCGTTTGCGGCACAACGCAGCACAAGTTGAGCACAACGCAGCACAACTTTCATTTTTTTGAAAATAAAAAAAGGCTGGGCTAACTTCACCTACATAGAGAAAAATTCGAATTTTACCCGCTTTTGAAATTTTCAAAATTATTGGGTGACCTCTAAACATTTTTTATACCCTTAGACCTTTTTGAAGGACTTATCAAATCCAAACACTAACATATTTTCATGGCGACTTAAAAAAAATAGTCAGTTAAAATGGGTCACCCAAATACACATATTCATATGAACATCAAATTAATCTCGTGTATGTCCATATGCACCGAAAGAGACATAAAAACCTAGACATCATACATATGTACAAGGGCACATGTAACATTTTTAGCAAGAGAGGGATATGCTGGCTCACGTACTAATAGCGTGCGGTAGTAGAAACTATACAATCTCCCGATTGCACGGTAAACGCCGGAAGCCGTGAATTGACGCTTCCGATGTGTGACGGTAGTGGGTGTATAAACTTCGCTCTTCTCTATGTCTTTGTCTCTCTTTCTTCTATCCTACCAATAACATGCTCCTCCTTATACTGCATTTGAACGTGCTCGATGACATCGACATTTGTGTTTCATTGTTTACCATGTACAGCGATACAAGTTAGAGGTGCTAACTGAAACGGTGAATAGTAAAAAAAATGTCATGTTAATAGCAAATGAAGATATTTGCATCATTGAATCAATGCGGGAATTAGTTTTTTTTTTTAATTTTTAGTATTTGGACTTTCGCATATTTTCAAAAAAAAAATGTAATGATACAATATTATAATAAAATTATTATATATTATACAATATCTAGAGACGCGGCAGCGTCTCGACGCCAAGTATTTAAAAAAAAAAAATTTTAGTAACTAGACGTCAAAGACCTGTCCCGGTTAGCTATACAGGAAAATGGGTTTTGAGCAGTCGCCCAGCAACTTCAAATCTTTTTTACTGCCAAGTCCGTATCGTAATCGATAATCGAATGTCATTTTACTCGTGTAAAATTATTTTTTCTTTATTGAGCCTAGTTTTAGCATGATCCGTCCAGCGATATATGCGAACTCATCATTTCGAACAAAAGATTTTAAACATTTTTTGTAAAACGATAACTATATCACCTCAAACATGATTTGATATGATATTTATATGATATCTATAGATATACTTTTTAACACAAGCGATGCGAAGTAGGCAAATCACCGAAAAATCAATACTTCAGTGCTGAATGTCAAAGTTTTTAACCATTTGCGATGTCAAAGGCTACGATCTAGTCAGCGATGCAAAGATCGTATTTGTATGGTAAAGCATAGAACAGCATGGAACATTAAACATTAAAAGCATTTGCAGCGGCAAGTTGCTCGGTTATAAAGACTTTTCTATAAAAGTTGTATTGACATACATTTTGAAAAAAAGACTCTGCTGATAAAACTTTTGCACAAAAGTTATATCGGCAGCAGTTTTGAAAAAAACTTTGTCGACAAGTTTTTCCGATAAAAATTCTGCGGCAAAAAGTTGGAAAAAACACGCTACCGCCAGACTTTGTGATACAAGTTCCATCGACATAAGTTTTGAAGCAAATTTTGCCGATAAGATTTTTTATCAAACGTTCTGTCCATAGAAGTTTAGAAAAATTGTGCCGAGAATATTTTTCTTTAGAAATTCTATGAATAGAGGTTGAAAAACACACTCTGACGATAAGATTTTTCGACAAAAGTTCTGTCGTCAGAAGTTTTGAAAACATATCTGCTAACCAGGTTTTTTCATGAAAGTTTTATTGGCAGAAGTATTGAAAAAAACTCTGCGAAAAAGTGGTAATTATGTAGAAGTGGGATACCGCGCCAATTTCAATGCCAACATTTTTTTTTGCCATGAATGTCTTCAGTATATCATCATTAGTACATTTGAGTAGGGGGAGGCTGATATTTTTAATTATTTCCACAAGTTATGGGGTTTTGGAGTTTGAGGAAATACATGACAACGTAGGGTTTTTTCACGCTGCAGCGGCCAATGGAGCGAGTGGCACCTGGACCCCGGGGCGGTCCTGATCTAGGGGGATCAAGGGGCAGAGAGCGTCTTGTGGGGATGGAGGCGGCGAAACACACACACACACACACACACACACACACACACACACACACACACACTCAAATTCACTAGTGGTGACACAATAAAGGGTATCGTGGCAAAAAAAAATGTCCGCCAAAATTGGTGTGGAGCACCAATACAGACTTCTGCACAATTCCCGAAAAAGTTTTCGTTATAAAAGTTTTAATGACATTTGAAAAATTTTCTACTGGAAAATTTGTTTGATAATAATTGATAATTCTATCGACAGAAGGCGAAAAAAACACTGTACCAATAGGATTTTTTCATAAAAGTTCCATCGACATTAATTTGAAAAAAATTCTGCCTACAACATTTTTTTAAATTGGTTATACGCAGTCGCCTCATGATAAATCTTTGATTTAAAAAAAAATATTGTTTTTTCCCAGCGAATGAATTTACAAAAAGTGAGTCTATTCCACGTTCATTGTTGATATGTAAGGAATCATTGAACGAACAGCCATTACAGAAATACGGATTGAGAAATAAATAAACTCGGTACAGTGTAAAACATAAACAGTGTACAGTGTAAAACATAAACAGTGTACAGTATAAAAAAATCGCGCACTGCTACGTTCAAGCGCTTACACCGATACGTCGAGTTACCTCGCACGCACATGCAAAGATGCGAAGATCGTTCGTGAGAACGATCGCTCCGACTGTCAGACGTGAGCGCTCACACGGATTGCCGCATGTACGCTAGTGTACGCATAGTAGGGGCCTCGCCCCTCGCGGCAAAACTACGACGGCGCGGTGATCACAGACGTAGCGCGCGCATCTCATTGGTCAACTTGAAGAATTAATATTAAATCAGGTACATCGGGGACCCATACATGCATCATCAATACATACATTATACATCAATCGTCTCAGAATTTCGCCCCCGATCTACCATTACAAGAATGACATGCCCTTCTGAAACACCCTGTATATTTTCTTAGCCATTTAGTGAGATAATGTTTGATTTGCATATTATAAAAATATTAGGGCACTAACAGATAATCGCATGTTTTGGGATAATCTACGAACGTCTGATATCTCGCAGCCCTCTTGATTTAGCACATTTCTAAATTATGTCAGCCTATGGAAATAATATTACTCAAGTATTCAAGCAGTTGAATATTAGGAAGTAAGTCTTCCTAATATTACTGTCGCAACTTCCTTCTTAAGTCTTGTTTTGTACGCGTGGATGTTAGTAGAATATGTTGATCCAGTTTTTCTCATAAATTTTCAATCAGGTTAAAAACTTGTCTAGATGAGGTGAATGAATTAAAGCATTTTATTGACCTGAAAAAACAAATTTCGCTCGTGAGAGTTTCGAGTAAAAATACTCAAAAAAAAAATTTCAAAGAAAAATTCTGAAAAAATTCCAGGCTATACAGTATGAAAATACGCAACTTGTATTTCTAACATTTTCTCTTCAATCCCATTGTTCTTGAGTTATTTTAAATTTTTTAAAATTTATCTTTTTTGGCCAAAAACAAAATAACTTGACGAAAAAACATTGCAAACATTTTTTAAAAAGATGGCGATGGAGCTTTTGTATTCCATAAGTTTTTCATAGTCAAAGAAAAAAAAATTTCCTTAAATTATGGGCCGGATTCGCGATGGTCGAAAAAAGGCCTAAAAATGGTCACGTGTGCATACCGAGTCGAAAAAAAATTGAAAAAAATATTTAAAAACAATAAACTGATCTATCCTTTTTAAAACACCGCTTTGGAAATTCGAATATATATTTTTTAGCAGAGTTATCCAACTTCAAGGGCGTCAAGAAATATCGACTGGTGTATCCAAACTTTTGAGCGGTAGTGTATGTATCCTAAAATCATCGTTTGATGTGATATAGCTATAGTTTTGCAAAAAATTCTTAGAATAATTTGTTCGAAATTCTGAGTTCGCATAAATCAGCTGGACGGATTATGCTTCAACTAGGCTCAATCGAAAGAAAAAAATTATATTACACGGGTAAAGTGTCATTGGAATTTCGATTAAAATACCAACTTACTTATAAAAACGATTTGAAGTTGTTGTTTGACAGCTCAAAGCCCATTTTCTGTATATTTAGGCGCGACAGGTATCCGACGCCACGTTATTAACAAAAATGTATTGTTAATTACTTGGCGTCGAGACACTGCCACGTCTCTAGATATACATTTACCACTTTCAAAAAGTCAACCATGTACACTAAGTAATTGAAATAAAGAAAATCGCGTAAATCGGCCAATTTCAAGTCAGTCCCTGACCATAGGCACCAATAAGACTGCCCTTTCCACGAGTGCCTAACAGGGCTGGCTACAGTTTCCCGTATGACGGCCGTGGAATGCTTGCCCCACAGCCCCGCACTTCTGACGACGCTCGCGACTTAACGGTCACCTATCCAAGTACTGTCCTCGTCTATACGAGAAGGTACAGCACTTGATTAATATTTGTTACCCCTGCTGTCATTTATATTATTACATAGATACACGCACACATTTATCTATAGACGCACGGCACCAGCTGTCAAACAAGAATTTAAATCATGTATATTTCTGAAATTGTTCCTCTAATCGAAAATGTAATGACATTTTACCGATTTAACCCATTAACGACCAAGAATCGTAATTTTTTCTATCATCTTCAAGTCAAATTCTCATCATTAACAAATACGAATTTCCAATTAAAAAATATGGTCCCTAGTACTTTCGAGTGTGTTCTTTCAGAATCCGGGGTCAAAATTGAGTTTCGTCCACTAGAAAAAAAAATAAGGCCGCTTTTAAACGAAAAAAAAACAAAAAATCGAAGACTTTTTTTCATGATTTTTTTTCTCATAGAAGACGCTCGAAGACCTCCCCATTTTTTTCAACCATGAGTGCATAAAATGGTTGTAGTTAAACGACATATTTTTTAAATTTACCGTAATCAAGATTTTCATCCCCAAAACGGCGGTTTTCACCCGTTGAACGGCGAGAAAAATTTCACGCTTCGCGTAAAAAATTTAAAAAAAATCGGACCTTTACGAAAATTGGTATCCGGGAATTTTTGATGTCGCTGATTACGATTCTGCCCTCCAAATTCGAAAATTCAAAATGGCGGATCCAATAGGCCGACCAAAAATTGCAAAAACTTATTTAAATCGGATGAAATGTGGCACTCGGGGGTTTTCGAGATCGCTGATCACGATTCTGCTCTCAAAATGCAAAAATTCAAAATGGCGGATCCAAGAGGGCCAAGAATTCAGCTGTCAAGAGAGAAACTGGGTATATGTGATTACAAAAACAACCACCTCGCACGCTGGCTGTATGTAGCCTCCTCTTTCTAGCTTTTGTGCACGGATTGAATAGCCCGTTTAAAGTCAGAAAACACAAAGAAACGTTGGGGTACTGCGTACTAAACAAACGAATGCAACCGAACTTTCTAGCTTGAACAAAAATCCAGGAAGTAGGCTTCATCAATGTATGTAATCCCATGTTCGTTGCCTGCGCTAGCCGATACTACAAAAGTCCCGGTCGGCCAATAGAGACACGGGGCTTTGTTCAATTGCGCATTTTAGTCTGAAGTGTTGTTCGAGGCCTTCTACTTACTCATCTCCCACATGTCGTACACGTGTAAAATTCGAGTCATCTCCATCCGTTTCGGAATCGCGCCAGTTTTCAATAATTATTCGCAAAAAGACTCAATACCTATTAGAGCACATATATCTGGTAAGTAAAAGTTCGAGTATACGAGTAACATTTTACCCATTTCTTAGCACATGACGCGTGGGCATCACCATGGCCGCGTAATTCATCACGTAAATGTTTTGCTGTACTTGAGATCATTATGATTTCAATTGAACTTCGATTCATTCAGAATGTATAATACTCTGTCGACAAAATGAAAAAAATGGGAATTTCTCGTAATCAACAATGCTATAAAAATCTGAACAAAATAAATCGCAGCTAGCACATTCAGCACAATAATTGAAAATAATGACAATATGAAAAAGTAATTAAAGAATTGTTAAAAAAAATTCTGAAAAAACCTAGAAAACTTTGTTTCTTTACGCACCAGATGCGAATCCGTTCATTTTTTTTAAATACGGTTGAATTTTTTCCAAATTTTGTCGGCATCCTCAAAAAACATCTTTTCTAATTACGTTTAAGACAATATGAACGAAACGGCTTGCTAAATCGGTCGGCAATTACTCACAAATAATGAAATCAAGAGACTCGGCAGAGTCTCGGGACAAGTACGTGTCCCGAGGCTCGCCGAGTATCTTTTCCCGAACAAACTACTTTCACGCGCATTGCCGACCTTTTCCCATTAATTTTAGATCGATCTAAAGAATGAAATTAACTTTTGATCACAGTTTCATTAGGTAATGTGATAACGATCTGTCGATTGGTGTCGATAAAATTGCGCCCAGACGTCGGATTTTCGTGTTTCATTAATTTCATGATTCCAATGCGTGCCTTAGTTTTGACGCTGTAGCGTCTGCTTGAGATGTCACGCATGCCGGATTTTCATGAGCGCGACTAGTTTTCGGTCACGCAGGGCGAGTTTCCACCGCGTTTACATGCTGTATAATGGAATGAACGAGAGTATCTTCATATCATATCTCGAGTATCTCGACGTATCTTTTTCCCGCAAACTGAGTTTACGCTACGCGTTTTCTAACCTCTTCGAACAAAGTTATAAAATGTGGATTAGAAAAAAACGTCAGCTCTTATGAATTTCAAACAGTGAAAAGTCCTTTCCAGTAAGATGAAAATATTTTCGTAAATAAAATCTGATGAAATAACCATCGACGTGAGATTTGGATGAAACAAAAATAAATGCATACAAAGATGGCCAACTTCACATAGATCGCTAATGGTGCATTAAAAAACAGTGTGGTTTCAATTTACCGGTATCATACATAACCTCATCTGTTAATTTAACGTAGAAAAAAAATAAATAGAAACGAATACATAAAAAAAAAAAATTCACAGTAACAAGATCGACAAAGGTAAGAAGAACAATTAACTTAACAACAACTTAACTCAATCGTAAAGTTATTAGTCAAACGATTTCTCTCTATCAATATTGATTTAAAATCAGTTCATTTAAGAAATTCGATATACTTTGTTGGTAAAACTAAATCTTTACCAAAACGAATGATATCCCAGAAAAAATCGTCTACGACGAAAAAAAAATTGGACAAGTACTTTGTCGTGTGGTTGCTCTATTCTTTTATCACCCACAAAACTGGACGCGACAACAAAAAACCTTTGATATCATTATATTGGCCAAGTTATAAACGTTCATCATGTAGTCACAAAAACCACACCACATGAGTAAAGCTGTTCGTAAAACGTGCAAAACCACTCCATGAAAAAAAGTACTTGGCGCATTTTTAATTTTAATACTCATACTTTGTAGAAGATGTAAATCTTTTTCAGAATACCGTATGATGTATATTAAAATTAAAAATGCGCCAAGTACTTTTTTTCATGGAGTGGTTTTGCACGTTTTACGAACAGCTTTACTCATGTGGTGTGGTTTTTGTGACTACATGATGAACGTTTATATCTTGGCCAATATAATGATATCAAAGGTTTTTTGTTGTCGCGTCCAGTTTTGTGGGTGATAAAAGAATAGAGCAACCACACGACAAAGTACTTGTCCAATTTTTTTTTCGTCGTAGACGATTTTTTCTGGGATACAGTTATATACGAGATGTGTACCGTCAGATATGATGATAAATTTTCAATTTTTAAAGTTTTGTCAAATTTAAAAAAAAACGATTTTAACGCACTAAATAGAACTTTTTAAAGATCAAAACGTATTAAAAACATGAACGATGTCCCTTTATGTGTAAGGAAAAAAAATGTAGAATAATTTCAGACTTTCTTTCAACAACTTCATAGCAACCTTTTCAAATTGTTACTATTAATAGTTATTGTGTTCAGTTTCTTATTGTTAGAAGCAATTGATTTTTATCAGATTTTCATGGTATCGTTAAGTGCCCGAAATTTTCATTCTATTCCGGTTGTATTGAGACTATGGGGTGTGGGGTCCTTACCGTTATACGCTTTCTTATTCTATAGCATTTTCAATTATTCTCTTTCATTTTCTCTTATTCAGTTTCATTTTTTTTTCTTATCTCACTCATTATAATTTGAAACATAACACTTTTACCTACTTCATGATTCAAATGATTTTTTTCTTCGCCTTTGCTAACCGCGATTAATGTCACAAGTTACAAGCAATATCACCAGTCAATTTTCTTTAATCGCGAGTCACAATTAAGATGAGGCGACACTCAGTTGAACTGACGCACCCACTTGAAATCTTCAATTCCTTTACTTTCGAAAATACATTAATTTTTTTCAAGGAGATGAAAAACTGTATGTGTAAAACTGTGTGGACGAGGTTTGGCATATAAGTTTCGCCTTACCTTGTGCTAGTCTCGATTTGACAGTTGTTGACAAGAACCAAAAACCGCCAAATTAAGAACAGTTGTTGTCAAGAGCCAACAACTGCCAAACCAAGAACAATATAAAAAACTGTGCGAACATGATTTCACATGAACTACCAAAGAAAATAATAAAGCGGCAACAATCGGACGACATTTTTAAAATTAAGGATAAACTTCCAGCGCTCATCAACTTGTTATAGACGGAATAAAATAAAATAAAATTACTCCGAATAAGTTTTTATCATCTAGCAATAAACAATTAGTTTTCCCAAAATTACTGAAATTTCTTAACAATTTTTTGTTAAGTATTAAAAATTATTTTCTACTAGAACGAAAGTGATAATTCTTTTCTCTTTCCAAAAGTAAGTCCTTGAGTAAGTAATTAATGGAAAATACTTCAAAATGTACTTTATATATTTTTTTAAAACAAAAAACCGGAAATGAAAATCTAGAATGAAAAAGTGACTAAAACCCTGAATATATTGTACTTGAATATGTACAGGATGTAAATCTTTCCACGTCCATTGCACACATTAACGGAAGGAGAAAAGGACAAGCAGAAAAGCTCGGGGTATTAGTATGTATTTTTGCGAAGGCCCAACCTACTGGCAATTGCGGTTAATTCAACGAGAAGCTAGAGCTCGAACCACCAAGTCAGATTCTCTACACAACACTTCCAAGTACATTAAAGTTTGCGCTTCTGGCTATAGTTGTTCTAAATGCTGCGGATTTTTCGCGGTTATTTCTACTCTATGTCAGTTTACATCATCGTCTTGCTCACGACTGAAGCAAGTTTTATTTTTATCGTTAACGTACACGTTTTTGATCACCGAAAGCTCGTAAACAAAGACAACGTTATTGAACAGTGAAAAATATGAATCTCTTTTCTTAGAAATTCCAAGCAATAAATAAACGATCCAAAAAATTATAATGCGGAAAAGTTTGTGCTATTATCTCGTTTATTTTTGTACTGCTGCGTTCGATATCTTATTTATTCAATTGACTCCGAAACATCAGGGAAAAGTTTATACATTGATTAATACAATTACTTTTCAACGAATATGTTTTTATACTTTTTTCTGCTATTCATTGGTTTTTTTTCACATACATTTTCCTTACATACATTTTGGTCTCCCTCTTGATTGATCTGCTTGGAAAATCCTTTTGGCGCCTATATGTGTGTTTCTTACGTTCATTCTCCTTTTTTCCGCCATCTTCACGCAAGCCTTTGCCAAAATTCTTTCCTTTAATTATAAAAACAGTGTTACGATTTCTGGGATGACACACACTCACACACATAATATGGATTTGAAAATAGATATAGATAGATCTGTTATTATAAATTGCTTTTCCGAAATTTCCACATATTGACATTGAAAATTTTGGTAAAATCTCGCTTCCATTATACTTCCGTATTTATAATTCCGGGATCTGGATTGCTGGATGAGTGGAATCACATTGGCTTACATTCAAATAAATTAGAAACCTTCGTATGAACATTCTTCAAATTCAGGACAAAAAAAATTGAGCAAATCTCTGATTTATAGAGTTAAAAAAAATACGATTTAGAGTATTTTTTAAACTTTACTAATTAAATTTTCGTTTTTTGTGCGGGAAACATTTATATTATTATTATTTATTTTTGTTATTATCAATTATGATTTGAAATGGATTAAAAAAAACTAATTTCTTACTTTTCTTTCAGTGAATGTCAAAACAACATTGCTTGTTGTATTTTCATTCAGTAAAATTCATATTGAAAAAGTAGTTCTTTAGAAAGTAGAGAGGCCTGCAAACTATTTATACGTTGGGCATAACCTGGAACCGTGGAAGAATATAACTTTGCAATAATGGAATCGATTGAGTTTAACTACATTTGTATATTATACTTCCTAATTTTTCTCTCTACTATTCGAAAGATATAGTCCAGTCGAATAAGCTATGAAATCGACTGACTTCTATTTTGGAATAACATAGGTTAGCTGATTTGTTTATAAGTTCATCAGATACGGACGAACATATTTACACTTACCCCCCAAAAAGTCAGGTCCGGATTTGTCTGTAACCATTGTTTAAACTTTTGAGACCCCACATTTTGTTAAATAACGGCTTTGTTATGGGTTGTACACGAAAACTGTTCAAACAAAAGTTGTTCGGCTCATCATTCTTGAGAAAACAAGCCGTCGTGAGATCGATTATCATGATTTGTTTAGTTGCAAAATGCAAAGTCCCGTGGAAATAAAAAATTTACATTTTTTGTTATAAATTGGTGAACAAACAACGTGTGGCTTTGAAACTCATAGCACAGGTAACATCAAATGTCTTCAAAATTATCGTGCAAAGCTTTTTTGCCTGTGTGTATAGTTGAGCAACAATCCGCAACAAGCCAAAATCCATACATCGTCTGTCCTTTCTAATTCCATCGGCCCATGGGTTGCCAAATAATCATGGAGTCATTTCGTAGCTAGTACTTTCCATAAAAGAAAAAAAAATGTTATACTCGAAAATCACAATTTTTTCGGCGACTTGAAATTTGTTGCTTTTGAACAATTAGAGCTATCTCCGAGAATTGTTATATTATGGTAAATATTATGATGGCTCGTACTTGGCCTTTATTCGACGAGTAACTAAAAAAAAACATGAATATCTTGATTACAACCGGCGATAACGGTGTTTAAGTGTTATTTTGTTTATTGTTGTTGTAATTGATATTGAGGGAAAAAAAATATCAGCTAACTTTAAACACCCCAAGGGATCATCGTGAATTTTTGCAGATCTTTAGGTGCGTCGTATGTAGAGAAAAAAAATTGATTTCAGTTCATCGAGCGCTGTCAGTCGAAGAAATGATGCCGGGTGGCGTGGTGGGGGGACTCCAGCCTTCGCGCGTCCGGCCGGTCTCATGACTTAATACACAAATTAATAACTCCTTTAATAATTGTCGTACAATATATTTTATTTTAAACCATGCTACTTTTTTCTCGAAAATTCGAATCTGCAATTGGATTTAGGATATTTAACTTTCTTTTATCATTAGTCACATTCTCAGGGAATATTGCTATACAGCCTGTCCCAAAAGGGTCGAAGGATCTCTGAGGGGGTGGTAGATCTCGAAATTCTGAATCGAAAAGTCCTCATCCGTTTTGCGATCTGATGCACCCCTGATGAGTTATTAATAATTAATGACAGCCAATAATACGCGTGGGCTGGGCGCCGCGTGGTGGTGTGCGTGTGACGGTGTGCCCGGCCGCACCGCGAGAGGCAGGGCTACGCCGCGCGACGTGGACGTGTGTGTGTGCATGGGTGTGAGGGCCCAAGCTAGGCAGCACGCGTTGATTGTATTCAAGAACGCGAAAACAATAAGTAGCGCCCCGCGATGATATATTTTCATAAATGGATGATAAATGAATTAAATGAATTCATGTGGAATTGTCAATCCTTCATGGAAAGCGAAACTTCTACTAAAGCCGTTAAAATTCCATTTATTTATTTACTTAAACTAAAAATAAACATCAGCTTGGCGTTTTGTCATACGATATATTTACATTATTGATTAAAAACAAAAAAAAATTATGCGATTTAATGGTCGAATTTAACGCATGCTAATTAATTTATTTTCATGATTGCCCGACTTAGTTAATTGATGAGTGAGATCAACTCGAGCAATGACTCTTCCTCCTTACTTCTCGAACAAATCGTCTCGAGATAATTGAATTTAAGGCGTTTCTGAACAGGGAAATAGCGAATATCCTGAGATGTAAAGATTTTCAAAACTCTCGACACGGAGAAATAGAAATTTCAACATTTCAGTCTGCGAATATTTCACAAAATGTATTTAATTTCAACAAATCACAATTTGCAGACATTTCTAGGATTGAGAAGTGGATGAAATCCTCTCCTTAAAAATTCAAGAATCCCTTCGAACGGTGAGTATGTACATGTAAAAAATATTTGAAATACATTTTTTTGCAATGATTGATCATCATTTATTGTTATTCGTGTTGTGTAGTTATTGTACAACACAAACAACATCAGTATTTGTGAAACGTCAAAAATTTCACCACAACATCTCGTAATTATTATTCTTCAGGATCCTGGGAGGTGTCAGGTGTATTTTTATAACTTTTGAATCCTTCGAAATACATGATACTTCAAAAACATCTGCACGGCAAACAAAATTGTGTTCATAATTTTATTTAAATTCACAACAATCGTTAAAAAAAATTCTTATGCAAAAATAAAAAGAAAAAAATTACAACGAACTGCTAAAACTGTAAGACTAAAAATTGAAAAATGTCAAAAATTCATAGCAGTGTTTTAACAATTATTAGAATAATTTTTTTTCAACGATTGTTGAGAATTTAAATAGAATTAAGAATAATAGAAGGATTCAAAAGTTATGAAAATGTACCCGACACCTCCGAGGATCCCAAAAATAATAATTATGAGATGTTGTGTTGAAATCTTTGTACTGACATTTTTTATGTTGTATAATAATTACATAACACGAATAACAATAAATGATAATCAATCATTGCAAAAAAAATATATTTGTAACATTTTTTACATGTATACATACTCACCGTTCGAAGGGACGCTTGAATTTTTAAGAGAGGATTTTATCCTCTCCTCAAGCCTAAAAATGTCGGCAAATTATGATTTGTTGAAACTAAATACATTTTGTGAAATATTCACAGACTGAAATGTTGAAATTTCTATTTCTCCGTGTCGAGAGTTTTGAAAATCTTTACCTCTCAGGATATTTGCTATTTCCCTGTTCAGAAACACCTTAAATTCAATTATCTCGAGACGATTCGTTCGAGAAGTAAGGAGGAAGAGTCATTGCTCGAGTTGATCTCACTCATCAATTAACTATGTCGGGCAATCATGAAAATAAATTAATTAGCATGCGTTAAATTCGACCATTAAAGCGCATAATTTTTTTTTGTTTTTAATCAATAATGTAAAAATATCGTATGACAAAACGCCAAGCTGATGTTTATTTTTAGTTTAAGTAAATAAATAAATGGAATTTTAACGGCTTTAGTAGAAATTTCGCTTTCCATTAAGGATTTGCAATTCCACATGAATTCATTTAATTCATTTATCATCCATTTATGAAAATATATCACCGCGGGGCGCTACTTATTTTTTTCGCGTTCTCCTTCAATACAATCAACGCGTGCTGCCTAGCTTGGGCCCTCACACCCATGCACACACACACGTCCACGTCGCGCGGCGTAGCCCTGCCTCTCGCGGTGCGGCCGGGCACACCGTCACACGCACACCACCACGCGCCGCCCAGCCCACGCGTATTATTGGCTGTCATTAATTGTTAATAACTCATCAGGGGTGCATCAGATCGAAAAACGGATGAGGACTTTTCGATTCAGAATTTCGAGATCTACCACCCCCTCAGAGATCCTTCGACCCTTTTGGGACAGGCTGTATAATAAATTTGCGTACAATTTTTTTGCTGAGATTTTCTAGAGTTTTGGTAATATTTTCATGCTTTTTGATTCATTATTTATAAGAATCGCACGTACTTTTTGTACTTTGAATTATTTAAAGTTGAATTTGATTGAATACTTTTGAGTATTCAATAAAATTCACTTTCAAAATATTTAACGTATGTATACGTAATAATATAAAGCATAAGTATATAATATTATATAATATAATAATTGGTTATTCAGGGTATATATAATATAATATTATATATACCCTGAATAACCAATTATATACACGATCATTTTGAGAATTTTCGACGAGCAGACAATACTTATGCTCAGCTTCAAACAATGACGATCAATCTGAGCTTCAAGAGATTTTTCAGTATATTGGGATTAAAAAACTTTTCTATGAATCTGCTATAAAAGAATCGATTTTATATAAAAAATCTAGGAAATTGATTACTACAATTTTACACATCAATACAATTTTTCTGTATTCTGTTAATCAAAACAAACATTTTAGAAACACCATTTTCAAAAAATGAAACGATATTGTGTCATTTCGTTGAGCTTAAACTTCCATTATATCCACAATATTGTATCAATGTGTTTTTAAGCAACTTAACAGAAATTCAAATACCGATGCAGTAACGGAGTAAACGCCAGACGCAATAAACAGTATTACAAGAATATGTCATGAATATCGATTCTTTCCGTGTTGCAAAAATATTCCTCCAGAAAAGCCTCTCTTATTAAATTTTCGAGTTCATCTAATTTCTAGTACAAATGACACGGCATTAAAAATTTTTTTTTACCTGCCGTCTGTCTAGATATTTCTTACATTCGTAGTGAATTCCAAAATCCTTGAATTATTTGCAATTATTAAGTTGCATGTATTCCCACTGCGTTAAAAGGTGGGAAAAGATATTTTTAATTCTGGGTCATGAAACGTATTTGGATAATATTAAGTACACGGGAGAGTGAAAAAGAGATTTTGTATGTTGCTAAATCTTAACTCTTGTCAGAGTCAGCGTCGTTGACGTCGAAAAAACGAACCTTCGAAAGCAGCGTATGACGTTGCATAGTCAGGTCTCGTCTCGTCTTCATACACGCAAGTATATGAGAATAACACATACCACCATTAGATATATATATATACAGGGTGACATGTTAAGGGTGGCCACCCCCTTTTATTCCGCCCCCCGTAAAGATAATCGGACGGGTCGCGGGTGATTTTTGAAGGAAATTTTCTGAACTTTTCGATAAAAAATACGGCGTTCATCGGAAAATGATAGGTTTTGCAGCACAAAAATGGCCACGACGAAAATAATGTGAAAATATATTTTTTTCTGATAGGAATAAAGTAGACTTTATTCCGAATACGGGACACACGCGAACATTTTTTTTTGAGTATCGCATCATTAAGAAAAGTTATGTCAAAATTAGGTGTTATAATACCAATTTAAACTTATCTAAACGAAACGTTGGAATCGAATGAACAGGGTTGTAGTGTTTTGTCTCGAACTCGGTTTGTCTTTTGCGCTCAAGTTCACTCTCCCAATGTTAATTTTGTATCTGTCAGTGTGAAATGCCAAAAAGGTTATTTAAGAAATGTCAGGTGATTGAAAAATATGCCGTCAGCAAGCAGACGACGCAGCAAATCACTCTCGTACCGCTCGTTCAATTCCGTTGTTTCGTTCAGTCATATTCAAATTTATTCGATAACGCGCATTTTTTATATCACTTTTCTCAATGATGCAATACTCAAAAAAAAATTTTCGCGTATGGCCCGTATTCGGAATAAAGTCTACTTTATTCCTGTCAGAAAAAAATGTGTTTTCACATTATTTTCGTAGTGGCCACTTTTGTGCTGCAAAACCTATCATTTTCCGATGAACGCCGTATTTTCTATCGGAAAGTTCAGAAAATTTCCTTCAAAAATCACCCGCGACCCATCCGATTATCTTTACGGGGGGCGAAATAAAAGGGGGTGGCCACCCTTAACATGTCACCCTGTATATATATATGTATATCAAGAGACGCGGCAGCGTCCCGACACCAGGTAATAAAAAAAAAATTTATGTTTATGACCTGACGTCAAAGATCTGCCACGGATATTATACAGGCAAATGCGCTTCCAGCTGTCAACCAAGAATTTAAAGCACATATATTTCCGAAACCGTTCTCCTCATCGAAAATGTAATGACATTTTACCTATTAATTATGATTTTTTTCTTTCCATTGAGCCTAGTTAGAGCACGATTTGGTCCACCGATATGTGCAAACTCATATTATGAGCTGATTTTTTCTCTACTGAATTTCAAAATTTTAAAATAAATTAAAAAAAAAATAAATAAAACTTGGCGTGTATGGAACCTCTTTTAACCATATACCAGTTTGATTTTTTTTTGGAAAATGTTATTTTTATTTTTCACACTATTTGAAAAAAATTCTTTTCGACGAAAACTGCTATTTTTATTACTTGGTGTACATTTTTTACTTTTTAAAGTATTAAATGTGGTATAATACACATATCAGTTGGATAAGCACCTCACGCATTGCAGTTGCCATTCTACGTTCTGTAGATAATAATATGTGGCTCACACAAATGTGACACATTTGATTGAAGAAAAAACGGCGACAAACAATTTTACGCCGTGACGCTCTGTGGTTTATATCGACACTCGTTCACTTCCGGTGGAAACGGAAAATACGCGGAATAATAAAATAATAAGATGTCTGCTATAAAGTTTGCAGCGTTTCTTATGAGCGATATTGATATGTACTTTGCAATAGTAATAGTTTTGTGCAAATCGTATTGAACCATCGAATGCAGAGGAAAAATATTCAAATTATCGTCCGAACGACAGGGGCGAGAAGCCTGGACAAAAGGTAAACATATTCTATGACGTGTTCGTTACATATTCTTTTAATTTCGGAGTATTTTTGTATATTCATTTTGTCGGGGGAATCGTGTGGATTAATTTTCTTCTTAAATTTACTTGAGAAAAAAGTTCCATATGTTAATTATGTGTGCGTAATATTTGTAAATTAAGTTTGCATAAACTACACCAAACTCGAGCGGCTTTTTCATTCGGACAAAAAGTTCCGAGCAACTGATTTGTTACGAAAAATCTGAATATTATTCTAAAAGATTGAGAACTAGTAGAACTAGTACTTATCGTTCTTCGTACAACCCTTAAAAGTGTTTACACAGTACAAAAAGTTCGTAAATCATCCTTGTTCTCATCCCTTCTTCGATTTCTTACTGTTAGCAAAAAATTAGTTTTTGAAAAATTATTGCAGCTGCTCATTTTAACATAGAAAGCTAAAAATTGGACAGCGTACAGAGTAAGGCTTATGCTAACTGCAGAGAAACCGGCGGAAAAATCCCATATAAATTTATTGTTCATTTCAGTGGTTAATTGAGAGGCTAAATGTAACGCCGCGTTCGGCGGCAGAGTGGGGGGGGGGGGGGGGGGTTGTCTCTGGCTCGCGCAAAAAGTGAATCCGCGAATTTACAACATGGAATATCTACGGAACAAATTAACTCATCGAGTTGTTTTTTTTTAAATATGCGCTAACTTTTTCCGCTGATCATGATTTTGCTATTGAAAATTTTGAAAAATTGAAAATTCACTTGTGAATCAATTGATTATTTTTTATTCATTTTTTTTACACTAATTTTTACTCAACTTTTGGTTGAAATTAGATTCGAATATCATCGTTGTGATGTTCTCCAACTACTCTACGAATGAAAAAAAAAATCCAATGAAAAATGTTTTGTTATTGCAGCACTTGTCATTCCGTTTTATGATTTTCATTAACAAAAAATATTCTTCAAATTTAAGAACATTTGGTGTCCTTCGTAATTGTATTGGCCTCAATTAGTTAATTTTATCTGATAACGGAATGATTAGTGCTGCATAACAAAACATTTTTCATTGCATTTTTTTATCGCCCCTATACGAATCGTTGACGGAGATGAAATTTTCAGAAATATTTTTTTTTTTATGATAAAAAATAATAGAACAAAGAACTTTTTTGTTCCAAACCTTAATCTTTCGCGAGATGTTCTATAATTTTAATTCGTAACATGTTTGATCGTAACAATTACCAAAAGAAAAATCACATCGATCTACTGAACCGGTCCGAAATTTTTTTTTTATATTTAAAAAAAATTCATTTTTCTAAAACCATTGCGTTGACGGTGCTAACATTTTCAGAAAATTTGTTTTTTTTATACCTCAGAATATACTCCAAATTTCGCTGGAAAAAATGCAGGGGCAATTTTTCCCTACTTACCCGGCTATGGCCTTTGTTTATTTTGTTTGCGTCACAACTGAGCACAAACGGAGTATAGTTTTCGTTTTTTTAAAAAAACAAAATTGCTGGGGTAGTTTCACATACACCAGTGTCCTGTGTAGTATCTGTGGCAGGTCTTTGATGTCAGGTCATAAAATTTTTTTTTTTTCACTTGCTTGGCGTCAAGACGCTTCCGCGTCTCTACACGGAGAGAATTGCTTATTAATTTTTACGGTGAAATCTCGGTAAAAATTACATTAAAAACTTGAACCCGGTGACAAATGTGCAAACAGTTAAAAAATTACACTAGTTTCAAAAATTTTACTTTTAGCTATGTAAAAATTTCAGCACGAAGCATAATTTTTACATTCCTCTAAGTAAAAATTCTGAATAATTCTTATGTAGAATTTTTACGTTGTATTGTGAAAACTTTCCGACACAAAACGATAAAAATTTCAATGAACTACCTGAAAAATTCCAAGTCTTCACAGTAAAAATAACTTGGACAAACCTTAAACTCTTAAAATCCCTAGCGAAATTACTTCCCTATGATTGGATATTTATTCGCACGTCCGTTTGTTTTCTTGCGTAGAATACAATAACTATACGAAACTTTCTTGGCACATGTGTGATAACTCGAACGGTCTGCAGTGGTGGGGACGACGGTCCTGTGACGATCAGTGAAAAGAATGGTGAGCTGCCGCTGGATGGTCTCGAACCCGGGTCCTCCCGATGAGAGCGATGAGCGCTAACCACTGTGCTACGGCCACATATAATTCTTTTCACTCGTATCGTCTACCTCAGTAATGCTGGACCGTCACACATGCTTTGTTCTGCAATGCATACGCTCGATGCCGCTGTTGCAAAACAACGCGGGTCGGTGTCGTTTACGCTCGTACACACAAGCACATACTCAGGCGTCTTATACATTCACGTCCGCCAGGCTTAGGCATACGCGCACTCTCTCACAGCTTGCCTTCCCGTATACGCACACTCGCACTGAGCTCACGTGTTACGGCCAGCCGACCCAGCCCTAACTGATTTTACTGTGGAGAACGTAAAAATTCTAGTGAGCGCACGGAAAATTTCGGCTTCCTTTTTTAAATTTTCAAGAAAAACACGCAAATTTCTCAATGTGCATCGTACACTTTCATTTGTATCAGCACTTTTTCCTACTTATTGTAGTAATGTTTACGTTTCACGAAAATTTACTGTTAATTTCAGTAAAAATTCTTGAAAAAATTTTAAATTTCTGTCACGCAACAGTAAATTTTCACTCATTTTCATTAAAATGTATAATTTATTTCCTAAAAACCACAAGAAATGCACATTTGTCACGCAGTTACTGTGATTTCACGGTAAAAATTACTTAAAAATTCTCTCCGTGTAGATATAACGTAGAATGAGAAATAGATATAACAAAACATTCGAGTTCAGCTCAAGTCGGGAGACCTGTATACTCATTAAATCACAATTTATTTGACTTTTCTCAATACATAAATTGAGTTCGATATTTAAATTGAGTTTATAAATATTATTTCAATCGTTTTAAGTATTCAGTCCGAAAACTGCTTTTTCAGACGGGAGTTTTTATAAATTTTTATATTATTTACGCTTTTTAAACTTGCAAGCACAAAGATATTGCCATGTTAAGTCGAAAATCATAAACAAAAAAATTATATCGATATACTATTAAAATTAGATCACGGCCCTTACATAATTTGATCCGCAAATTTACTCTGTCGAATTTACTTTTATCGTCCCTAAAATTCGCCGCTCTAGGCTCAAGCCTACTCAGCTTGCTGGTAAATCCTTCAATGATGTTTATCTTTGTCAGCGTTCACTGCGTCTCCCCTATCTTAAAGTTTTTTAAAATGATAATTCATTAAGGTTGTGTGGAGTCTAGCGGTCGGGGGTGAAGCATGAGGGGGACGCCCTATGCTTATGCACGGAACCGATGGATTATTATCAACTGTTTGTCGTCAAATTATTGTCGTATTTCATGTCATTTTTCGAGGAAAAAATCCACATTAAATTGAAAGAACATACATTTTTGACAAAGTGATTGTTACAGGAATTATTTCTATTAATTCATGGCATTATTTACGATAATTCGTTAGAGATCAATTATTGCAAGACGAACTGGCAACAACGTAAATTGTGAACCAAGATAATATGCTTAGGTTGGCCGCAGTGTCGCACAGCTCTCGAATACACACCTCGTTTCTAACCTCAAAATCGAGGTTGTCAAGTTAGATGAAACATCCTGTATAGTGTCTCGTCCCCACGACCCACTAATAGTAGTGGGTAGTGGTGACGAGTCCGTCACTCACGGCACCATTAATCGCGCGAGTTGTTCATGGATGTAACGCGCGCATCCGATTGGTCAGTTTAAAAAATTAACAATGAATCAGGGATTCATCTGAGACCCATACATACATATATCATGCGATGTAAAATTTCGTCCACGATGTACCGTTACAAGGATAACGTAGCCTTCTGTGACACCCTTGTATACGTATACTAATAATCCGTCTCACTGTCGTTCAATTATTATAATATGTTAAATTAGCTGTACTGCCGGTCCAGTGACAGGATACAACTCATAGGACGAACAACATCCAATGAAAAACGATTGAAATAAGTTTGAATAAACGGATGAACGGTAGATAAACGAAATCGCAAACCATTTTTTCTTTTTCTTAATGTAATTGCAACCAGCCTGTTTGTAATAGCGTGAAGAAAAAAAATATTACAAAAAATGAGACGAAGAGCGAAAACCATAGCCATCTTCATACCCTTCCAGTCTGTGAGGCAAATAATAACAGTAGTAACAGTAGTAGGAGCAGTAGTGGTAGCAGAAATAATAATAATAATAATGGACTGAAAACTGAAATATGACTAGTAATAATAGTAACAGTGACATTAAGAACATAAATAATAGTATGATAATAATTAGCCGAGGCCGGAGCGTAGGGAGAAAGGTAGAGCGAGAACAAAAGAAAGAGATTCTACATCATAATCATTATCATTAGAGGAAAAAGATGGAATTAAGTATCGTCTCAAGGACCCTTGTCATGTTGAGGTACGAGCTGTGCACTTATTTCATTTGAAAGGCTATAAAGTCTCTCGTAAAATGTATTATTGCTATAATTTTATCCACGTTGTTGTACAATAAGTACGTGTATAGTGTGGCAGCAGCAAGAAGGTGGTTAACATTCAGAGAGATATGGGAAGTTCAATTGATGTGATGAAATCTTAATCAGTTGGCGACTATCTGCGTTGAACATACAGAGGTGAGAAAAAAGACAATCGTGACGAGGCCGGAGTCAATGATCGGCTAATCGAGAATACGTTTGATCGTATGCGATAAGAATGCGTGTGCAAGAATAAAAACACTGCCTCGTGCTTTAATCAACATTATTAGACATTAAATGACTTCAACATGAGATGAATATTTTGTAATTGAAACTGGGAAAAAGTTACTGAATATTTAATATATTATAATTCATGCCGTAATTATTTTCATAACAAATGATTACTACTGATACCGATGTAAAAATATTCAAGAATGTTATAACATTTACCCTTCGTACGGAGCACTGATGCATTTTGGCATTAAAGGATTAAGAAGATATGGATAAAATATACATACAATAATATGCAACAAATATGTATGGTGACATGCGTCGCCAAAAAATCAGAAGAAAATTGATTTTTGTTTGGAGAAGGCAACGCGTGAAGATTCATAGCGCCAGAGAAAAATTATTTTTAGCCCTCGAATAAGCTCAACTGTCATAAATATACAATAGATGTGAAGTTGGAAAAAACCGTTCTTTGTTATGTCGTAGATTCCTAAAGAGACTAAAAAACCAATTTTGTTTTTTATATTAAAAAAAATAGAGTGATAGTCCTTAAATGAAAAATTTGTCCACAGGACATACAACGAGATATGAAATATTGATAAGATATTATTTTTTGAGATAAATAGATTCTATGTGTCGGTTAATCAATACTATCGAAACATTTTTAAGTACGTGGGCGTCGAGCCAATTTACTCGATTGCGAATGACTGACAATCTCTTTGCATTATTATTCTATTCCCGTCCGTTTCGAACGCGCGCACGCACACGCACGCACACGCACACGCGCACACACACACACACACACACACATGAAGTCTCTTTTTTGTTTTCCGTCTATTTTCTCTCCCTAAACATGTGTACGCAAAAAAAATGAGTTCTTACAAGCAATAAAGACATCGTAGAAAAATATCTCTTTCAGATGACAAAGAAACATCCTAATTTCGCATCATTTTGTGCTTTTCGCGAATCAATTTCTTTTTCAAATGGAATTCTGAATAATAAATCTTTGTACGTTTTGCAGACATAAGGCTACAACTGAATGAGCAGCTGAGATGTTTAGACGTTCGGATGGAATCCCAGGTTGCCCTGGTTGCCGAGCTACAGGACTTCTTCCGACGAAGGGCTGAGCTCGAACTCGATTACAGCAAGTCGCTTGATAAAATGGCAAAAAGCATACAGCTCAGGCACAAAGAACAAAAACAAAAGTAGGTTGCCGAAACACCAAATTATTATTTTATTCATTCTATTATCTACATTATTAAAAATATAATTGGATAACGATTTTCATGAATAATTTTATATTCCCTTAGATTAATACGTTTTTGTAATGAAAATATAATGTCTTCTTCCATATCATAAGTGCGAAAGTAACTCTTGTTTTTTGTGCTATTCACGGCTAAACCGTTAATCGGATATTAATGAAATTTAGCCAAGCTTGCATATGAAAGAAGGAGGAATAGACTCGCTTTTGAACCCGACAATTATACGCTGAGAAATGTGAAAACGTCTCATGATTTATTGCGCTTTTTTTCGTAAATGTAAGGTTTCTTTAGAAAAATCCTTTTTTGTACAGTTTATGCACAATTTTGATTGCAAAATTTAAGTAAATAGCCTATTATAACAAGAATTGTTGAGAAATTAAACACGGACTGGAACGTTTCGCTCACAAATTCAGTCGTATGTTTTACGTTGTATAGAGTTAACCCGATAAGCGGCTTGACCAAAATTACAGTTCGTTAACCAGCCTCTTCTTTATCCTCCGATATTTTTAAATTTGTTTTCTGTTTTGCAGAAGGGAACAGTGGCCACTTTTCTCAAGCTACGCTTGCTGGCAGCAATTGGTAAACGAAACAAAGTCACTGAGCCGAGATCATGCTGCACTCTCAGAAGTCTACAGTACCCATCTCGTAGGTCGTCTCAATCAGGTCATGGAAGACGTGCAACGCATTTACAGACGGGTGAGTACAATCCTAATACTTGTTGAATTTTATCGGTGATCTCTATCCGTTAATCAGTCTTTTTCAGGCTCTTTCGATCTGTCATTTATTACATACATGATCTTTTGAACAAGCACGAAACTCATCGAGTCATTTTTATTGATAAATTTTTTCAGTTGACTGTGCTTCGATTCATAATAAAAATGTATTGCAAACAAGAACGCAGTCGGTGATTTTTAGAAAATCCCAGAGTCTTTTTAGATTAATTTAAACGATATTATATGTGATCAAAATTAATGCTGACGGAATATACAAAGGAACTAATGGAAATGCACATTACACACAACAATTAAAGAATCAAGCATTTTTTCGACATTTTCTAGTGATTTTCAGCAAGCTATAACTTCACATAAAATGATCGTAGAGTAATAAAAAAAAGCATTTTAAAGCTTGAAGTCTCTGGTGTAGGATACCAGAATTCAAAAACTTTTATAATCTTTCACTGCTGACAAATCATAAGAAAAGCAGTGGAAGAAATCTTTGTGAAATTTTTGCTCGACTTTCTGAAGCTCCACAGACATGGGTAAATATTTTTTAGAACCCTGTACTTAACCTCTAGAATGATTCTTCCTCTGTAATTTAAGTCGCTATTGAGCTCTGTGCGATGATTTCTCAGTGAACTATCGGCTGTCAAGGCAGAAACGACACTTTTGACATTGACAGTCGATTACTCGTGAACTAATAATGGCCGTACAGAAAATAATAGGATGTTTCTGGAAACTTCAAAATATCCTCTATGAGATGGTTTTATTGTTTTTTTGGAGATAATTTTTTTTTCAATGAGAGAAACTCATTCCAAAAAAAGATAGGAAATAGTATATTGTGTGGCTAGGGACGAATCAAGACGATTTGAAACGGGGGGAGAGGGTGCCTGCCCGAGCTGAAGCTGAAGGTGAGGTGTGGCATCACACGAGTCCGAAATCGTATTTCGTCCCGTGCCACACACTATATCTTCACCATTTTTCATATCATTTGTATTGAAACTGAGTTTTAATGTCTAGAGCCAGTCGGAATGAGACAATTTTCGACTGATAACGCAACAAAAAATCAGATTTGTCTATGTTTTGAATGGCACGAATATTGCAAGCTTTATGATAACCAAATGAAATTCAGGCTGAGATGAAATGAAATCAGAAACTGCATATTTTCTTCGTGTCAGTATGATTTTCGCTCGTTTCAGCTGACTGTACAGGCATTGAAACTCGCATGATTAATGCAGCCTAATATGAAAACGATTTTTTTTCCATTTTTTACTTAACTGCGTTGCATTAGTATTTCCAGTATTCCAGTATTTTTGAGTCAATAAATTTTATCTATTGGAAAAAAATTGGAAAATAAAAATTTAGATTTTCATCTTCACTTTTTTGAAAAAAAAAAAAATTGTTTCGCTCCACAATATTTACAATATGCTAGAAAATTTTGTTTTTTTAAAAGTGAAGACAAAAAATCGAATCTTTTTTTTTTAATTTTTCTCCAATAAGTAACATTTGATTATTGACTGCAAAAATGCCGGAAATTGATGAAAAACCAAATTTCATTCCTGAATACTGGTAAAATTGATTAATTTCTCAATATTAAATAAAAATGTTAATTTAAGTCGTTCAGAAAACAATGAAAGAAAAATTGCAGAGGTTTGAACTTTTGTGGATTTATTGGTGATACTTTGTAGTTAGAAAAAAACCAAAAATATACTTGTTGCAATGATTCTTTGCAACGCAGTGACAAGTTTAGCCAAAAATGGAAAAAAGCGTTTTTGTATCTATTTTTGGAATGAGTTTCTTACATTTAAAAAAATGTCTCTTATTTCCTCTTATTTCCTGTATAACCATTACTTCGCGAGTAATTAACTGTCAATGTCAAAAGTGTAATTTTTGCTTTGACCGTTGATAGCTCAGCGAGAAATCATCGTACAGAGTTCAACAGGAGCTCAAATTGAAGAGGAAAAATCATTCTAGAGGTTCCTTGAGACGGAGTTAGAGTTAAAAGAATTCACCCATGTCCGTGGAGCTTCTGAAAGTCAAGCAAAAATTTAACAAAAATTTCTTTCGCTGTTTCTCTTATGATTTTTTAGCAGTGGTAGATTATAAACATTTTCGCATTCTGGTATCCTTGACTAGACCAACTTCAAGCTTCGAAATGCTTTTTTTAAATTATTCTACGATCATTTTTTTCGAAGTTATAGCTTGCTGAGAATCACTAGAAGTGGTCGAAATATGTCTGCAACCTTTAATTGTTGTGCAAAGTGTATTGGAAAAGTAGAGCATTTTATAACGAAACGATATTATCGTGTGTTCGATGTAAAAAAATGTTAAAACTGGCGGGGCAGACGAATACTGCCGACTTTGCCCAAAAATAGTGTTTAACCCGCCCGACGTTTATCGATTATCAAATTTTCATACACACGCATGTAAAGATGCCAAGTGCCCCAGAGTGAGATTGCCCATCGTATCAACAGCCACTCCAACTCGCACAATTTTAGATGTATTATACGATTACAAAGTTGATGTTCTTTCAATAAGCGTGTATCACGAATGAACAATTCGCAAAAAAAAAAAATAATTTAAAAAAATGGTCAGAGCGGGGATCGATCCCGCGCCCCTATGGACCGAAGTCAGGCACGCTACCGACTGGACCATCTAATCGCTTGAGGAATAGGTGCATATTTTCGTACTTGTGATTCGCGGCCGGATAGATGATTGGCTTGTATTCGTTTGCTGTTTTGTTGCTTTATCCCTCGATAAAAGTATAAGAATTAATGTAATATTAGTTATATAAATATATTTCCGTTTATTCATAGGGATTATAATGCATTTGGCATTAGGACGGGTGTGAGTGAAGCGAGAGCAATTTATTAGAAGAGCTCGCACGACACGCGGGCCGTCGTGTGACGTCACGCGCGAGCCGTGCTAAGCCAGCGCAGCCAGAAGCCAGCAGCCAGATCGCGCGTAGAGGTTACCCTCTCTCTAATCTCCTGCGCGCCACATGAACGTGCTCAGCGTCCCCATGTATGAGTGTAGCTGCCGAAAGCGCGCTCGAAGTTTCTCGACCGCGCTCGGCTCTTTCCGACGGCGTCCGAGCATCGCTTGCTCACGGACACGCGCTTCTCTCATTGTGTGACGGGTGCGTAGGGGACTAGAGAGAGGGTAAGTTCTACGCGCGATCTGGCTTCACTGCTCTCTCCCATTCAGCGCTTGTTATGCCTGCCGGCCAGCGTGAAAGCATGAGTGTGCGGCGTCGATGGGCACGAGTGTGTATAGGTGTGTGTTGGAGCTCTTCCAGCAATGAAAAGCCGACAAGTCTTCTCGAGAATGATGTGAGCTTGAGAACGGTTTGAGCATACATATAGATACACGAATTTACACGAAGGGCAAAAATTAAAGGGCCACTAATTTTTCGTCGAAATTTTAAGCATTTTTGAACAGCTATATCAGTAGAACAGTAGAAAAAAAATTGAAAAGCATTTTGAACTCTCAAGTATGCTCCTTAAGAATCCTGGTGTAAAAACATTTTCAATCTTTTCTTTGATATTTTATTAACCTGTTAAACTATAAATGGCAGAATGGAAAAAAAATTCACGACTTTGAGGGCTTACACGGGGAAGAGATTTTTTGTTTTAAATCTGTTTTAGAGGTTGTGAGGAACATATTCCGCATAAAATTTATTTTTAAGCATACTCTACGATTTTTTTACTAAGTTTTTGACGATCAAACAAAAATTGCATATATCGCCTGGGAAAAGTTAAAACTCCATCAGTACAGATTTTGTCAGGAGAGCGTTAGAAAGCCGGCGTTACCCTTTAAATAAAATGGTTATTTAATTTTGGAAAAACTTTCGCGATTTATTGGGTTTTCAATAGAATTCCGCCACTTTTGATGGTAAATTTCTTCCACTGCTTTTCTTATGATTTCTCAGCAGTGGTAGATTATAAAATTTTTCGAATTCTGGTATCCTAAACTAGAAATTTCAAGTTTCGAAATCCTTTTTTTATATTATTCTACGATCATTTTTTGTGAAGTATTGCTTGTTGAAAATTACTAGAAAATATCGAAAAATGTCTTGATCCTTTAATTGTTGTGCGTTGTCAGAGAACATAGATTTATATGGAAGCACAGGGTCCGTGTTAGGATTTGGCAGAGAAAAAATAGTTCCGTCTCCAGCCTGTAGACTGCGCGCTGTTGTATCGGTGTGTCGACACATTGAAGGAGTAGCAAGCCACGCCTTCTGCATCCATCTCGCTCGATCTTACGCGTCCACCTTGACTTACAACAATAATGCGTATTCATATCTGCATTGATTTCATGTTATATATTATACTGCCTATAGCAGTTTTAATAAATCATTAAATGATGGCAATTCAATATTTTATTGAAAATATAGGCTTATAAACAGCCGATAAACAAACGGGGTCATAACTTTTATATGATTTTTTATCTATATAATCATAATGCAACGGTGGTGTAATGGGCTAAGGCGCGGTACAACTATTAATCCTGCATGAAACTGAGTGGGTTCGATTCCGATCGAGGTTCTTTTTTTTTTCAGAACAATTGTATTATTGAAAAGCTCAATTTATTATTGATAACAGTATTGATGCAGGAAATGAATACATGGCGGAATATTATGAATAAATTATTCAGATGCACATTTGTTTTCGATCATATGAATAAATTATAAAAACGATGAATAAATTGTTAATAAAAATTTAACAATTAAAAAAAAGTTTAGCGAAATGAATTCCATAAATTTGCAAGAAAAACTCACATGTTTTCATATCATCTGATTCATTATAAAGCGTTTTTCATTTATCCTCGCTCTTAGCTAATATCAATCAACATATAAGGCAAGCTTTAAAAATGCGTAATTTATAAATAAATCAGTTCAATAATATAACGTGTCAATTATATTAATAAAATGAAATTGTGAATACCTATGTGGATTGATATTACTCGACGGAAACCACGAGAAGGTGGCGAGTATATTCCATCGGGAGGGGATAGGTAAAAGAAGGAAGGAAGATAAGAACGGGTCAGGGCATGAGGTAAAGGGGCGATGGGGAGAGAAATTGATTTTAAATACCGAATACAATAATTAATCTCGAATATACAATGGCACTGCAATAGAAATAACGTTAAAGTGAAAAGTAGCTGTGTTTCAGTTAAATTGAAAAAGAATGAAAATGAACCATCGGATTGCTATAAAGTTGAATTTTGAGGTAAAGCCACTTCAGTTATGAGTAATTTTCAGCATTTTACGATTCGGTTTCTCGCAGATATGTGTAGACGACCGTTTTCTATTCGTCGCGTCTCTCAGGTCGCGAGAAATCCACTTAAGGTGATTGAAAATATGCGTGCGAACAAACAGTTGTACAATATAATAGCGGTGGTCTTCACAATCATCATTCGAGAGCCAGAAGTCACTGTCAGTTGTCGTTAAAGTGTCGTGAATGCGACGTTCAAGATATTTCCCAATATTTACTTCGTGAGCATGTAATGAAAACTCGAGTTTAAAACATTTGTATGAGGCAACTACCAAAGTATGAAACTTGTCGGTCGGTGCCTTCAAATGTCCAAGCTGTTGTCCATCGGCTGTCTTATATGCTTTAAAGAAAATTAAAAGCTCGTTATTATTTTCGAAATCTTGATTATCTTTCCCAAAAAGACTTTTGCACTTTAAACAGTCAAACTTTTAAAGACATTTATGGAGCAGATAGCCAGCAACATACTTCATCGAACATTCTTCGAGAGTTGTATGATCAATCAGTTTTTCCTCAGATGGTTTCGAAATTGTCTCGTCTGTCCAGTCAGTCATTTCTAATAAGCTCTCAAAATCAGCGTCCGCGATTTCAGTTTCGTCGTTTTCAACTCGATCATTGTTGTTTGTCCGTTCTTGTTTATCGTCGTGATCGCGGAACAACGATTCAGGTTGTTCGATAACAACATTGGTGTTCGAATCAGTTTTATCCGCGAGCAACCCGATAGCATCGTCCTCCTCGCAATTCGTCCCTACCGGGGGTTTTTCGAGATTCATCGTCATTACATATTGCAAGTTGTGTCTGAACGGCTTTGCAGAAGGATTATCATTATGGCCCGAACGGCTACGCAAAACTGAGAATTGATTTTCAAGCGGATCTTGATTGAGACGAATTGTTAATAAATATAGAGTTCCTTCTGCGTGGAGATCACTCCAAAATAACAAAATCGATTTGATGGCCATTTTAAGACCTGAAAAACACGGTGGAGGTGAGCCACTCGATACAGTCCATTGGTCTAGCCACAAAAGTGCTTTTTCTAAGCACTCTTGTACTTGAGGTGACTTTAGAGACAACGCTCGTTTTAGCGGATTTGAATCGTTCGCGACTCGACTGTTAAGGCAATCAAAAATATCATTAATTCTTTTTATGAAGTTAGCGGTAGCGATATTACATGGATCTTGCAAATCTCCAGTAACCCTCCCGGTAGTCATTGCAGCAGAGACCGATGCGCTAAAAACTTGCGTAGCCAATCGTACATTCATACGCTGAAAATTGTTCGGATCGATATGGCGGTCGGTAAGTTTAGGTGCCGCTTTACACGATTTATTTCGCTCCACGGTGCGCAATTCTCGAATTGGACTCCACGATATCCGTGAACCGGCAATAATAAAGTCTTTGTTCAACAAATTATTACCGATGTTTTTAATCAAGTGGGGAACATCGAAATTGAAATATATTTTGTGTCCCGACAGTTGAACGAATGGACGTTCCACAGTTATTCCCAGAGAGCTAACTGCTTTCCTGTTGGGAGAGCCCTGATCGCAAACCATGGATCGTATGACAAACCCAACTTCAAAAGCAGCATTCACAACTGTATGAATTAAATTTTGCAAATGTGTTCCATCAACGTTTCCACGTGAGATGTAAAAGGCAATCGGCTGCTTCCACGAGAACGTTAATCCTCGAAGCATAAATACGAGTGCGTAATTTGCAACTTTATTGGTACGACCAAGATGGCCGAGATCTTCAAACCCTTCAACAAGATCATCTTTTGGGTTATATTCCAGCAGCTTCTTGATTGCCATTTCATCCCACATTAAAACGCATTGACGTTCACTTTCAGCCATAGTCTGTACTTTTACTTTTAACATTTTAAAAAACTCGATGCTGATACCAGTTGTTAATTTAAGTTCATTAATCCACTTTCTGATTAAAGAGACACAGGGCAGAGCAATATTCTTAGATTGTCTTAGAAAAACGTAGGCCTTGGGCGACTTATAAAAAAGACTCAAAGCAAACTGCTTCTCTCTTTCTGACCACGGGGAAATTTTGATGTGATTGAGCTGCGTTTTTAAAAGAAGCAAACGGTCTTCGTTAAGATAATTCGCGGCGCCCTCGATGACTTCGGGAATCGATAAAGATTTTACGTTTTTTCGCGTCAAATTACGGACCGTTTGTCGAGATTTTTTCAATTTCTGTGTGACGTTTGCAAGTTTTTTTTATTAATTTCTGCTCCCTGTGGGATAACTGCGGTGTTTTTCGCGTCCTGACTTTGGAAGTACTCGGCTGAGGTGTATCGTGAGTTTCGGAGATTAATGTTGAGTCGATTGATGCAGGTTGGGTTGTATGTTGAGTGGAAGAGACAAAAACCGAAATTTCGCGAACCGAATCGTTGCTGAATTTACTCACAGCTGGTAGGGCATTGGAATTTAATTTCCGCTTACCACATGCACGGTCAAAATTTGAAAAATCGCTCTTCTCGAAATGCGCCGAACAGATTCGACAATTCTCCAACTTCGGAGATCCCAGCTGCAGCCATTCATTCCTCCCGGCTCGGACGATCCACTCTTTTAAACTGTATTAAACATGATTAAAAGCTACGTGCAGTATCCCATGCATTGTTACAAATAAGGAAAAAACAAAAACATTTTATTCACGTCATTGAAAAGCATTCTGCCGTAGGCGATAAATAAATCCAGAAGAGTGCATGATTTAATATAAATATTTCATTGCAGGTAAAATATTTTTGAGAAGTGTATATAGTATAATAAACGTTTTCATCTACATAGTCTCCCAAACATTGATTATGTCATTTCAAATCGTAAAAATAATATTAAAAAAAGGAATGAATTTATTTCATACGCAAAGAAAATAATGTTTCCAAATTTCAGCCACACAGAAAGATAGAGCATATTAATTCAAGGAAATAACAGCATCAAAAGGTGATTGATATACTTGAAAAAAAAAAATGTATACATTAATTTTTTTTAAAATAAATATAAGCTGTGAAAGATTGTACATGATTTATAATGTTCGTATATCAAATTTCCTTCGCACTCAGAAGAAATTTGTGATTGCTTCAAGAAACACATTCATTTGCACAGTTTTCGAAATTTTTAATAATACAATTTCAAATGGATAAAAACAATTAGGTAAAAACTCATGGTTATTCGAAAAATTAATGAATGTAATGATATTTATAAAAAAGAATTCTCTAAATGTCAACCATACAGAGAGTATGAAGTACATACATTTTAGCAAATAACAGTAGCAAAAAATGATTGACATACTGATATAATAAAAATTATTTATACAAAAAAACTTTCGTCAAAAATACAAACAAGATTAGAAAAAATGACGAATAATTTTTCATTTTCGTGAGATTGAGATTCGTGACATGAGATTTAATACTGACAAAAGATGTTTAACCCCTTTAAAACGTAGTTTCCTTGCTACAATCGTGTAAATGTAATAGATACACAGAATTACATACAATGTTTACGGTATCTGCTGTAATTTACATCGAAACAATCATCAAATAATCATAAGTCTGAACCTTGTGATACAGCATTATGAAAATACAACAATTCCTTCACTCATGTAATACAATTTAGCTCAGTATTGCTAGTTTCCAATGCATTTCGAAAATAGTTGAAATGTTGTCATCCTGCGAGTTATTCGTGATCGAATTATTTACAACTTAAATAACCCACAATACCTGCCAGCCGTAATGATCAAAAGTGCACAGTTTTGATCAGTAATTTTTGCGTCCGAAGTTGCGGGAGCAGTATTCGTGAAAAAAAATCGACCGCTTTCGCAAAGGATTTATATCAGTGTTATTTATTTATTAAATACTGCCTCACAATGCCTCTAGCGTTATTACTTACGTGTTTTCGTCACTGGGAAAACGGTGGAAGCTCAGCTCGGGATTCTTTCGCGAAGAATTGTCGCATCCGTTGTAAGAACATTTGTTAGTTGCTGGCATCGTTAATAAAAGCAGCTAATAACCTTTAATCACACGATATGTGAAAATGATCTTCCGTAGAGAAAAAATCGCAAATTGTAAATGCCCAAAATCGATATTAAAACAGCTGAAATGAAAATGTTTAAAAGCACGTGATTCGCCGTTAAGAAAAAAAATGACAATGAAACGTTCGCCACACAGCTAGGCAGAAAACTTCGCGAAACAAAACACAATCGTTAAACTTGGAACGGGGCGCGAGAGAGAAAAAACAATAACAGATCGCAGCGAACGATACAGTAACCGTCAAGCAACATTGACTATAGTATTTCTAAATCCTCGTGCCACGATTTCCATTTAAATAAAAAATATACCATCACATTTCTTCATGTAGAACAATTATCATTGTAAATAATGAAAAATTTTCAATAATTACAATTATAATTTTTCTACAAATAATATTCTATTTATATCAACTTAAATACATTAGTATTTGCTGTAAAAAATACAACAACAATACACCGATCGATCAAAGAATTTGTTAAAAAATTTTCGGTATCTACGTAGTCGCTAAACAATTTAACGAGCGATTTAACAATTTTGAATGTGCGAAGTTTTCTATGGAAAAACGTCGAAATTTTCATCGGTTTTTGTTTCTCTTTTTTCAAAGAAATTTTAACATTTTTTGGAATTTTCTGTAACATAAAGGTTCACATAAAGAAAATTGAAAGCAAAGCATTTTACTTAAGAAAAGTCGTCGATTTTATTAACGTCAAAAATACATTTTTCTGAGGTTTCATAACACAAACATTCCATTTTATTACATAATTAAAAATGTTGCTATTTTTATTATGAAGAAATACACGTTCGTAACGTTTTATCTATACAGTTTTTTAAATATTTTTTTCCACCATAAGGAAAATTTTCATCGAATTAATTGATGTGTTCTTACATCTTCTTTGCTAATGATCTTCATATTTCGTAATAAAAAAAGTAAAAAAAAATCTGTGTCGGGGGATTGAACTGGGAACTCTCAAATTGGGAGGAAAACAGTTGAGTGCGATTTAGACCGCACGACCAGCATCATTCTAGTTAAGAAAGTAGAAAAAGTTATACAAAGCGTAATGCACAAGTAGTTTATTCGTGTATCAGTTTTTCGTTCTTCACTTGATTACGATTTTATAATCAATAAAAAAAACCTTATTTCATAATCATTTATTTATCATCATTCAATCGTCTAATTCATTCATTTTATGAATACGTGTGCTAACGCAGATCAAATGAAGCCGTAAGTATACAGGAGTTCGAACGAGTGCGAGAGAGAATGCGCTATTACTCCACACAGGAGGCGTGGTTACATAGCTGTGGAAGGGAAAGATTACCCACACGTCGATGCGTCCCCCTCATGGATACAGACAGCGCTCGCGGTGGCTGGGGTGATCACTAAAATCACCCCAGAGAAACCGTGCCAAATGCTCCCGTAAGGCTTGACCCCCTTGGCGTTGTGTATTTTTCAATTAGTTTCTTCGTATATCCGGTGAGGTTTGATCTGGGTCAGATATTGTAACATTTTAATAAATCTAAAAAAAATATCGGTTTTTCTAAGAATCACCGACTGAGCTCTCGTTCGCAATACATTTCAAAGTCGAAATATGCCATTTTTGCTGACTCTGACTCAGATATTCGAAAAAAACGTTCCTCTTCTCCGCGCAACTCCTGAAAGTTGTGAAAATTTTTTTAATTTCTACTATTTGTAGTTTAATAGGTGAACAACATATCAAAAAAAGGATGAACATTTTTTTAAACCAAGATTCGTAACTCTTTTGTACACACCCGGGTATGCGGGACTCCACCTCGTCATTTTTTGTTGATTATTCGGCAACGACGCTATAATATCATATTCCTTATCTATCCTTTTCACACAGGCGACGCGAAGTATTGAAGTATCAACATTTTTTCATAATCGTTCCATCACCATAAGTTTCGAAGAAAATTTTGCTAATAATATATTGCATCCAAAGTTCTGTCGATAGAAGTTTGGAACAAATTCTGCCGACATTTTTTTACATTAATTAGTCGCCTCATAATAAATTTCGATTTTTTGGAAAATAATTTTTTTTTCCAGCAGATAAATTTATAAAAAATGAGTCTATTTCTTGTTCGTTGTTGAATGTGCAAAGGATCATTGAACGAACAAGCGTTACAGAAACATGGATAGAGAAATAAATGAAGACAGTGCAGTGTGTAACAAAAATATCTAAATAAACTAAATTTCCACATGCATGGAAATAGTAGCGTGCTGGTAGTGTACGTTTGGAGTTGCATATCGGCTGCCGGTGATGACGAATTGGTTTTTATGTACCTCAACACATTAAAGGAGATTATTGGATTCGAACTGTCAAGCGAATGGGCATTGTAAAACCATTTTTTTTTTTAATTATAAATTTTATGAGAACACCGTCCGAAGCCAAAATTTGTTTTAGAGGTTGTGAGGAACACATATTCCGCCTAAAATTCATTTTCAAGCGTACTGTACGATTTTATTACTGAATTGTCTAGTATTCTGGTTTCATCGAAGAAGCTGTCATACGACTCATGATGAACGATTAATGCAACGACTGTTTGATCAAGCCAGAATTACGCTGTTTTACCGAAATGTTATTTTTTTTAGAGAAATTTCGAATTAAAAATTATCTTTGTGATACAGTGAGAAATTAGAATAGAATTATCAAATAATTTTATCGAGTCGCAGATGCGATCGGAGCATCGAAATAGCTAGATAGCTGTTCAAATGCGTCGATACTATTGAAATCGCTCTACATTTAAGTATCTACCAGATTCTAGCAGTATCGAAGCGAAGCATCGAAACAGCTGCTTTGATACTTCTATGCTGCAACTGCAACTGAATTTTGAAATATAAAAGTGAAGTATCAAAAAGCATTTGTGACAGTTCATGTCTATAATTTATGTATACATTAATCTATGCAATTGAATACATATTGAAAAAGAAGCCTTGATTTAGGACATGTATTTTTATTTTGCTATATTGTCATAATAATGTGTATAATATAATGTTTTCATAATATTTTGTATTTTGGAAAAACGATGAAAAATAGCACTTTGCTCAGAAATATTAAGGAATGAAAATAATCAATCTTTTGCAGAAGTGAATCAAGCAGATCCGGAAGCCGTTAAAGAACTTGTGTTTAATAATAACCTGAGATGAATATGTTTCAGTCAATCTGTTTCTATACCTTATAAAAAGTTGTCAAATCCCCCCAAAAAACACCAAAATCGGTGTGAAAAAAACGTAACACATTTACATTTAAGACATTTACGTAGACTGTTTATAAAAAGTTGTCCAATAAAAGTCTTTGAAGTTCGGGATGGCCAAGACCATGGATCTTTATTTTGTTATTTATAGGCTCGAAACAAATGTTTCATGATAAATAACGGAACTTATTTAAGTTGAAGATAAAGTTAAACACTACAAAAGCAAAATAAACAAAAATTTCTTCAAGTACTTGGCAAGTTGCCGTTGGACTCTGAGAATCAAGAATGGCGTAGAACATGAACGTCGAATAGAAACAGCTACAATCGTAATATACGCTGGATATAATGTCGTCATTTACTATTATAAGTTTTTTACGGTAACAATGTGCATCAATAAGAATTAGAGGTACGTCTGAGATTGAAATAAGTGAAAATTGAAGAGAAATACGATCAGTTTGTGTATTTCAGGCTCGTTTTTAATTCAAATCAATTTGACGAAGTTATATCCAAAACACGAAAAATTGGTATGCACCTAATTTCGTCATAGTCAAGTGACAATCTGAAAATTCAAGATGATTCGGATTAATACAGAATAATTATACAGGGTGTCCCATTTTAATCTTACACCTAAATTATCTCGAAAAATATTGCTCTGATCAAATTTTGTTTGAAACAAAAGTTTTAGAGTTCGAAGGGGGACGTTCAAAAAAAATTTTGTTGAAGGTCGCAAATTCAAAATGGTGACGTTACGATGGCTGACATGTTTTTTTTTAAAGGAAACCTAACTTTTTTTTATGACAAAACAATGCATTTCGTTAAAACTAACAACTTTTGTAAGAAACATTTTTCGATTCAGATTGTTGTTTTTATGTTGGAACTTCATTTTTGACTATTTAGCGCTGTCCGGAAGGTACCTTAAAAAAGTGTGCATGTATCTGTGGTGCGTGTCTTATGCCGGGATGGGTGACGACGATTGGGAAACTCACGGCGATACAAACTTCCGGCTTGCGAATAATTACCCATACATCTCCCTAAAATGAGGAGCATATCAACAGTCTCGTTCGGACTAAAGTCAACCATTTTTATAATACTTTTTGGATACCGTTTTCGATGAAATCGAAGCGATAATCCCGCAACCGCCGAGGAGTGACGCATCGTAGCGATAGTCACGAGAAATATTTCGCGTATACGAAGTATCGTCCAGAGGAGCGTATGATGGCGACCGAGCGACCGAAAATCAGACTCATGGAGACTACATAAAGGAGCCCGAACTCCCGTGGAGGGGGTTAGGGAAAAATGGTTACAAAACATGGACCCTGAATCGGATTCACAATTGCGCCACATGCGGCGCTGACTACATTTGGCACCTTTGAGGTGAAGTTATCTGTGTGTAAGAGAGATGACATGAGATATTTTCTTTTTCATTCCAAAAAGTAGTTAAATACAAATGATATGATCTAATTACCATTGCTGTAATAAATAATACATAGAAAGCATCCGAAGAGCAATTATAATGTGAATATCTCTAAATATCTGATGTGAAACTCCAGCAAGACCCCGATTTAAGTACATAAATATTAGTCTTGACTGAAGATAATGAAGCTCTAGCCTCGTGGGAAGAGAGCCGGCTACAAAAACAAAGCAGTGGGTTCGAGTATACACTAGCAAGTTTTTTTTTTCCAAAAGACGAACTTTATTAACTAAATAACACTATTCAATTATTATTTTTAATCAATATTTTAATGAATATTTAATAATACGCGCCATGAAATTTTCAAAATTAATTTTTCATTGTACATTATATAGTACTTTAACAATTCTCGTTTTCAAAAATGATTGTTCTTTTTAATTTGATTAGAAACATTATATTTTGAAATACCGCTTCTTGCAACCCCCTGTAAGCTTTGTGACAGGTCATCGCCTTTTTCTATTTCTAAAAAGTCTTTAACAAATTGGAAAAAATGTTCACTTTAAAATAGAAAAATTGATTGGACTTTATATTTCATAAATGAAAATAGTATTATGCCAAATATATACCGAATAACGTTTTGTTAACAATTGAATAACATTTTGAAAGACACTGGGAACATTCACTTTGAGGAACAGCAACATCAAAAAGTCATCAGAAGTTGTTAAAAAAAAAGGGAAAGGTTCAGAAAACTTCTCTTTTCACATAAAGTTTACGTGTCAATTTCTTAGAATTTGCCAGTCTTTGTATTTTTTTTCAATTACAATAACATTCTCAAAACGCCGAACAAATTTACAAATACTTCACGAGTATTGGAAAATGCAGGAGCTAATTGGATACGAGAAGAAAGAAAGTTTTGCAAATATTTTCTGAATGGTTTTTTATATTCAAAATGTTTTTACTTTTTCATATTATCATTTTTACAATCCATATGTTTGTCATCATTCAATTGATAATATCCTTTTTCCAAATTTTCAGTGCAGTTCGCTAGTATTTGGAATTTCAATATATTAATGTATTTGGTTACCTATGAAGAACCGCTGCAGTGATTAATACTGAAAATTTAATGGCGCATATTAGTATATATTGGTTATAAATAATAATTGAATTGTCATTTCGTTCGTGCAGTTCGTCTTTTGGAAAAAAAAAAATTTTGCGGTTGGGGATTCGAACCCGAGGCTTCGTTGTTATAGCCGGCGCTTTTTCCACGAGGCAAATTTCGCTATAGTCAATAGAGTTAAAATTTATATATTTAGATCGGGCCCCGCTTGAGTTTTACATTAGATACTTGGGAATATTTACATTATTATTGCTATTTCCGTGCTCTCTATTGTTAACTGTAGCAACTGTAATTGATTCTTGTTTTCTCGCTTCCGCTACCTATTTTTTGGGAAAAAAATTAACATTTCGGCAAGTGCTAATGTGTGAGATGAATTACCCTGATCTAGCCCCACCCCATCAGGTGCTAAGTCCAAACAGCGCTACGCACGGCCGTTCTCAGAACCCGATTCAGGGTCCAGTTTTTGTAACCATTTTCCTAATACACAGTTCGGGCTCCTTTATGTAGTCTCCATGATCAGACTTGTCTCAGCACAATTTCGACACGCGAATTTGTATAGAATCCCAACCTACATGTAAATTTGAAAAAATTCCACACCTACACAAGAATTCCGAAAGGATTTCATCCACCGCTCAAAGCCTTTACCCTCGGTCGAAGTCTCAGTCAGTTTTTTACCAGTTTTTATTTTTTTATTTTTAAGCGATTTTTTAATATATATTTTCACTTTCATAAATTTACTTTCGTGAGAATCAGACTACACCGCGCCAAAGAAACACTTACAAAACCAAAAAAAGGGAAAAACAAGAAGATTCACACACAACTTCACATAGGTCCCAGGCCCCTCTCTTTCACACCGGTGTTAATATATGTGTGCGGTTTATTTATTTTACTATTACAGTCAAATACGTTCCTAATTTATGTAAAAACGCGTCTAACAATTATTCTATTGTAAACCCATGTCGAAACTATATTTTCATTTTGTTATTTCATTTTTTTGTACTCTCTCCTCTCCTTCTCATGCCCTGCGGCAAATTCGTGTACTAAAAAGTACAAGGCAAAGCGCCAAAGTCAAACGGGGAAACCGAATACCTGGACCCGCCTTGGTCATTTAAACGGAAAGAATTTTCATTCCGGGCGATCTAACTTCACCCTTATTTCCCGCCGCGAGTAACGTTGACAACGAGGGATTCATCCAGCAATTACCGACGTTGTCAGATTATTTTTCTTCACTCACTTTTCACTCACTAATTTTTTTTTCACTTATCAGTCACTAATATTTTCCACTTTTATCTCTTAAGTTAATGCACAATCGGAAAACGTTAAAACTTGACACTCAGCACTGACGTTTTAATTTTTCGTTGATTTGTTAACTTCGCCTGTACTAAAAGGATAGAGACGAATGTGACATCTATATCGCTTTTGAAATTTATGTAGAAAAAGATCAGCTCACAATTATGAGTTTGCCGCTGAGTATATCCGCGAGTAAGGTAAATGTTCGAATTATTGAACAGGTCACAATTATTGAACACATCTTGTATTTATATTATTTCTCGTTCACCTGCATGCATTTACTTTTTTATAAAAATTTCATGACATACATGGAACTTTTAACTATCGGAATGTTATCGTACCGTGCAAAAAAGCTTTAATTAATAGTGAAAAAAAATGATTTAATGAGCAACGGTGACGCAATTTGAACTTCTCGTGGTAAGGTTATCGTTTTTTCTAAGACGCGCCGCTTCATGCGTAAGGGCATAAAAAATTCAAAAACTGTCGCATCTCAAAAAGTAGAGACGTTTCAGGTTCCTCAGAAAATTTCTTACATATAACAATTTAAGAAAATTTTGTTTAATTAATTATTTGTTAAAAAATGCGGTGTTCGATTATTGGGACATAGAAAATGCAGTGTGTCCTAATTGTTGAACACTCGAATTCTCCAAGATGGCGTAATTAAACCCGTCGAAACATCGAGACGGTTAATGTGTGACAGATCGTGTAAATCGGATTTATTCAAACAAAAACTATAAGTTCTTGAATAAACTTACCTTTATTCTTTTAATAATAACTCTAAGATCGTTAAAGATATTTTTTATTTGTATATTCGTGCAATGAACATAAAAAGAAAAGTAAAAAGAGAATATAGCCTAAATGTAACCGAAAAAGACAGATGTAATGTTCAATAAAATAAAAAGAAAATAAAGTTGGAGTTGAAAAACAAGAAAGCTGCGATAAAATCAAATAAAAACACAACATAAAAACGAGGAATCTGAAAATAAAAATAAAATAAAATTCGAGTTGAAAACCAAACGGAATGAACCAAAAACCTGTCAAAAGAGACTGAATATATATTTTTGTATGTTTACATAATTAATAAAAGATTATTGAAGTGTTTGATTTTTCTTTTATTTCTTAATATTGTACCCAAAATAATATTTTCAGAACGGAAAAAGAATTCTCGCTAGTGTTCAATAACTGGGACATGCCTGTTCAATATTAGAGACATAGGCACTTCCAGTGTTCAATAATTGGGACATTTGCATGCTTCACATCGTTATTCTTCTTTTTCATTTGAAATCATTTAAAAATAATGTAAAGGGTGATTTTTCGAAAGTAAACATCAAAACATGAAAGCGTCGATTTTTTTCTTGGTCTTATATTTTTTTCTCACCGAATTCAATCCCCCGGATCCTTAGCTGTTCAATAATTGGGACACTTACCTTATATCCGCTGAACAAATTATGCTTTAACTAGGCTCAATGAAAAGAAAAAATCCATATTGATTCGGTAAAATGTCATTAGATTTTCGATTAGGGGAACGAGTTCGGAAATGTTAGAATATCCTAACATATTCAACGATTCTGCGGCGTACTGCACAACTTCGTGCGCAAACGAAAAATTGTTTCTCTCTCACTTCTGCTCACCCTCTCGCATCGAAAGGTTTCGTTGTCATGAAATAAATTTATTTACACGTTATTCAATTAAATCTGGATCTGTTATTATATTTTCTATTGACCTAATACGGTGTGCTCCTGATTCCTGAAATAACCAATAGGTTATGGGCCCAGGATAGGTCTAAACAGATCACTTTATAATATCCAAGTCCAGTTTAAAATTACAGTGCCCGTGAAAGTTTGAGGTTATAGCCATGACAGACATATTCCGTGCGAACATAACCAAACTGAACAACGATAATTATTCCGTTTGGAAATTTAAATTGGAGTTATTGCTCATCAAAGAAGAATTATGGAGTCAGGTTAGCACGGATAAACCCACGGATGAAACAACTGCAGCGGCGAGGCAGAAAAAGGACCATATTTTCGTCGTCATGCTGCTGAGTAGTCTACCAGAAGCGTACGGTACCTTGATCACCGCGTTGGAAAGCAGACCGGAGGATGAATTGACGCTGGGCCTAGTCAAAGGTAAATTGATCGATGAATATAAAAGAAGAAAAGGCGTGCCGGACTTGGAGAATTCGGCATTCGGCATTCGAAGTTCGACATTGAGAGCGTCGGAAAAGAATAGTGCAAATGCAGAAGTCCGAAAAGCGTGTTTCTTTTGTAAAAAATTCGGACACTACAAGCAAGACTGTTTTAAGTACAAAGCTTCGAAGGCCAATAAAGAGAAGAGAGAGAAAGCCAACGAGGTAAAAGATAGAGATGTGTCAACGGGATCTGTTTGCTTCAGCATTCACGAACCCACAGGTCAGAAGGATAATTGGTATTTCGACTCAGGTGCCACAAGTCACATGACCAACGACGAGAGATTCTTCAAGTTTTTAGAGCAAAAGAAGATGCGAGACGTAGCTCTTGCCAACGGCCAAGGAGCAAAAGTATTGGGTATTGGCACAGGTGAACTATATTATCTCAATAAGAAAGATGAAGCAATCAAAGTAAGCATTCAAGATGTATTGTTTGTCCCAGGCTTGACGGAAAATCTATTATCAGTGAAAAAGCTCACAGAAACAGGTCATACAGTACAATTCAAGGGCGAGCGATGCGAAATTTCTAAAAACAATATTGTGATAGCCACAGCAAATTTGTCATCTAACATGTACGCTATTCGACTTAAACACAGAGCATCGGCAGTCAAAGAAAGCGAACATACACCAAATTGTCAACACACTGGGCACAGAAGGCTCGGACACCGACATCCAGGGGACGTTCAAAAACTGGAGACGAAGAAGCTGGTGACATGCCTAAAAATAAAGAATTGTGGGATCCGAGAAGTTTGCGAATGAGAATCAAAGGAAAAATGTCAACAACGGCAATACCGAAAGAAGCAACGACGAGAGCAGCATCCGCACTAGAACTAATGCATACAGATCTCTGTGGACCTATGCAGAACGTAACGCCGAGCGGAAAAGGTATGCAATGACAATGATCGATGATTATAGTCGATTCACGGAAGTGTATTTTTAAAGGCACAAGTCAGAACCGGCTAAATACGTCATAGATTACATTAAATACACTGAAAACAAAGTCGGAAAAAAAGTCAAGGTCATCAGGTCCGACAATCGACGAGAATATGTTACAAAAGAACTACAGAAATCTCTTACAGAAATGGGCATAAAAGTACAGTATACAGCACCCTATTCAGCTTTCCAAAATGGCGTGGCGGAGCGCAACAACAGAACTCTTATGGAAGCTGCAAGGTGCATGTTGATCGACGCGCAAATGCACAAAAAATATTGGGCTGAATGGGACACAATTCGAGCCATGGAATAATAGGAAACCCGACGCAAACCATCGACATATATTCGGGTGCAAAGGGTATGCACATATTCCGAAGGAGAAACGAAGGAAATTGGAGGACAGGGCGATATTACTCACCTTTGTGAGATATTCAGCAAAATCAAAGGCCTACAGAATGGTGGACTTAGCCACAAATAAAGTGACCATCAGCCGCGATGTGAGATTCATCGAGGGCGATCTAAAGATAAAAGAAAAGAAGAACGAAGAAAGAAAATTAAAAGAAAAAAGTAGAATCGTTCGAGATGCAGGCTGCAATGTACCAGTAAATGGACACGAGACATATCACTCGGAAGAGGCCGAAATAACATTGGAAGATGAATTTGAAGACGAACACTATCAAGCAATGGATAATTCGTTGGAACAATTGGAAGAAACGCTGGACTTAACTAATGAGTCGGTCCTGCAGCAATCATTACCGGTCAGTGACGAAGAGTACATATTTCTGGGTACCATTGAAAGTATCGATGGCACAGAGGTTCGCGTATCGGACAGACAAACGAAAGGACAATCGCCTGACAGATTTGTACCTAATGCCAGGGTCGTGATGGAACGCAAAGAGCCGAAGAGCATAGCCGAATTACTGAACAGTTCAGACAAAAATGAATGACTCAAGGCCATGAACAAAGAAATGAAATATATGACAGATAATTCGACTTGGGAACTTACCACATTACCATGGCCGAGAAAGGCTATTGGATGCAAATGTGTGTTCAAGAGAAAGAGAAATAATGTCACAGGAGTGTTAAAATACAAAGCGTGACTCGTAGCGCAAGGTTTCAACCAAAAATACGGTACAGACTACGACGAAGTGTTTGCACCAGTAATAAGGTCAACAACTTTGCGCTTGCTGCTGATAGTAGCAACGCAACGAAAACTGAAAATACATCACTTCGATGCAAAGACAGCATTCGTCAACGGAGAATCATCGGAGACGATCTTCACGAAGCAGCCGGAGCAATTCGTCACCGCAAGGAAAGAATTAGTCTGTAGACTCAAGAAAAGCATATACGGATTAAAACAGGCTGCAAAATCTTGGAACGAGAAACTTCATGCAGCTCTCATCAAGTTGAGTTTCAAACAGAGCACATCAGACCCTTGTCTGTACTTAAAAACCACATCGAAGTCCGTCCAGTACGTAGCGGTATATGTAGATGACCTTCTGATAGCAGATCAGAACGAACATGAGATACATAACACAGCCGATGCAATCGCGGAAGAATTAGAGCTCACAAGACTTGGTGAATTGAAAAATTATTTCGGAACAAACATCGAAAGGGACTCAGGAAGGGTTTTCTACGCGGATCAAGCGAACTACATCCAAAAGATCATCAACAGATTTGGACTACAGTACGCAAAGGTATCCAAAACACCCCTTAACTCCGGATATCTAAAAGTTGCTCGCAACGGAAAGGCGATGATCAACGGAAATGAATATTAAAAACTCATCGGGGCTCTATTATACGTAGCAACCCATACTCGATCCGATAGAGCAGCAACTCTATCATTACTGAGCTTAAAGGTCAAACAACGGACTGAAACTGTCTGGAACGAGGCAAAAAGAATTATTAGATACTTGAAAGGTACAAAACAATTAAAACTGAAATTGATAAGCAACAAAAGACGACTCGAAGCTTACGCAGATGCAGACTGGGCGGAGGATCGAAGCGACAGCAAGTCACACAGCGGCTTCATATTTCTATACAATGGAGGTGCAATTCGTGGGCTTGTAGAAAACAAACCTGTACAGCATGGTCGAGCTGTGAAGCTGAATATGTAGCGATAGCGGAGGTAAGTAGAGAACTCCTGTGGATACGAAGACTACTCGAAGACTTCGGTTTGAGGCAGACCAAACCAATCCAACTGTACGAAGATAATCAGAGTGCCATCAAGATGGTAAAACACGGCAAGTCGAGAAATAGAACAAAACACGTCGACGTGAAACATCATTTTGTGACAGATCTAGTTAAAAGAAAAATTATCGAAATACAATACTGTCCAACGGATGAGATGATCGCCGACATGATAACAAAACCACTCGGGGCAGTGAAGCTGAAAAAACATCGGGAAGGATGCGAACTGGTGAATTTCAGCAGCATAATCGTTGAGAAGGGGTATTACAATATCCTAACATATTCAACGATTCTGCGGCGTACTGCGCAACTTCGTGCGCAAGCGAAACATTTTTTCTCTCTCACTTCTGCTCACTCTCTCGCATCGAAAGGTTTCGTTGTCATGAAATAAATTTATTTACACGTTATTCAATTTAATCTGGATCTGTTATTATATTTTCTATTGACCTAATACAGTGTGCTCCTAATTCCTGAAGTAACCAATAGGAAATATGAGTGATTCAAATTCTTGTTTGACAATAACCTCTTTTAGGATCAACAGTGCCCGTGGCAGATCTGTGACGTCATGACTTATTTTTTTTATTACTTGGCGTCGCGACGTTGCCGCGTCTGTGGAGATATGTGTGTGTGTGTGTATGTGTGGCTGTATGCGCGAGTGCGTGCGTGTGTGTGTGTGTGTGTGTCAGGGTAAGTAAAGAACATTTTTTTCCTTCATATCCTGAAAATTTGATTGCTTGGCACCTTAAGAAACGAAATTGATACAAAGAGCTCCGGAATTGGCTGAGTGTCATCTCTTTCACTTTTTCTCTGCCTCCGACGCACTGATTGGCGTGACTCCAGGCGGATTGGGCAGATAAAAGCGACGCCTGCCGAGCACACGTGACCAACTCAAAATCGAGGATACCGCCGCTAACGGTGATACTACGAAAATTCTTCGATGATAGTAGCGAGTAGTAATGAGTTGGCGAGCTAATGTATTGACGATTTTTACATAACCGTAGCATTGAAGAAGTTGGGCCCTGAACTTTGAAATTTATTAGTTAGTAGGACGCATATCGAGGATGTAACGCAAATTCATTCTGTAGACATTGCTTATATCAATGGAACAATCAGTAACCACTAAAATAATAGACTCTCGCGTAGGGTCAATTCATTGATGCCGGATCTTGTGTCTGCCAAAATAGGACAAAAGACGTCTCTAGAAGTGTAGTCAATAATTTGGCTTGATTGACTAGAACGAGAATGAACCGGAAATTATGTTTTTTTTTAACCACACTTTCGTGCTCAAATAGACTCCTTCTGCAGATTGCTTCTGGAATCAAATTGACACCAAATCTAAAGTTAATTATTTTCCCAACCCGCTCGAGGACGAGGAAGATGAGAACGTCGTTGTTGACGTCAACAACGACGACGACGATGCCAACGACAACGAGAATAATGACAATTAGGAAGAGAGGGAAGATGAGGACAGTTAATTTATAAGTTTATTTATGTCTATGTGTTATTACTACCAAAAAATATTAATAAAAATTTAATCTCAAGAAAAAACAGGAAATAGTGCCGGTATATACATAGTGACCGCCGCTACACTCAGGTGTCCAATGAGCAAAATGAAAAAATAAACTTTCGACTGATGGCTCTTGCGATAATCACCTGCAATGCAATTCCTTTCCTCATGTGTTCGTCTTAATTTTTTTCCTTTTTAACAAAAAAAACGGTCCAGAAAAGAGCAGGAGGCAGTGGATGACTCGTCTCTTCCGGACAATCAATGGTGTGAGTAGATCAATAAAGATTGCACGGGTCGAATATATAATTGACTCCAGATTTGGAGTCAACTTGACTTAAAATTGTGAAATTGTAAAATTTGTGAAAAATATGGTCATGGGTCTGCTGTAGGGTGAACATAATTTTCGAGAACACCATCACGTTCGTAAGAAAAAATCACGTAAAATTAAAAAAAAAATTGTTATACGGCCATTTTTAAGTAAGTTATTATATTTGTTAACTAAGCCGCCCGCGCGAGGTTGCGGAGTAAGAGGGGGCATCCCCACTGGGCAGCCCGGCCGCGCAGTCGACGCCGCGCGCTCGACGACAAGCCGTCGATCGAAATACATCGATAACTGTGTTGGCATAATTGCTCGTAAAGGGAATAATTTCAGTGAATCCCATGGCCGGAGGCGTAGGGATTGCTGAGGAGTTCGAATTTTGCAAAAAAATTTTATTACAACAATAGAAAATTGAACAAACGTAAAAACATTCATATCTCCGGCGGTAATCAAAATATTGCAAATTTTTTTTTTATTGTTCGTTTTTCAAAAACGAGTTAGATGGTCCAAGATTTTTTCAGATATCTTTGCGACTTTGGTCGGAATTGTTTTTGTTTATAAGCAAAACTCTAAAATCGCTGAAAAACGGTATCTATTTTCAACAAATTTTGTTTTTTTTTTTTCAAATCGCTTGTGCATGATGATACGAAGCTCCTCGATTTTTTTCCTCCCTATGGGCCTTCGTTTACAAATTGTATTGAAGGGCGAAGATTTTTCGATGATTGCAGATTGTTGCTAAACTATATCTCGCAGATCGATAAATCTTGCACGATTCTCTTGAGGTTCGGCTCCTCTACATCATGTACGAGTTTCAAACCGATATGTTGTTAAACACCCGATTGCGGTTGCAAAAACGAAATGTAGAATTTTCATTTTCATTTGCCATTAACCGCTAAATTAACAATGTTAGCACTTTTTTTTTAGGACCTTTTTTTACAGAGGACGTTATGATGAACAAATTTTATTGAAAACTTTTTTCGATAGGCCGCGTTCCAAAAAAAATATCTCAAAAATATCAATTTTTTAATTTTCAATATTTTTTTTATTGCTAAAATATACGCTTGGCAATGTCCGAAACTAAGGATTATATTCTTGTAGGTCCAAACAACTTATACAAAAATTGGCCTGAGGGTTCGGCTCTTGAATAGGTCTTATGCTAAGGTGACTGGACTAGTACACGTAGACAAAAATGAACTAGTATTTTTTCACCATTTGTACTGAGTAATATAATGAAAAGTTATGATTTCCAATTGAAAACCATTTTTAGATATTGTAAATACTTAAAGAATTTGTTTATTATCTGAAAAACAAATTAAAAAACTGATCATCGTTTTCATATTCTGAGTGTTGCTTCTGAAAATTTTAATTTTGCATGTGAACATGGTTATGGAATTATAAAGGTTGTTAATAATTTGTACACAAACAATGCCTTTGTTATTAATCTCTAGTATGTGCCTATCTCTCTTTGTTTTGCACACATAAATGAAGAAACGAATGTAGCAAAATAAAAGACTACTTCAGGATGCATAAATAATAAAAACATATCCATATACCAATGATGGTATGGGTATAAAAATAATATTCAACGTAACCCTAAGCAGAGACACAACCGGAATATAACATTTTTCTAGTACTTCATGATAGTTGCAATAGCGTAGTGGTTGAAGCAGTGTCTAGTAGTCCAGTCAAATAAACTGTTCAAGAGCCCAAAATGACGATTTTCGCCTACCCGAAAAGTAGCTGTGGATTCCGGCAGAAACAGGTATCCTTATTATCCCCTAAAGTTTGCGCCAGATTCTGTCCGTGCGTTTAGCAACAAATAGCGGTTGAATGCCGGAAATCAGTGATTTTTTTTGTTTTTCGCTTATATAATGAAAACTATTGGTCGGATCGAAAAAAAGTTAAATTGAAAGTTGTAGAGAATTGGAAAATCTATCGATTAGCGTTGATCCGATGTCGAAATTCTAATTTGTTGCTTGACTATTGCGCTGGGAAATTAAAAAAAGGCGTTTTTTCCATTATTTTATTAAAAAATGTTAGAATGCATTTGAGGAGTTGCGATTATGAATTTGGGAAGCTTTCAGCTAGTAGAAACTACAGTTTTAATTTGGTTAAAAAAAAGTAGATAGTTTAGCAACAATCTAATTTGCAACTAAAAAAAGTGTCCCACCAGATTGTTATTTCTTGCCCTATGGATAATCGTAGAGCAATGAACAAAACGGTTTTGGATAGTCAAAGAGTTAAACTACAACTTGTCGTTTTCAGAAAATCGATTTTTGCAATTTGAGACCTTCAAAAATGGCGTCAAAAAAACAACGTTATTCAAAGTAAAAAACAATGAGGAAAAAATGGTCGTATAAAAATGCGACAAATTGCATTGGAAAGCTGCTATTTTTCTACGAATTTTGCCAACCTGACTTTTGTTCCACGATAATTAGGAGCCGAGATAACACTTTTTTTTTTTAATTCCCCCTCCCTTTGTTTATTTATATGAAGCAACGAGACCTCGACGACTGCACAGAGGAAGAGTCATATTATCCACAGGAACCAGGAGAATTTGTTTCCCACAATTATTTATCGTATTTATTGATGGGGGAAGTGGAGGTTCTTCCGGGACCGTTCGACGTGCCGCGCGGAGGAGGAGCCGGAGAGAGCGACCCAGCGCTACGCGGCCGTCGATTCGATCGCGCGAAAAGTGATTTCAAAGGTTCAAACTGACCTCGCTGTCTGTATCTCGGGAACTACTTGACGGATTTTGATTATTTTTTTTTTAATTTGTACTAGTGCATCGAGATATGATCGAATATCACTGTGGCTTTCCCGGATTGTTATCGGAAATCCCTCAAATCACAAATAATTCAATTTTTACGCTGCATATTTAGTGAATAAATAGATTTTTTGGAAGGTTAATAACATCGTGACATAGGAAATGAATGTTGACTTGAAATAAGATTGTTTCGTAGAAGGATTGGATCGCAACGCAGCGAAATTGAATATCCTATCGCAAATAAGCGACCAAGATTATAATAGGAGTAAACAAATGCTTTAACTGTATGGATAGTAAGGACATGTAAATATTTAAAAATGTAAAATAAATTTTTTGATTAGAATCAATATACATTTATAATTATTCAATCCTTCTACGAAACAATCCTATTTCAAGTCAACATTCATTTCCTACGTCACGACGTTATTAACCTTCACTAAACGTTATTCACGTTATTCACGAAATTTGCAGCGTAAAAATTGAATTATTTGTGATTTGAGGGATTTCCGATAACAATCCGGGAAAGCCATAGTGATATTCGATCATATCTCGATGCACTAGTACAAATTAAAAAAAAAAAAAAATCAAAATCCGTCAAGTAGTTCCCGAGATGCAGACAGCGAGGTCAGTTTGAAACTTTGAAATCACTTTTCGCGCGATCGAATCGACGGCCGCGTAGCGCTGGGCAGTGCAGCTAGATCGCGCGGAATTCTTACCCTCTCTCTAGTCCTTTCCGCGCCTACCATACAACCAGAGAAGCGCGTGTCCGTGAGCAAGCGACGCTCGGACGCCGTCGGACAGAGCCGAGCGCGGTCGAGAAACTTCGACCGCGCCTTCGGCAGCTACACTCATACATGGGGACGCTGAGCACGTTCATGTAGCGCGAAAGAGGACTAGAGAGAGGGTAGCCTTTCCGCGCGATCTGGCTGCTGGCTTCTGGCTGCGCGCTTAGCACGGCTCGCGCGTGACGACACCCGACGGCCAGAGCGAGACTCTTTTAATAAATTGTTCCCTCTTAACTTACACCCGTCCTAATGCATTATAATCCCTATAAATAAGCGGAAATATATTTACATTACTAATATTATATTAATTCTCATACTTTTATCGAGGGATAAGCAACAAAACAGCTACCGAATACAAGCCAATTATCTATCCGGCCGCGATGAACAAGTACGAAAATGTGCACCTATCCCTCAAGCGATTAGATGGTCCAGTCGGTAGCGTGCCTGACTACGGTCCGAAGGCGCGCGGGATCGATTCCCGCTCCAAGTATTTTTTTTTATCTTCTTTTTTTGGGCGAATTGTTCATTCGTGACACACGCTCATTGAAAGAACAACAATTTTGTAATCGTATGATAATACATCTAAAATTTAGATGTATTATTATACAGCCTGTCCCATAATGGTCGACCGACCTCTGAGGGGTGGGTAGATGGGGTGATTCTGGACCGAAAAGTCCTCTTCCATTTTTTCCTCCAACGCCCCTCTGATTATATATTAATTAATTAAGTTCAGCCAATAGGACGCGTCGAATAAGCGGGCTACACGGCGAGTAGTGGTGTGCGTGCAAGCGTAGCAGCCTTGGAAGCGTGCGTGTAAAGCGCGAAGGACTTCGATAGAGTGCGTGCGTTGGTGCGAGGGAGTGTGGAACGTCGAACGTTGCCAAAAACATGAATAGAGCGAGGTAGTGTTAGTGAGGGCGCAACAATGTAAGGAGGAACGATAAAGACTGATTGCGTTTGCAATCAGTTTTCGAATTAATTGTTAAATGCGATGAAAAAAAATGTCGATGATTTTGAATCACGACTGGACGAAAATACAATTTTTGATTAATTTTTTGGAATTACGATTTACGAAGCTTCTCAAATCATTTAGTGCTGGTTTTGAAAAAAATATTTTTGGAAAAAATCTTTATTGCGTTTTAGAGAAAAATGTTGATTCTTCAATTTGTTTGAAAATCGAATGCTATTTCCGATTGAATATTTTAGCAATACAATGAAATTGAACTTTTCGAACTTTGCTCATTGCAATTAGAACAAAAATATTGCGATTACATTCAATAAAAAAATCAACATTTCAAATCGTTTAGATTTCAAGGAAAAAAGCATTAATAATACTGTTTAATAACAGTGGCAGGAAGTTTGAAAAAAAGTTGATGATGATTCGAGCGTCACGCGAGTATTGCTTGAGGACACTACTCGGATGGGTGACCGCTCGATTCCAGTGGGGGGGGGATTAATAAAAAAAGTCAATATTTAAAATCGTTCATGTTATTTTAAGAAAAAATTCATTGTTAACACTGTTTAATAACAGTGGCATGAAGTTAGAAAAAAAGTTGATGATGACTTAAGCGTCGCACGAGTATTGCTTGCAGACACTACTCGGATGGGTGACCGCTCGATTCCAGGGGGAGGGGGGATAAATAAAAAAAGTCAATATTTCAAATTGTTCATATTTATTTATGAAAAAAACACTATTTGCACTGTTTAATAACAGTGGCATGAAGTTAAAAAAAAAGTTGATGATGACTCGAGCGTCGCGCGAGCTTATCTTATTGCATGCGGATACTACTCGGATGGGTGACCGCTCGAAAATTAAAAAAAAAATTGTGAATTAAAAAATACAATTCTTCACCTTGTTCACGAGAAGTTATTGAAAAAAGTACTGATAAGTAAAAAAGAATTGTGGATTTCAGAAAGTACAGTAAACATTTTCAAATATTATTTGAATGCAATGGCAAAAAAATTGCGTCGAACGAATTTTATCTTGTATCATTACAATTAATATTCGTTTAGAGTTGAGAGTAATTACATCCCGGCGTTAGCGATCGGGGATCGAGACCTAATAATTTTTTTATTTTTTTTGTTTTCACAGCATATAAGTGTCATTTAAACAGTGCTTATCAGTGCTTTTTTCAATAACTTCACGTGAACAACGTGAAGAATTGTATTTTTTAACTCACAATTTTTTTTTTTTTTTCGAGCGTTCACCCATCCGAGTAGTATCCGCATGCAATAAGATAAGCTCGCGCGACGCTCGAGTCATCATCAACTTTTTTAATAACTTGATACCACTGTTATTAAACAGTGAAAATAATGCATTTTTTCTAAAAATAATATAAACGATTTGAACTATTAATTTTTTTTATTAATCCCCCGCCCCCTGGAATCGAGCGGTCACCCATCCGAGTAGTGTCCGCAAGCAATACTCGCGTGACGCTCGAGTCATCATCAACTTTTTTTCAAACTTCCTGCCACTGTTATTAAACAGTATTATTAATGCTTTTTTCCTTGAAATCTAAACCATTTGAAATGTTGATTTTTTTATTGAATGTAATCGCAATATTTTTGTTCTAATTGCAATGAGCAAAGTTCGAAAAGTTCAATTTCATTGTATTGCTAAAATATTCAATCGGAAATAGCATTTGATTTTCAAACAAATTGAAGAATCAACATTTTTCTCTAAAATGCAATAAAGATTTTTTCCAAAAATATTTTTTTCAAAACCAGAACTAAATGATTTGAGAAGCTTCGTAAATCGTAATTCCAAAAAATTAATCAAAAATTGTATTTTCGTCCAGTCGTGATTCAAAATCATCGACATTTTTTTTCATCGCATTGAACAATTAATTCGAAAACTGATTGCAAAGGCAATCAGTCTTTATCGTTCCTCCTTACATTGTTGCGCCCTCACTAACACTACCTCGCTCTATTCATGTTTTTGGCAACGTTCGACGTTCCACACTCCCTCGCACCAACGCACGCACTCTATCGAAGTTCTTCGCGCTTTACACGCACGCTTCCAAGGCTGCTACGCTTGCACGCACACCACTACTCGCCGTGTAGCCCGCTAATCCGACGCGTCCTATTGGCTGAACTTAATTAATTAATATCTAATCAGAGGGGCGTCGGAGGAAAAAATGGAAGAGGACTTTTCGGTCCAGAATCGCCCCATCTACCCACCCCTCAGAGGTCGGTCGACCATTATGGGACAGGCTGTATTATACTTCGCGTACGATTGATACG